>JACFYI010001840.1:157665-182511 GCA_014898755.1 Handroanthus guayacan
TGCTTTTTTTTTTTTTTTTAAACCTACTTAGGAAAGACACATCTCTATCCAGAAAAGATTCTTAGATGATCCTTTCTATACAATATGTCCTTGAAGAATGTCTTTCCCGGTCTAAAGCAGGTCAATAATCATGGAAGGCCTAGTATGGTTGTTATAACTTTTTGGCATGGTAACAAGGTCCAATGATGAATCTAACATAGAAGTGACTGTGCCTAAAGAATGTAATATAGGCTTCAAAGAGGGTTTCATGAAGGATTGTGGGATAGCCTTCCACTCAGACTTAAGATCCTTTCCCTGGCTGGCAGGCTGAAATAAAAGGAATGCACGTAAAGGACAAGGCAGCTTAAGCTTTATTGAAAGGCACATAAAGACACTTTCCCTTGCCTAAAAGTTAAGGAAGGAGTCTGAATAAGTATTTCATTATGGTTTAGTCTTCGTCTATGCCCCTTTGCTTTGAGTAATATATCTATCTGTCTAAAGGCATAAAGAGAACTAAAAAATTTGTCTTTCATAATGCTTTTAATGACAGCGCTTAGCCAAGGCAGTCCGCTTGGCCATCTCGGTGATAGCATGGTATCGTAAAGAAAGCATGCCAACTAGTTGACATATTCAATCAAGATTTATTTCCCCTTTCTTCTCTTCATTGCAAAAATTTGACTGGCTTCCCTATTCTTTTTTAGTCTTGGTCGAGCCATTCCTTCTGGCTACAAGACCTAAAATAGTTAGATTAGGATAGGTAGCACATACCTTTTAAGCAAAAGGAATAGAATTAAAGGAAAGGTTGTAGATCAGAAGAAAAGTGTCTTGACTTTATTAGTGGATCTAGTTCAAAAAGAGTATTTTGAAATAGCAATTCTCCATTGAGCTTCATGAGACACTGTTTAAGCTTCTTCTTCAATGACGTTTTGGTATAAAAAATAGCAGGATGTCACTTTAGCCCTAATAGCATCACCTCACCTATGTAATAAGAGGTCCTTGCAAAGGTTCAATCTATAGATATGTAGAACTAAAAAGAGAAAAGAAAAGGCCAACTGTTACCAAGTTAGAAAGAGGTAAAATTTGTGTGTAGAGTCTATGTACAATGAGAAATCGATCCTAGATAATTGTTTACCATGATAAGTCTCAAGAATGTAGTTTGACTGATGATCTAAGAGGTGTGAATCGTAATGATAGAATAATGCGCAGGTGGAGAAAATAGAAAATTCTTGCCATCAATGGTGGGTTGAGAGCCTCATTGATCACATCAACAACTATTTTGACTAGGAGATGTGTGACTCTAAGTACCACTCCCGGACATGGCCTCTTCTAAGTGATCTTGTCGACGCTCTGTCTAGCCTTACTCAACACTAGATGAATAGTGCGATGTAATGGAATCACGAAACCTTTTTATGTCTTGCTCTGCATTCAATATAGGATATGAAGGTTGCATGGTGGTACTCTAATCTTTTGTATTAGGTGGTTTTCGATCTAAAGATAAGTAGACCTTGGGATTTTATCCTTTCTTTTCTTGTCTTCCACAGGCCTCCTTAATTAATCGGATTTTCTTTTCTTTTAAGCATTAATTTAATTAGTCTACAATCATTTACTTATGCTTTGTTGAATGAAGAAGAAACTTGTTTTAAGATCATCTATGCCTTTAGTAGACACCCCAATTAATGCTTAAAAGATGAATTGTTCTAAGATGGATTATTCTAATTATGAAGGCATGACCTTATACAATAAAAGTGGCTTACATGATCAGATTCCATTTCAAGATCCCTAAGTGGGAGAAGTGTTTGGAGTTTTGACCTGAGACACATCAATGCAAATGAAATCTAGACTTTGGTCTTTATATCACAACGTGATACCATAATCGTTCCTACATTAGAGTTTCCCAAACTTGAATCATGCTAGTGCGAAACCAATCTCAAAAGCCATAGATCTAGATAGAGTAGAGTTGAGGACCAGTGGAAGGTAGAAAAAATTGGAATTTCTCAAGTCTTTTAAAGGCTTATGAAGGAGTTTCCAAAGTGTCCAAGATAGCTTAAAGAAAGGCTTCATTGTAAAGGCTACCCTTCTATAATCCTAGCTCTCCAACATTTCCTTAGAGGAGCAAACCTTATCTCAACCCACTATATTTCCATCTCATTTGAACTCCGACCCCCTTGGCAATGATGTGGACAAAATCATGTAAGTATGAATTGTGGGCAGACTATGAGAATGTAATTCGTCTTGGCAGTGACAAAGTAGCTGGTCTGTAACAATCCAAACCTAGAACATTCGTCCCAGGCTATAATCGCTACGTATGGAGAGGGACTCTGAAAAACAAGAGTACTTAACATAAGTCCAAACCTAGAACATTCGTCCCTAGTACAAACTTTATACTTAATATTCTTACAAAATCGTACTTATTCCCACCATTCATTACAATCTTAATCCAACCTTTCAAACAAGAAGTCTTACAATACAAGCTCAATTGAACTACAATCTCAAAACATAACAATTGCCGTCATGGGTATACAACTTTACCAACATAAAGCAAAGTCACAAGCTCTCAAACCATGATAACCTCTAAAATTCATTCACCTATACATAGTAAAATATTAACATAAGTCCACTGACTTAATAAAAATTACGGCTAGGAATGGTAAGGCAAGGAATTAAGTCAAACCAATGAATCAAATAGCAGGCTAATGGAATTTATCTAGCTAGACAAAAGGTGCAATACAATTATAGGAGTTTAATAACCAAACAGAATCAATAACTCAAGGGGAGAGCTTAATGTCAAATGTACAATCGAATAAAATATGCAGAATTAGCAAGTAGTGGATCTGTCACCTTTATGACTCCTAATTATACACATAATTCCTTATCCCTACACAGGTCCCACCCTCGAGTATCCGCTTAGAGGGGGCAACCCAATCAAACAACATGACACAGTCGACATACCACAAATCACAGACTAATCTTTAAAAATCCTACTCCAAGTTTTTGAGAAACTATTTAACAATAGGGAAGTCTTCCACTAAACCCACCATGGTCCAATACTGCCCAGTTGTCTCTCTTGAGACTTCCTGGGGCCTAACAATCAATCAATCAATCATTAGGTTTTAGAATCAATAACAATTGTCTAGATTAATTTAATAATGTTTTAAACGATAATTAGACATAAACAATCCCATCTGTAGGATGGTACACAATCATTAGTCAATCAATCAAAATTGGTTTGATTCAATCAATGCAAAATTTTCAAAAATCTCGAACACAGTCATTCGATTTATTTCGAATTTAGAATATATCAAATGATATTTCGAGCTCACACATTTCAAAGGAATCATTTATGGACATATGATCATATTTCAATAACTATTTCAAAGGAATGATCTATGGCCATTTCAAATGTTATTTTGCAAACATTTTGAGAGAGTGCACCATGGACATATTAACCAATGTTTCAAGGGAGTGAAGACTAAAAATTGTATTTCAGAATGTTTTAGAGGAGTCAAATCCATAAACAATATTTTGAAAATATTTCAAGGGTTGAAACTCGTAAATGATATTTTGAGGGTAAACAATTCAAAGGAAAATTCTATTGATAAACAATGCTTCGAAAATCATTTCAGAAGAATGATTTATAAAAATATCACACGATATTTTGAAAATATTTCTGAAGAATGACTCACATATATATTAAATGATTTTCAAAATTTATTTAACGGAAGGATCCATGGAAATATTTCAAAAGAGATTCGTGGGTACATGAAACAATTTTTTAAAATAATTTAAAATAATAGACTATATCTCGAAATTATTTTATGGACATGTCAAAGGTGATTTTGAAAATATTTCAAATAAGATTTCAAGCTCAACATAATTTAAAGGAGTGAAACATAGATATATTTATACAAAAAGAGGTTAAAAATATAAAAAAAAAAATCCTTCTAAACTAGGCATGACCATGCTCGGAAACGAGTGCAGATGCACCAAGCAGGCCCATAAGTAGGAGCGGACATGCCCACTGCCAATTTTTTTTTCTATTAATAAGTTTCTGAAAATTTTTCATATAAAAATTCCTTTTGTTCATTTGTCAAAGTATTTACTTTTGAAAATTTAGGCATGTCCAGCTCACTCATTTGTTTAAAACTCACACAATTAACCACAATTTTACTTCAACCAAAAGAAAGTTTAAAGATCTTGACTAAAAGTAAATAATGTTGAAAATAGCCCTTTATGTTCATGTTTCCCTTTCTTCAACAAATCATTACACATTCAATTATGTCCAAGCTTTCCAAGTACAAAGTTATCAATGACATTGATTAAACAAAGGAAATGACCATAATGAGATCCAAATGTCCATAGTAGTCATCAAACAAGGTAAAGAATTCATGGCATCCAAAGATTATGATCATCCAAGCAAAAGATCCCAGAAATAGCAACACCAAAAATAAGATTATCGACTATCGAACAAGGAATCCAAAGCACTAGTCAAAAGCTCATGAATCAAGAGGGATAGCCATAATCCTTAGCTTTGGTCCTTTGATTATAGCCCACAAAATGTTTTTAAATTCCCAAAAATGCTCCAAGCAAAATTAGCTAGTCATTCAATACCAAAACTTCTTAGTTAATATATTTTCAAGAATGACAATCTTCATTTCAATCATTTTATCTTAAAGTTCCAAATAGTTTAATGGTGGGTTTTATCTCTATAAATACTTTAACTCAATGATCATTCTAATAGTGGCTTCTGATCGACAATCCAACGATCGGATTTCATCTATACCTATTCAAAATACTTCCCCTGCTACTGCCCTTGTTCTCGGCAGCCATGGCAGGTCATTTTCCATCAACAACATTTTTGGAGATTTCCCTCCCTATTTTTGAGTGATTCTTTTGATGCAAAAATTATCTACACTCGATAAGGTTTATAACAGTCTATCATATGGCCTGATTTGATTAAAGAAAAGTAGGCTTTAAAGTTTTGGAAATTTAAGATATTGCAAGAGCAGTGGGTATACCCGAGAGGTGATGTATGCATGTGTTTAGATTTCAACTCAACTCAAATCTGAATATATGTTCTAATCAAATAAAATCTTTAGGTTAAATCGTCTATTAGTATAAAAAATCATTTAGACACTTCATTATACTTTCTCATATAAAAAATACCTTAAGCTTACCAAGGTTGTCCTAATGAGAGTGTGTCTCTAGTGAGATAAAAGAAGAAGAAGAAGAAAATGTTGGGAGAAAGTTGGCAAGTCTCGCAAATGGCCAAAATATCTATTTATAATTGAACTTAGGGAAGCTTTGCAATTAGAAATAAAATTGGGGTGTTGATGATATGTGCAAGATTTTTGAAAATTTGTTAAATTAAAATATTGAAGATTTTAAGATAAGAAATTGGAGATATTTCCTCCAATTTTGATGCATGGCCTGCCAAATATGTGTACTATTTATATATTTTGTGAAATTTGGATTGGGCTTGACAAGTTTTTTGGCTAAAAAATTGGGCCAAAAAACTATTTAATCTCACCATTATCTGACTGGGGAGCAAAACAGAGAAAGTAAGTAATTTATCCTGAATTTGAAGCAGACATAGTTCTGGAGTGGACCTTGTTTCTATGGTAGCTGTTCATCCATTTTTTTGGTAGAAGAGATAGTAGTGGGGATATTGTGCGAAATAGTAGCAATAGAGCCCATGTATGAGACAACATTCCTTTTGGTTAGATAATATTAAGAATAAATGGCATTGTCAGATAGATGGTAAGATTGTTGAAGCCTCAGTGAGCACGGGTGGCACAGAAAAAAGTGTGAAGGAGGGGAGATAGCAAAAATTTGAGTAGGCTTGGAGTTGGGTAAGGGATAAGAGGCAATGGTAATTGAGAAAGAAATTCTGGGTTAGAAAAAAATCGATAGTCCATTTATCTCGAACCAATGGACTTGGGTAGAAGGCCCTGGGGATACAGTGGCATCAGACAGGGAGATATTGGTAACAAAATAAGTCAAGGTGGAGAAAGTAGGTTGATTCATCAATATAGGACCATCCAATACCATGGGAAGTTGCTTCTTAGAATGCTGTCATTCAAGCATAGGTTGACCATTGATTCAATCTTCAAACAAAAGAAAAAAAAAAGCTAGATCTTGCAAAACAACCATGCTGTTCCGAATCTACGAGAATGACTATGTACATAAGGGGATCAATGCTATGATTGCTTTGAGTTATGCTCGAAGTGCAACATGTATCCTTGCATGCAAGTTGCAATTCGACTATAGATTAGGTTTTGAGCTTGAACTATCCAGGTGGTAGTTCGTGATGTAAAACTAGTCTCCAGGCACTATGTTTGTAATTTTTTCATTTGGCATTTCGCTCTCAATGAACGCATATTGCATTGGAGTGGTAGAGCCCCTCCACAAGCTACTCCTTTATGAGCTGAGCTCATCTTTAAGTATTCTTAAATCATACAATACATAAAGGGCGCTTTGGAGTTACGATGCCGAGATGCTGGAATGGTATATTAGAGCCCTCACGAAGCGATGGGAGCTATCATAGAATTGGGCCATGGTCTTCTTCTTTTGAACCCTCTCAATCTTTTCCTAGATTAGGAAAGGCTAAAGGCTGCCATCTTCACCTTGGAGTCCCTCCATGATTACTAAAATAATCAAGAATGGGCCCCTCTCTTCAATTCATCAATTAAACAAGACCGCACACTAACATAATATACGATAAGTTTATATACCTTCGGGAAGAATAAGGATTTGAGGCAATAAAATAAAGCAAATAGGGATATTCTCGAGCTAGCCATCACTTGGGGAAAAGATTTGAAATGGGCATTTGGTAAGGAAACTAGGGAAGGCCCAGCTAAGACAAATTAAGGTCACACAAAGAAAAGGGGTTTGGAGACAGCCCATGTGAGAGCCAGGAAATTCACGAAAGCAAGGTGCGCTAGCCAAAACGAGGACCGCAAAATACAAAGTCCACTATTAGCAAGTTCCTTTTTTATTGCAAGAAGATAAGGTTATTGAGCTACCTTCAATGACAACTATCCCAATTGTTGAAGATGAGAAGCATTCGCATTCAGTATCTATCATAGGAAGATATCCTAGCACGATGGACTAGTATGCACTTACTTCTGCAATTGCAACTTTACTTTAATAGTTGTGTTTTGTAACTTACAACAAGCGTTGAACCTTAGCTCGACTAAAGGGCATCTGGCGGGCCCTTACTCATAAACATTTGGACTTCCTCATGAAATTAAAGAAGGACCTCATCACCAACTACAACCAATTACTAAGAAATGAAGAATTACACTAGTACCTAGATCCCTAATGGGCCTTGGATCTTTGATTGGTTAAGATCAATTTTGTCGGCTCATGCGAGGTAGCTTTCATTGCTTTCTTCATATATACGAGGATGTTTCAACCACCCCACTCGGCAATAGGAAATTCCCTTCTTGACCAACTGATCTATGATGTTTCGTCACGTATGCAATGACAGAAGGACAAAAGCACGTTTGCTTCTCGATCATCAGTTAGTTATGGGCTTGCCTTTCATATATGCATTCCCAATGCTTTACTTTATTGTCTTTGTCTTTGAATATTCCATTTCAAGTTAAGAGGTCCTCTAACTAATACTCCAAGCTATCCCCTAGCCTTTATGTTGGGGCATTTGCTTTGGTTAGAAAAACTTCCCTCCTTCCTCCTTCTTTTCGAATGAAGTGACTCGCTCTTGTGTGTCAAGAAGGCTCCAAAACATTTGATTCTTGCTTCAGTTGTTGTACCAAAAAAAAAGCAAGTGCTAACTTTTCTTGCGTCCCTGGATGAGCGGTGTGGGAAGAGCCTTTTAAATTTACAATTGTAATTCTTATTGTAAGGATTGGCAGTCTTGGATGCTGTTTATGTGGTTGTGTTCTGATTCCCGATAGTATCTTTAAGTCATAAGCTTGATTTGATCCTTTGTAACTCCTGAAGTGAAGGGAGATCTTATTGTAATGTAAGAGGTGTGTTTGCATTTTTGCATCACTTAGTCAGAGAAAAGTCTTCACATAGTTGCTGATCAATGACATCACAACCAAGTTGGTCTCATAATTGTGCCTTCAGGTGGGACATGTTGGTCACAGTTTAACGTGAAGTATGGATCATCTTGTGGTTCACTTGCTCCACTAGACAGAAGAAAATGTAGGAGTTAGACATGAACCCACGTTGACAGAGAAGAGAATTTCATTTATACTTTGGAGAGTCCACGAATTAGAAAGAAAACAAATACTAAGCCATGAGATAGGAAAGCTCTCTTGCTATCCAATTCTTATTCATTTCATTAGTAGGAGATCGAGCTAATTCATCTGTCGTTGTAGTAAGGCTAAGCAAAAGCACTTGAAAGCATGTATCCGTTCTAGCTATCCAAGGCTAGGTAGAGTGAACTAGTAGCAAAGTAGAGATTTAGCAACCGCAGGAAAGGAATGTTGTTGCCATACTTTTGAAGTGATCTATCTTTTCCTTGATCGAGTTTAGTTTGTTAAATTAGTGCCCCGCAGCCAATTGTTTTTGGCTTGTAAAACTACTCTTTGATTAATGCAATTTTAGTTTGTTCAATCTGCAAGATGGTCATCCTTCATCATATATTTATATAATTATGACTTATCTTAACAATTCATATGGATGAACCCTTTAGATCAAACATGGCCATGGGACTTAATCATGCATTAGATGGTGATCTTGAAACAAGTCTCTACGGTCTCGATCTTAAAATATCCCAAGTTATAGAATCTTTGACACAAAAGCATCTTAGATTCAAATGGACTTTGTATTAACATGCATCTATCCAAAGAGTTGGATAATTGCTCCGTTCCATAACCAATCGATGTAGTTGACATCGGTGCATGCTACTGGGTGCTTGCTAGAGAACAAGTTTACTGAATAACTCACCAAAAGAAACTCATAAGTAGCTGTAATGGCATTGGTAATGAGAACTCTTATTTACACTAGTGCATATTATTAGTCCTTTCACTTGAGGAATCATAATAACTTTGTGATAGGTCTTTGTTCTTTGATATGTATCTCGATCCCTTAGCGGATTACATGAGGTGCATATTGGGGATAAGCCATCTACGAGTGGAGGTTTGTGAGTTCCAATAGAGTATCTAATTCCTCCTATGTTTTCTAGTGATGCATTGTTCTATAAAATTCTTGCACAAGGTGATGTAACCATTTGGAAAGGAGTTTCTAAGTAATTAAGCCTTGATTGGGAAATAGGAATCAAAGGAACCATATTCGTATGCAATGTGTAAGTGGAAAGAGTCATACTAAGATTAATTTCACCAATAGATTGGGCTCCATTGGCTTGTTGCTACACATCAACCATAGAGATTGGGTACTCAACGAATTAAGAGAGATTAATTCTAATAAGTAGTTAATTAAAAGAGTTTAATTAATCGGAATAAATATTTGGATATTTATTCACTAATTAATTTGCAAATTGTTGCCAACCCATGTCTAATTAATCGATGAATCTAATGAGTCACACACACAAAAGCCTTGATGGGAACACATCGATTAATTTAGTCATCTAAATGGTTAAGATGATTAGCTTAATAGAGATTAAGTAGAAGAAAGAATTTTGACTTAAGTCAAAGTGTTTAACAAAACTCAAAATTAGGCAATTGGATAGATTACTTTTGAAGAGTCATATCAGTTTATTAATTTAATTGTTAAATTGTCCAATTAATTTGAGGCGTCCAATTCTAATTGGATCAAATTACCAACTAAGATTTGGAGAGATTCAAAAGAGAGAATCTAGAAGATTTGAGTTTGCATTTAATTAAAGAGAAAATTAAATGCATAATACCAACTCATATCCTACTTCGACTCCAAGTGCACTAATGAGGTTTTGAGAGAATATAGAGCATAGTAGGTGTGACCTCCCTTCTAGAAAGATCTCAAAAAGTCTAGTCCACTTGGCAAGTCTAAGTGGACTATTATAATGGCCAACCATGGGGGTCTTGATTGCCACATTGCATTTTTGAATTTTTCCTCTAAAATTCTCTCAAAGATCTCCTCTCTTCTTTCTCTCCAATCTCCATTGAAGAAGCTTGAGTTTTTAGCCATCATCTTCTTCAAATACTCTCAAGACATCAAGGCATATATATGGATCAACATTGGAGATCTTATACTTTGAGGATTCCTTCGTGTGTTTTCTTGATTTGATCAAACTTTTGGGGCTATTTTGGTGAAAATTTGGCCAAGGCAGAAGAAGATGAAGAAATCCTTTGGAAGGTTTAGATCTTCATTAATCAAGCCTTGAAAATTGGAGATCAAGACTTAAGAATTGGAGATCTAGGTTTGGAGATGGGAGATTTAAGGTTGAAGAAGAAGATCTAGCTAACTTTTGTTTTCATCACTAGATTTGGATTTGCACTAAAAGTAGATCTCTTCTCTTGATAATTCATTTGGTTGTATAAGTTGATCCAAGGAGACACATATTAATCTATGGTGATTAAGTTTAAATTTTCATTGCATTTATAATTTTTGAAATCAACTTGTATCTCCTTCCGCTTTCATAGTAGAAGAAGAGAGATAGGAAATAGGAGTGAAGCTCAGCCACTTTTTATAAGTGTTTTCACAATATTGGTTCTTTGAAAGTCCATTTACTGTAAATGGAGAGATAGTTCGGCCCGGCCCGTTTGACAACTCTAAGTAAATGGAGAGATAGTGACTTGTAAGGCTAGACTAGTAGCAAACGGATATACCCAGAGGCCGGGTATGGGCTTTGAAGAAACGTTCTCACCAGTTTCTATGCCTAAGTCTATTAGGATTATGCTTGCTATAGCCGTATATTATGATTATAAATTATGGCAAATAGATATGGAGATGACCTTTCTCAATGGCAAAATTGACAAAAACATCTGTATGAAGCAACCGAAGGGCTTCACATCCAGTGGGAGTGAGCAAAAGATTTGCAAAATCCAAAGATCTATTTATAGACTAAAACAAGCATTCTGAAGTTGGAACATATGTTTTGGGTTGATCCCTATTCCTAGGAAGCCAATCAATTGGTAGGTCCTAATTATCTGGTTAAGGAAGCACCTTTCAATAAGTAAAACCTCAATTTGAAGTGGTGAGTCAATGTTTGATTCCACAGTAGAGTTAGTGGTAGCTATGCTTTCTTTTGTACAAGACCCAGGGGAAATGCCTCAAAGGGCTACTTGTCCTTTTAGCTATTCATAGCTTGAAGACTCATGGATGGTTGTTGGGATCCTAGGGTTGAAAGTACTGATAAAGTTTGTTATAGATGAATAGGAGTAGGTCATCGAAGCAGATTGGCTGAAGGAAGTCTCTCAGGTCGAATCCATAGAGAAATTTTTCCTCGCCTCATTAGGACTACCTTTCAGTAGATTCACTGGCAGTACGATTCTCTTCGAGTGTGGTCATATAACAGTTGTAGCAATTATGACACCATACCCATGAGCATTGGTGTAAGCAACAACCTAAGGGAAGAAAGGAAGAATGGGTAGGCTTACATGTTACCTATTTCCTCAGTCGATAAAAGATTCTATCTTCAACACAAAGCAAGGCTTGGAGTATCTATTTAAGGGCCACAACTCCACCTATGATGAAAAGAGAAAAAGCATGGTGGTACTGGAGTCAAGTATTGACTTATGATGATCCGCTCCTCATTCTAAAAGAGGGGCCAAAGAAAGAGAAGTTCTCAATGACTTAAGCTTGAGGAGTTGCAACTCTAATTGGTGGAGTCTACACAAGGACTTTTAACCCTAAATCTCAACAACTTCATCGGGGTCCTAATCCATGATTGGAGAAGGGTAAAAGCGACTTGCCTCTTTTCCCTAGCTTTCCTACCTGATATCTCTACTACCACTACTTGAAAGGACGTGTAGTCCTCCACTCATCGACATCCGTTACTTATCATTCTGATCTATTATACCAATTCTTACTGAGGATCAAATATGGAATTATAGTCCTTAGCTCAGTGTATGCACTGTATTCTTCTTTTGTCTTTATTCGAGAAAAAGAATCTTCATTATTTTCCCAAGCCAAGACTAAGGAACCATACTCTCTCCCTTTGGGATTACCCAACTAAACTAAATAAAGGTTTGATGGTAATAGAAGCTAGTTTTATTTCTCTCATAGCCTTGTGGCTCATATCAGATTAAGATCTCAAATAGAAATAGTTGTAGATCTATGTGGGTGCACAACAAGAGTAGCTACAAAGGTCATCTTGCATTCTATTTTCACCTGTTGGAAATAAGTATTCATTCTTGGAGGATTCGCCTTTGCTCCCAAACGTCCTCAGAGAAAGGGTGCTTGCAAACCGATTGAGCTTGTCTTTTATCGGCAGACACAGTGGGGCAGACATGCACCAATTCATGTCTATGGTGACTAAGCAAACCCTTATAGAAGAATGGGTGGAAGCCTCATTAGTGCAAGATGGCTTCCAGATTGAAAACATCTTAAGCCAACAACATATTATGAGGGGGGGTCCTATTTTTTAATGCAAGAGGAATTGCTTTTTCAAAGCCTACTTGAAACCCCTATTTAAATAAAATCCAAAAGGATGGGACTCGGGCAAGTCTTCCCTATGTCCACGTATGTTGAGATATTGACAACTGTGACCTCTTTCTCTGCTAAATCCATAGCTTAATGTTGTGAAGTTGCCAAGAAAGAGTTTTTTTCTTCTTTCCTATATATAGCTCCTCAAGCAAGGAATCCCACGCACGAGTGGAGCAAAAAGAAAGCAAAAGGAATTCTTTGTTTTTTGGGTGAGAAATCCTCTGATTGCATATTGAATATAGATCCATGTCTTTCTTGTTTCAATAGTTAGGACAAAATTATCACATGCCCCTTTCTTTATTACAACCTTTTTTTATGTCAAAAACCAGGAGCTACGCGCAAATTCTCATTGGATCTAGATTGTTCTTAACATCGATGACTATTCATTTAAGTCTTCGGGTAGCACCACTAGATCTTCAACAAGGTGGAAATTCTTGTATTCTGTATGTACATGTTCATGCGGCTCGGGTGAGCATTCTTGTTTATATCGCTACAGCTATAAACACTTTGTTGTTCCCATTAACAAAACATCCCCTTTTTCTTCACTCTTCCGGGATCGGTACAAAAATGGGTGCTTTTTCTACGTTGTTTACCTTATTTACTAGGGGATTTTGGGAAAGATCTATGTAGGGCACCTTTTGGATCTGGGATGCTCGTTTAACCTCTATGTTTATCTCGTTCTTTATTTACCTAGGTGCACTATGTTTTCAAAAATTTCCTATCAAACCAGCTTCTATTTCAATCCATGCTGGACTGATTGATATACCAATAATCAAGTCTTCAGCCAACTAGTGGAATACATTGCATCAACTTGGGAGCTAGCCAATCTGGTATATCAATACATGTTTCTACGCCCATTCCAATCTTGTCTGACTTTGCTAACTCCCCTTTATCTTGTTCGTTCTGAAACATGTCTTCATATTCCATCTTTTCTTGAATCTCCTTTAAAGGAAGGAATAAAAGCTCGAGGAGAAATACCAAAACCTAGTTCATTTGCTACATCTCTTTACATCCATAGTTGAATGGTTAAAATGTCCCAACCTTATAAAGGGGAAAATTCGTGGGTTCAATTCCCATTGGATGCACTTGGAATGTTCAGTTCAACTGCTGCCTACGAAATTTATAAATATAGCTTGCCCTTATATCTTATCAGGCACTTCACTTGCTAGGGAAAGAAAAAGGGGTAGATGACTGAAAATCCTGCTTAGAGATTGCAACTATAGTCAGAGTAGGAGTTCCTATCCATCATACCCGTCAAGGCCTTGTCTTACTCGGCACCAGATTGAAACCTCTATTCGATTTGGCAATGAAGGAAAAGGCAACCTCTGGCTTTTGTGTCCCGAATGTTCTCTTTAATAAGGCCGCCTTGACCAGGCTCTTCACCATATAACCTTTCCTTGAAAAGCTAGAGCACAACTATACTTTCATCACTTTCACTAGAACCAGAGTCATAGAGGCACTTTTTGTTTTGCCTTCCTTAATTCCAAGAACAGCTCCCTATGTTTTATCATAGAGCACATAATTTGCCTTAATTAGGGAGAGCATATACAATCTATGCCACTGGCAAGAGCTTAATTGAGAGCTTTATACCATAGTTTGCAACTTTTCAATTAGTTATTGGCTCTATCCTACTGCTTCTTTGCTTGCTTTTCTTAATCAAGCATTCATGTGCTTAGTGAAGTAGTAGTAGCACTTGGAGTGATAAGAATTTTATTTTTCGAATAAGCCGACACTGCACTTACTTGCTATTTATATGTGGTAGGGTCTGGTCAACTGCCCTACCACCTCTTTAGCTCATCTCTTGTCAATGCTAGCACTTTTTAATGTATGATGTCATTCTCAATTTGCGAACTGAAGATCAATCTCCATTCACTAGTTTAGCGCTAAGATGTAGAACTAGATCATATATGGGGTTGATCTTCAATCCAGAATTTTCTTATAAATATTGCAATCCTTCTTAATGAAAAATTACTCTACGTATGTAGAGGAATGCACTATGGGGACTCAATAAAAGGCATTATTTGAGACTTAAGAAATTTCCATTCAATTACAGTCAAGAGGAAATAAGCCTCAACAGACACTGAAGGGAAAGCTTAAAGAAGGAATTCAAATATAAGAATAGAGGGGGTGAAGTAAAAATAACTCTAGAAATATAAACCAGGCCTGCTTCCCATTCATTTTCTTTTATGAAGATGCTCTTAAAATGGTGAATAGGGTGCATCGTTTTTACTTCTATAATAGAGGCATTGTAATGGGCATGCTTGGCTAACGAGTAGAAACCTTGGGTTGCTTTCATTAGTCTAGTTCAATCATTGCTTATCTCTTTCTGGTGAATTGGGGGAAAGAGTGCACCAATTAGGGGAGGCCAGTGAGGGCAAAAAGTAGGGGAGTAGAGTAGTTGGCATACGCTGGTCCATCCACTATGTAGGCCTCTTTTGTTCTTTCCATTTAATAGCCCATTCCCCTCGATTTTATTTGTTTGACTCAGCCAATCCTTTGCTGCTTCTTCATCTCATCCTACCTACTCAAATGCGTCAATCCACCTATCTATACCCTTTTTCTCTCATAGAGAGCTCTAGTAGCTCTTGGCAGGAGGGAACTAATATTGTGGACAAGGTTCATTGCTATTTGCTCTCCCGCTATGCTAGTACTTAAGAGACAATCTTAGCACAAAGTGATTCCTGACTACCAAAGTAGAGACCTTTTTATCTCACCAGATGCTTACAGCTCCACGGGGCTTCCTTCACGTCACTGCCTCAAACTCACTTAAGGAAATCCCAAGCTCCAACACTCGAAAAGAAAAACTACACAACAACAAGGTAGTAGGGCCTACAAAGCCCCATTTATACCACCACTCAAAACAAAGATAGATAGTAGTAATAGGGAATTAGGGTACCTATGGAGAAACTTAATCAATTAACATCAGGGAGGGAAAAGAAAGAATTGCCTTATAGGTCTTAGGTGTCGTAATCCCATGTTTGAAGTTTTGGCCTAACGGATCTTTTCCTAAGTGACAAATAAAAGACTCTAAGCATATGGCATTTATAAGAATAGTTTTACCATCTTATCTTTATCAACCAAATTAAATACTTAAGTGTGAACTATCTTACAGCAAATACATTTACCCGAAAGGGAACTGGATTTGTCCAAAGGGCCACTTCGACTTATGCTTTTCTATTTGTCTCTTTCCCAAGTCAGGGTGGAATCTAACTGTGGAAGTCTTTCCCATAGGAGTTGTTTGTATTCTGGGAGAGATTTCTGTGTTTAGGTCATAGGTCCCATGGGATTACTAATCTATTTTATTCTCCTGGTATTCAATTAACTTATGGGAGATAGAAAGAGTCGTATTCGTACACAATAGATCTTATTACTTAGTGGAGACTTACTTAGGATAGTGGTCTTCCTATCTGAAATTAAAACAGTAAATTGACTCTGGTATTAAGATATTATTTATGTAGGGGATAAAGAAAGTGGTATTCCTTTGATAATTAAATAAGATCTTACTTTGAGCTTTTATCTTAGGGCAAAAGGGTCCATTGCCAAAACTAGCAGGTTGAATGATTGGATAAGACTTTCAAGAAGTATCCATCTTACTTTGAGAATTTCACATTCAAGATCAGATAATTTAAAAATTGTGTAGATTTGACAAATTGTTAAACTACTTAACAAAAAACATACAACATTCTCGTTATGATAGCATGATTCCCAAATTGGCAAAAAGCCTGCGAAGGTTATAAATTTTATTTGCCAGCCTTTCTTGACTTTTGAGGTTGAATCTACCATAGTGGGTCTTGCATTTTCATGAGCATGATCTAGCAAGAAGCCTAATACTCTTTACGGATATCAGCAAAGAATTTGTGCTCAACAATAACATAAAAAGGGATTATGTTTGGCAATAGCATTCCACTACAAAGTCATTCATGGCCCATGAGGCAGAAGACTGGTTTTACAGAAACATATATGAGGATATTCATCAACCAGTAGTGTTCGCTTGGGATGCTAAATGCCCTTTTCAGCACCTTTCCAATTTATTTGGGATAAAAGCCCATAAATTTAACTGTATTCCAATCGACCAAGATGCCTCAGCGAGTGCATGTCCGATCATAGGTTAATAAATCTCATGCCATTTTTGGAAGGAAAAATCCGTGATGTTTATTGTTTTATTCTTGAAGAGCTCAAGGAATTCATGAAAATTGAACTGGGGAAAAACAATCACAGCTAGTTTGCAATCTCCTCAGTCGTAAGATTGTCAAAGCTATCTTTATGCCAATGATTTATGGCAAAACTAGTTTAAGCATGGCTAGTGATCTAAAGGATCATTTCCCTAATAGCTTCACTCATAATGAATGCTTCAATATTGCCTTTGTCTATTTAAAGTTCTGGAGGATGAAATTTCATCATCCATACATAATGAATTGGTGTGGTATTTTCATATCATAATATATGAATAGTAAGAACTAGCATTTTATTGAGATTAGAACTCATAGACAAGAAAAAAGATTTACGGATGGAATCAAATTGGAGTATTTATTGACAAAAGTATTTGGTTATTGGGAAAAAATCAATATGCTTCTAATGTCGAATTAGGGTCAACTAGGACAAAACTAAAGCATTGGGTCGAACTCTTCTTCGGTGTCAAGGTAATAACTATGAATATTCATTGACTTTCAAGAAAGGGTAGAAGAACGGGACCTATTATGAGATATATAATGCATTACGGACTCCTGATCATTGCACTTCAAAGAGGCCACTCTATTCTACCTCTAGAAAGAAAAGAACAACAATCAAAATACTTAATAGCATGGCAATACATTTATACAAAACTTCTACTTCGGGCACACACAATGGAATCGTAAATAGTCAAGTGAAATCCAATCCACTTTCAATCAATCGATGGCTGCTCCCTAGGGCACTAACAATAGAACTCCTAAGTTAGCTACAGCCGTTCTGGCATCAGCTTCTCCTAGAACGTCTTTTCTCATTCGAAAGTAGTTGGCATTTTAACTCCTTATCATGCAAGAGATCAGGGATCAAGTCAACCATAGGATTAGCACACGTCCCATTGCACTTGAATTAGCAATCCTGCAAGAAAAGAACTTCTCCAGCTAAAGATTAGTATATTAAATTCAAAGGGAAGCTTGTGTTATACTAAGGTACCGATTTTGAAGTTACATAAGAAAACCCTTTGATCTAGGGAATGTGTAAGACAAAGAAAGATTTGGTCTGAATATCACAACCCTAATCTATATAAATCATTTCACTAAAGAGAAAGTGAATCCAGATAAAAGATGAAACTATTATGATATTCGCCAACATAGGTCTGCCCTATGCCCCCTGCCTCCAGTGTGATGTCCTACATGGTAAAAGAAAGAAAGCCATCTCCACTATATAAGCTATACAAAAGAGTCTATGTGTAACTATTGGATATTTCTTTTGAGCAAGTTGTTCACAACTCAATTTTAGGTTGCACACACAAGCAAATCTCGCATCCTAAGCCCCTAGACCTGGGGCTTGACATCTAGTAGGCCTTCACGCCTTTTCCTTACGAGGCCCAATAGGAAGATTTCTTGCTGATCAAGGACCTCATACTATAGCTGTAGCTAGAGATAGGATATTTTGGATATTTAATATGAGCTAGAGAAGACTTTGATGCAAATTTCCCTTTCTCGAAAGAGGGAGATAAATGTCATCAAGATAGTCACAAGATACTTTTAGAGTGAATTCTAGTGCCTCTTTTTAAAGAGGCAGGATAGTTGCGGCTTAAATAAGCAGAAAATGGGCTTTACCTGGATTCTAAAAAAAGTTAATGCTAATACAGTAGGTGGTCTCTAGAGAGTTGAAAGTGTTTACTTGTCCGCTATTTCTTGTAGTCTCATTGACTTATCTTTCCTTGCTCCCTGAGGTAGCTTTAGCTGTTTGCTTATGCTCTCTTATTGAGATGGGATGGTAAAGGAACTTCATAATCAATCCACGACTATCTTGGGCATTAGTCTTTTTCTATAGGTGATCAATCTTTCTAGCCAAAGGTTCCAAGGTGCATCCAAAGAGTTGGTCGGGCTATCTTCAATCCTTCAATTAGGGCAAAGTGAAAATCAAAGTATGAAGAGTGCTTATTCCCAATCCTAGTACAAATCAGCTAGGGCGAGGGTATGGCATTAGTAGTCGAAAAGGAAAGGTTGTACTAACTATTTACGGATGTGGTGGCATGGCTGAGCTTAAGACTTCAATATTCTATCTTTTAGTAGTTGAAAAAAGACGTCCCCTTAGTTGGATTCTAGCTCGCTTAGTCGACAAGCCTTCCTTCAATCAAGCATTTACAAGTGAAAAGAGCGAGCATAAAAAAGTGAGTTCTAGAGTTATCATATGGTATTCACTGAAAGATGTATGCAAATTCCTAGGCTCATTCTCTTTCCATTGTTGTTGCTCTGAAGAGTAGTAGTTGTTATATTTCAAGTCCTCTTTGGCTTAAGCTGTGAACATGCTTCCAAGCCTAAGCCTATTCGATATCAATGATGACTCTATCATGTCTCATATTAAGCTAGGCTTTCTTTTAGTGCTCAACTGAATAGGTAGTTGTGGATTGGCCCTTTCAGTAAGGAATGAGTGAAGTAGCCGAAGGCATAATCTCAAAGTCTTGCCATTTGCCTTATAGGTCAACCTTCTTTCTTTACCCCTGGGGTCCTAGAGTGACTTCCTCTACTAGTAGTGTAGGCTAGGCTCACTTTACATCTTAGTCAAAAGCTTGAAGTTTCAAAGTTCTTCCTGGTCTTGATTGGGACTTTAAAGCATAGTGGGATAATTCTACTCTCTCATAGCTTGCTTGCTCCCTTCTTCTTTTGAAGAGCTAGGATCAATATTGGTCTCAGTCAATTATGAGCTCCATTGATGACAGCCATTTTGCTGAGGATAAGAATCCAAGTTGCCATCTTAATGCATGTGGTTGAGAGTCTACTTTCAAACCTAACTGTACCTTTTCGTACCATCGGCAAAGTCTCTCTTTATTGACTGTCTATTGATTTTCCTTGGAGGAATTTTCTCTGAAAGAGAGAGGGTAGTTGGATAAAAGCTCACGGATAAAGATGGATACTCTTATTTCAACTATAGGAGCCTATTCCTCTTTGATTTGAGAGTTGGAAGTCTTCTTACTAAGACATGAGATGTGACTAATACTTGCCATGAGCTGGCTTCCCTAATGTCACATAGAGAAAGGAAAAACTAATAAATGAAATGAGATGCCATTATTGTTAGTGATTTTCCCATACTAGTCACTTATCTTCATGAAGAGTAAGCGCTCCTTCACTTTGTCAACTTGGGCAAGTATAAATGATCTATCTCTAAGTTCAGCTTTCATTGAGTTTCTTGAACTGGGTCTGGCTTCTCAGCGTTAGGTGAAAAAGGGTCGAAATCCTTTCATGTCATCTAATGTGATGTCCTAATAGGCTTTCCTTTCCAATTCAAGAAACTGTGTCCAATCCATCTATCTTGACATAGCTTATCTCATATCGTCGAATTGTATTATCATTCCTAGATGTCCAATAGGCCTTTGATAGCATGATACCAATTGTTAAGACTTTTCTACTACTATCACCATCTATTATATGAGTAGGAATAAGGTAGCACATTAAAAGACCTTTCTTATTAAAGTTTTTTGTTTCGATATCTGGGCATCCCATAGTCAAGTCTCATCCGTAGTTACTTTCTTTGGAGAATCCTAATAAGTTTTCATTAAAGCTATAGCTAATCTATCATTCCTATTTATTGTTTAGGAGTCACATATCGATTGCTAAGACTTGAGACTGGAGATGGCATATCCGATGTGAATAGAAGCGCAGATCCACTCAAATATTTGCTCTCAAACCTTTCAACAAGAAAAAGTACCAAGAGGCTATTAGTAAGGTTATCCAAATGGTCCATGATGCTGCCCTAATGTTGTAAGGCAGAAAACAAGCATTGGTTAATTTCTTGGAAGCTTATTCAGCCTCAGATGACAGTTCTTTGCTCTAACCAGCTAATCTACTGGATGAAGAAGTTTTATATTCTAAAATTCTGTTTCCACGGGAGATACAGTTCAATTGTGCATTTAGGAGCGTGGGAGCAGGGAAGGGATTCTTTCATGACCAAAGAAAGATCAATGATCCTTACTCATTCAACTGACTTCAGTAAGTTCAAACAAGGCTACTGAATAGGAAGCCTTAATGGATTGGGTATAGCTTTGGAGATGAAGATTGATCCTCAAGCAGTTTATGGCCATTCTTAACTGATCATTAATCAACTAAAAGGGATTAAATCTATGAATCAAGAGGTCTCTCAAGCCTTACTTCATCAAGGCACTTTTTCACTCCAAGGATTAAGGTCGAGGGTTGGTCAAGTGGCTATTGCTCCTAGGCTAATAAGATCTTTTGTCAATACTTTATCACTAGTTTCTCTTTAAGGGAGGGTAATTGATTCAAGAGGTCACAAAGCAAGATCTACTTCATCTAATAGTTCAATCCTTAGGTCGACAATAAATAGAGACAAGAATAATTCATTTCACACAGCTCGGCTCTTGCCCATTCTTTCTTTCATGGACATGTACTAAAGGAAGCATAGGAGTAGGAGTAGCAGGCACTAGTCTTGACCCTTACCCCTGTAAGGGGATTTAAAACCTTTAGGCCAATTAGACAGAATTAGTGGTAGTAGTAGTATGCCTTTCCTAATTGCTTTTTTCTTGCACTATACCTTTGCTGCTTGAAGGAAGAGAATTAGCTGTGACAGACCTAGTTTCATTGCTTTATTGCCTAGTTTCTTCTTTCCGGCAGTAATGCTTGATAGAGAAAATGCAAGACCTGAGAGTTCAAGTTCGATCCCATCACTTCATGCCAATCTCAATTTGACCTCAATTCCAATAGAGACAATCCTAATTCTGGTTTTGATGCAAGGAAAGAAAGTACAGATTCAAACTCTAATTCTGGATCAGTCGAAATTGAATCCTACTAACTTGATTGATAGCTTGAAGCTAGAGGGCTAAGTGAACTATGAATTAGCTACATGAACAATAGGCAAATAGGTCCACTGCACACTTACTCTATAAATCTCAACTCCCTTGGTGTACACTAATTTAAAATATGAGAGTGGGTACTTTCTGTAGGAGATGACTTACAACCACAATGGAATTCCAAAGCAAATAGCTCATTTCTTTTCCTCAGCTCATGGAAATTCAATGGTGGTTTGAATAAAGACTGATTGATTCACTTCTTCAGGCCAGTACCAATACAGGGATGATATTTATCGTTGATCCAACACACAGTTTTATTCCTTCTATTCCCCCTCTTCTTTATCTCTCTGAGCCTGATATTATCTGTGTTATGTTACTTTTTTCAAAAAAAGGTGGACTTTGCCCGAATCCTCCCCCACTGAAGGAATTCCATATTTATTCACTAGTCATCTCATATCTTAGCTAAACGATTATCGGCTTCACGAGACCATTCCTAAGATAGGAGATTTGAATTAGAAATGTGCTAACTCCTTTTCTTATATAGCTGATCTTGGACTTCCAAGGCTGATAGCAACCGGTCTTCCTAATTAGCTATTCTTCCTTGCTCTAAGCTTTGTATGCTCATGAGTAGCACTAGATCTGACTTCTAGAACATTGTTCAGTCATTTTCTTTTCATTAGAGACAAAGCTAGTACATGCGCTTTGGAACCCTAAAGGAGAATTGCCTATGGTCATGTTCTTGGTGAAGTGTGCCCTAAGAGCTTGATATGATCATGTCTAATGTTCCTTGTATCATTCCATCCTCTCATAGTTCGTTGATGGGATCCTAATTGCAAGCCGTCATTGGACACTCTCGATTTGACTTGGATCCAATTATAATGACAATGTTCTCAACACCTTTGCATCATGTATAGGTACTCAGGTTTAATATATAGAAAGTCTCCCTACCCCTGGGCGCTTTTCTAAGGTTTGTATAAGGCTATAAGTAGGTTGTTTGCTATTGCTGGTTAGGTTGCTTGAAATTGGAAAGAGATACAAGTTGATTTCAAAAATCATAAACGCAGCGAAAATATAAATTTAATCACCATATATTAATATGTATCTCCTTGGATCAACTTATGCAATCAAAAGAACTATCAAGAGAAGAGATCTACCATTAGTACAAATCTAATTCAAGTGATAAACACCAAAGTGTAGCTAGATCTTCTTCTTCAACTTTGGATCTCCAATCTCCAAGCCTATATCTCCAATCCTCAAGTCTTCATCTTCAAGGCTTAATCAATGAAGATCAACATCCTCCAAAGGGTTTCTTCTTCTTCTTCTTCCTGCTTGGCTGAATTTACATCAAAACAGCTCCAAAATTTTGATCAAATCAAGTTAACACAACATGGAATCCTCTAAGTGTAGGATATCTAATGTTAATCTTGAGAGCACTTGAAGAAGATGATAGCTAAGAACTCAAGCTTCTTCAATGGAGATTTGAGAAAGAGAAGAGAGCAGATGTTTGAGGCAATTTTAGAGAGAAAA
The DNA here is from genome assembly GCA_014898755.1 of Handroanthus guayacan. NCBI lineage: Eukaryota > Viridiplantae > Streptophyta > Magnoliopsida > Lamiales > Bignoniaceae > Handroanthus > Handroanthus guayacan. Next base: position 180,701 of record JACFYI010001840.1, read on the forward strand.
TTCAAAAGAGCAATGTGGCGTTAAGGACCTTTATGGCCGGCCACTTAAGTGCCTTTTATAGTCCACTTGGACTTGCCAAGTAGATTAGATATTTTGAGATCTTTTTAGAAGGGTGGTCACACCTCTTATGCTCTAAATTCTTTCAAAATCTCACTGATTCACTTGGAGTCCAAGTTGAATATGAGTTGGCTTTGACAATTTAATTAACTCTTTAATTAACTACCAACTCAAATCCTCTAGATTCCCTTTTTAAATTTATCTCAAATCTTAGTTGGTAACTTGATCCAATTAAAATTTGATATTTGAAATTAATTGAATAATTTAACAATTAAATTAATAGACTAATTTGACTCTTCAAATTAATCTAGTTAATTGCTTAATTTTGACTTTTGTCAAATCCTTTAACTTAAGCTAAAATTCTCTTTTCCACTTAATCTCTATTAAGCTAATCATCTAAATCGTTTAGACGACTCTCAATTAATCCGTGTGTTCCCATTAAGGTTTTTGTGTGTGACCTATTAGTTTCATCAATTAATTAGACATAGGCTTATAACAATTAGCAATTTAATTAGTGAACAAATATTTAAATATTTATTCTAATTAATTAAACTTCTTTAACTAACCATTCATTAGAATCAATCTCTATTAATTCTTAAGTATCCAACCTCGATGGTTGATGTTTAGTCACAAGCCCATGGAGCCTAATCGGTTGGTGAAATTAATCTTGGTATGAACCTTCCCACATCCACATTCCATGCAAATACGGTCCTTCCGATTCCTATCTCTCAATTGAGGCCTAGAGTCAAGGTATTTTCGGTACCTAATACTATGCTTCTATTCTAGTTACATGGTTTAGGAGTTCCTTTTCAAATAGTCACACCACCCTGGGAAAGGATTTGACCAAACCGAGCATCATTAGAAAACATAGGAAATGTACTCGTTTATCAGATGAGGAATCGAATCTTCTATTGGAACTCACAAATCTCCATGCGTAGATGGCTTGTTTCCAACATACACCTTATATGATTTGCTAAGGGACCGAGACACATATGAAAGAACAAGGACCTACCACAAGGTTACTATGATTCCTCAAGTTAGAGGACTAATAATATGCACTAATGTAAGTAAGAAAACTTCTCATTACCGAATACCATTGAGACAACCTTATGAGTTTCTCTTAGCGAGTCACTCAGTGAACTTGTTCTCGACAAGTACCCAGTAACGTGCACCTTTCAACCACATCGATTGCTCATGAAAAGGAGCAATTATCCAACTATTTAGATATGTGCATCGTTAGTTCAAGCTGGATCTAAAATGCCCTTGTGTCAAAAATTCTATGACCTAGAATATTTTAAGATCAAAACCTTAGGGACTTGTTTCATGATCACCATCCAATGCGTGACCAAGTCCCGTAGCCATATTTGATCTAAAGCGCCTCATCCATATGAATTGTTAAGATTAGTCACAATTACATAAACATATGATAAAAGAAGACGATCTTGTATATTGAACAAAATTAAATTGCATTAATTAAAGAACAGTTTTAAAAGTCAAAATCAATTAGCTGTAGGGCACTACTCTAACAATCTCTCACTTGCCCTAAAACCAATTTTCCATAGTCTTTAGGCTATCTTTTCAAGATGTCCCTCAAAGACCTCTTGCATTAGGGGTTTTGTTAGTGGATCTGCTTTGTTCCCTTTCGAGGGAACACGTTCCACTATTATGTCATCTCTGTCAATGATTTCCCGAATCAAATGTAGAGATATTGAATATAAAGAGGTATTTTGGCTGCCACTGTAATTTTGAAAATG
>JACFYI010001840.1:192909-207263 GCA_014898755.1 Handroanthus guayacan
ATTTCTTGAGAGCATTTGAAGAAGATGATGGCTAGGAACTCAAGCTTCTTCAATAGAGATATGAGAGAGAGAAGAGAGGAGATGGTTGTGGGGATTTTAGAGGAAACATTCAAAAGTATGAATGGTGTGTCTATGCACTTTTGGTCGGCCATGTCGATCAATTACGGCCTTTTGGACTTGCCAAGTGGACTAGATATTTTGAGATTTTTCTATAAGGGAGGTCACACCTCCCAGGCTTTAGATTCTCTCGAAACCTCATTCTCTCGAAACCTCATTGGTCCACTTGGAGTCCAAGTAGGAAATGAGCTGGCAATGACAATTTAATTAACTCTTTAATTTTTCCCTCCAAATCATTGTTGGCAACTTGACCCAATTAGAATTTGACACCTTAAATTAAGTTGGATAATTTAACTATTTAATTAATAGACTAATTTAGCTCTTTAAATTAATATGGTCAATAGTCTAATTTTAACTTTTGTCAAACATGTGACTTATAGTCAATACTCTTTCTTCTACTTAATCCCTATTAAGCTAATCTTCTATATTGTTTAGATGACTCTCAATTAATTCACATGTTCTCATCAAGGCTATTACATGTGACCCATTAGATTCATCAATTAATTAGATATGGGCTCGTAACAATTTGCGATTTAATTAGTGAATAAATATTTATTCCGATTAATTAAACTTTTTAATTAACCACTCATTAAAATTAATCTCTATTAATTTTTAAGTATTCAATCTCCATAATCGATGTTTAGCCACAAGCTCATGGAGCCCAATCGATTGGCGAAATTAATGTTAGTGTAAACCTTTTCACTTACATGTTCCTTGGAAATACAGTCATTCTGATTCCTATGTACCAATAGAGGCCTAGGGGCAAGGTATTTTCAATACCCTAATATCCTTAATACAATGCTTCTATTATAGATAAATGGTTTAATATGATACCTCATTTGGAAACTTCTTTCCAAATAGCCACACTGCCTTGTGCAAGGATTTTATTGAACCGAGCATCATTAGACAACATAGGAGATGCACTCATTTATCAGATGAGGAATTGGATCCTCTATTGGAACTTACGAACCTCTATGCGTAGTTAGCTTATCCCCAACATGCACCTTATAAGATCTGCTAAGGAATCGAGATGCACATTAAAGAATAAGGACCTACCACAAGGTTACTATGAAGCCAAAGGACTAAATGCGACTACGGCTACCTTATGAGTTTCTCTTGGCGAGTCATTCAGTAAACTTGTTCTTTAAGAAGCACCCAGTAATGTGCACTGATGTCAACTACATCGATTGCTCATGAAATAGATCCAACTCTTTGGTCACATGTATCGTTAGTACAAGTCTATCCGAATCTAAGATGCCCTCATGTCAAAAATTCTATGACTTAAAATATTTTAAAATCAAGACCATAGAGACTTGTTTCATGATCGCCGTCCAATACGTGAACAAGTCCCATAGCCATATTTGATCTAAAAGACTTCATCCATATGAATTGTTAAGATAAGTCACAATTATATAAACATATGATGAATGAAGACCATCTTGTATGTTGGATAAAATAACTGTACTAATGAAAGAGCAGTTTTACAAGCCAAAATCAATTGGCTGTGGGGCACTAGTAGAGCCCGCGTAAAAGCCCGGCCTGGCCCAAGACCGGGTACTGTTCATAGGTGGGCCGGGCTGAACTGGACCGCCTATAGGTTCCACCCGGGCCCAAAACCGGACTGGAACCGGTCCGGAACCGCTTAAAATCTTTTTAAAAAAAAAAGATAAAACCAAAAAAAAAAAAACTAATGAAATAAAATAAAATAAAGTATTTTTTTTATGTTTGTTAAATCATTTAATTTAATTTTAATATTTGAAAAATATTATACTATATAAAACTTTCAAATCATAATATTATTTAAGTATTTGATGAAAATATTATATTTCTAAAAAATACAACTAAAATAATACTTTAAAATATTATATTATGTTAATACTTTAAAAAAGTTATTTTAAATTACTTTAATTTTTTTTCATGTTAATAAAATATGTTGTATATAAAATTTATGGTATTTCTTTTTACATTTTTAAGAGTTATTTGAACTAAATAAATGAACAATTGCTTATTTCTTCTTCTTTATTATAATTACATCAAGAATTGTTTAAAAAAATTAAAACAAAGAAGCCTGGCCCATTTAGCCCGTTTAAGGCTCGTTTAGTCCGGAACTATTTAGCCCATTTAAGGCCCATTTAGCCCAAAATCGTTTAAGCCCGGCCCCATTATTAAAAGGGGCGATTAGGGGCCGAGCCTCCTCAAAAAAATTTTCGGCCTGCTTAAGCCCAGCCCGGCCAGTTTAACAACTCTAGGCACTAGTCTAATAATCTCCCACTTGATATAAAACCAATTTCCCATAGTCTTTAGGCCCATTTTCTCAAAATATCTCTCAAGACCTTTTGCATTAGGGGTTTTATCAGTGAATCTGCTATGTTCTCTTTCAAGGCAACACATTCCACTCTCATGTCGCCTTTATCAATGATGAGATCTAGGTTCTTTCGCTTGAGCAATGGCTCCGTTATTGTCACAAATGACAACAACCGGGTCGATAATATTAGGAAATACATATACTCTTTGATGAAGTTTTTAATCCAAACACCTTCCTTTGTAGCATTCGATACGACAATATACTCTACCTCAGTAATTGAATTGGCAATGGTATCTTACTTGGAACTTTTCCAACTTATCACACCACCATTGAAGCAAAACACAAATTTAGACATGGATTTGTAGTCATCTTTGTTGATGCTCCTCCCAAGGGTTTCATGGAGAATTGCATTGATAACCATGATTCTGTACACTCTAATATGTCCTTCTTATTCCCAATGAGAAGTATGTCATCAACATAAAGCACCAAGAATTGGACTGAACTACCATTTATTTCTTATACACACATGGTTTATACACATTTTTTATGAAGCCAAACGTTTTGACTATCTTACTAAAACGTATGTTCCAACTTCAGGATGCTTGTTTTAGTCCATAAACGGACCTTTGGAGTTTGCAAACTTGTGCTCACTCCCACTGGATGTGAAGCCCTCTAGTTGCTCTATATAAATATCTTTGTCAATGTTGCCATTGAGAAAGGCCGTCTTTGCATCAATTTGCTATATTTCATAATCATAATATATGGCTATAGCAAGCATAATCCTAATGGATTTAAGTATAGTAATTGGCAAGAAAGTTTTTTCAAAGTCTATACCCGGTCTCTGGGTGTTTCTCTTTGCTACCAGTCCAGCCTTATAGGTCAATATCTCTCCATTAACTCCAAGCTTACGTTTGAAGATCCATTTGCAATAAACGGGTATAATACCTTCCGGCAGATCAACTAAGGTCCACACTTTGTTGGAGTACATGGAGTTCATTTCAGATTGCAATGCTTCTTGCCAAAGTCCCGAGTTCACGTCTAACATAGCTTTCTCATAGGTCTTTAGATCACTATCTATTTGACCGGCCTCATGAAGAAATTCTAACCTTTCGAGTTTCTTCTTGATTTGGTTGGACCTTCTAGGAAGTGGTGTATTTATTGGCATATCTTACTTGCTTGCTTCTGCTTGTGGGATAGTATGATCGCCACAAATTTCATCAAGTTCAACAACAATACCTTCTATCTAATAAAAATTCCCTCTCTAAGAAGGTAGCATTCCTTGTAACAAATACCTTTTGTTCCGAGGGATCATAGAAGTAATAACTCATAAACTCTTTAGGGGCATCCCACGAACTTGCACAAGGAGGATCTACTATCCCACTTATTTCCTTCTAGTCACTTCACATAAGCGGGAGATCCTAATAACCTAAGACAGGTATATGAAAGTGATTTGCCATGCCATATCTCATGTGGAGTCTTGGCCACTAACTTTGAAGGTACTATATTTAGTAACTTTGCCGTCATTTGAATGGCATAACCCCAAAAGGAAATGAGTAAATCGAAAAAGCTCATGATAGACATACTGTGTCTAACAAAGTGCTGTTTCTACATCTGGTTACCCCCATTAAGTTGAGGCATCCCAGGAGGGGTCCATGATGAAAGAATCTCATTCTCTCTAAGATAATCTAGGAATTCGGTACTCAAGTATTCATCTTCTCGATCGGATCAAAGAGTTTTAATACTTAGCCGATTTGCTTTTCAACTTCACTCCTATAGTCTTTGAACCTTTTAAAGGCTTTGAACTTATGCTTCAAAAGGTATAAATGTTCAAACCGTGTATGATCAATGTAAAATCATGAAGAAAGAAAAGCCTTCTCTCACACTAACTCTTAGTGGTCTACAAACATCCTATGGATCAAATCCAAATGACTAGTGGATTGCTCTGGACGTCCAACAAACGAACCCTTGGTCATTTTTCTTTTCAAACAAGATTCACAAGTTGGCAATGCATCTAAGTCATCAACCTTTAATGAGTTAGAGGCAACTAACCAACTAATCCTATATTTAGAAATATGACCAAGTCTTGCAAGCCAAAGATAGGCATTACTGAGATTATCTTGTTTCCTTTTGTTATGTTGAATTTGCATTATCGATGGACATTCATCTAAGTAGTATAACCTGTTAAATATCGTACCTTGTACAAGCAAAGAACCAGTCTTATTTGCATTATGTTTCCCATATTTAATTAAAAAGCCATACCCTTCAACATCTAAAACGAAAATGGAAATAGTATTCTTTATTAAATTAGATACGTAATAAATCAGATCCAATACCATAAAAGATGAACGAAAAGCTAATTTTATCACATCTATACTATGGGCCGCAACCTTTGTCTAGGCGGAGGATTATATCCCTTTTCTTCAACCTTTCTTCTCCTTTCCATCCCCTACCATGAACTGCAAAGGTGTGAACCACATGCGGTATCAGATATCCATGAGGAAGAATCCATTGATAAGAAAATCTCAACAAACAATAAACCCTTTTCCAAACTTGCAAGGTAGGCCTTGCAATTCCGTTTTCAAGGGCCAAGTTTGTTATAATAGAAACATTTGCAATTAGGATCAACCTTAGCCTTTTTCTTGATTCCACATTGGGCTTTCGTCAGTTGCTTCCCTTTTGAATAAAAACTTTTTTTCTTTGACCCCTTCTTAGCACCCTTTCGACTCTTAGAGGTGGAAGTAATCTTAAGAGACTTGTCCCTTTCCATAGTAAACTTTGCCATGACCAACATATTTAGACATATTGAAGTTTGCAATGAATTGATCAAAAGAGTTAGGGAGAGATTGGAGGATCAAATTTACATGGAGATTATTGTCCATGATTACATTCATGTTAGAAAAGTTTTCAATCAAACTAATCATTTTGAGACCACATTCATGGACACATGACCTATCCGCCATTCTCTCCCTAAATAGTTTGAAGCCTCATAATGCTCATATCTAGTTTGCACATAATTCGACTTTTGTAGGTGCAAATAGAAATCAAAGGCATGCATCCTATGCTCATGTTGCTTTTGAAGCTCGTTGGACGTGGATCCCATCATGAGACACTGGGCTTGAAGAACATCTTCAACCCATTCGCGATCATATTGTGTATCTCTTGATCATCTTCTGGCATAGTGTCCAGTGGACTTCCATGAGGACATAAATCTTTCTTTCGAAATCAAGAATTATTTTAAAATTTCTTAGCCAACCTTGGTAGCTAGAGCTAATCAATTTATCAGTTTCCAAAATCATTATGAGTGGATTCTTAGCCATTTTTTTTTTTAATTTTCTAAAATTCTACAAAAACACATGGAAGAGAACCTAAACATTTATTTTAGTTCATTATTTGAAAAATATGATTATGATCTTAAAAGCATATTTTGCCTCCCACTATCTTTTCAAATTCTCTACCCTTATTTTTGAGAATTCGGGAAATCATATTTCCTAATAAGAATTAAGGTTCCAAGACATTGATATTAGACCCACGACTTGTGAGACATCTATTACCAATTCTAAGGTAGATAACATTCACCAATTGCATCTCTATACAATCCTTAATATATTTTGCCTCACTTTTAATGTAGAGACCCATGACTCATAAGATATCTATGATAACAAGCATTATGTCAAATCTACCAATCATCCTCTAGTGATTCAATCATAACATTCCACGACTCGTGAGACAATGTCACAATCAAACACTACAAGGATGTATCATATGCTAAGATCATAATCATAGCTTTCCATCGAAAGTGTGTTCCACGACTCGTGAGACAACACACAAACATGGTAGCATCCCATGATTATATCTGTCCATAAAAACTAAATATTTGAGAAATTTAAATATTCTAAGTGAGGGCCTCTATACTTGAATGATCTCATTAATAAGTTAATTTATTTAGATTCTCTACCATAAACATACATCAAAATACAATGTAGGATAAAGAAAGCATAAATATGAAACCTAGCATACACCTACAATATGATGACGATCTTGAGCCAAAATTAAGTGATGCACCTAGAGCCATTAGTGCATCGCTTAGTTGATTTAGGTGAGTAATTAAAAGGAATATATCTAATCTATTACATATGCATCACATGCATACATGGCCTTCAATCTTGAACTCCTTCAATCTTCCTCCTCCATGGTATGGGCCACCAAAAGAAAAGAAAAACCACATTATCCTAGCAACTACTCTCATTAGAAGGATGAAAAAGGGGATGGAAGTCCCATTTAATCACAAGCGAATAAACCAAATAAAATAATTTTGTTTTAGGCTCATGATCACCACCATCCATTCATCATCATAATCATACATTCAATAATTAAAAGCATAAAAGCAATAAAAAAAAAAGTACTCAAACAATTTAAACACTCAACAAGCTATCAAGATATGTAACATTTACACAATATGATGCTTCAATTGACTAATCAATACATAATGATACTTAAATTCGAAGTTTGATTAATTATAAATACTTTATAATACTTAGGGATGATCATAAAAAGTTCATTTTGTCAAAAGAAGTACCCAAACGAAACAAAAAAAATGAAAAAAAAAAATTAGAAAACTGTGCAAGGCACTAGGGCGTCCAACTCACTGGAATGGGTATGTCTGCACCTGCGCATGAACTTTTTCACGCATTTTCCATTTATCATTCCATTTTGCATCGTTTTGAGCTGATTTTAATGTGATTTCCATATTTTCAAAGCTTCAACACATCAATGATCAGCCGCAAGAGATCAAACTTTAAAATTAAAATCATCTATGCATTCAATTAATTAATCTCATCAGTTATGAATGGATAAACATAACATTAATTCAAAATTAAGCTAACATCATGGATCTAGCCCAACAATCAAGCCACATGCAAACACTTGATGATCTTCAACTCATCAAATTGAAACAAGATAATCAAGTTTCTTATCGATCCATCACATGATCAATGAATTCATAATTCAAAGGTGCATAAATTATGACTTGGATATTGCTTGAAAGTAGAAGGAGATACAAGTTGATTTCAAAAATTATAAACGTAGCAAAAAGTTAAACTTATTCACCATGGATTAATGTATATCTCCTTATATCAACTTATACAACCAATGAATTATCAAAGGAAGATATCTACCTTTAGAGCAAATCCAAAATCCAATGATGAACATCAAAGAGATGTTAGATCTTCTTCTTCGACCATGGATCTCCAATCTACAAGTCTAGATCTTCAATCTTCAATGCTTGATCAATGAAGATCTAAATCCTTTAAAGGATTTCTTCCTCTCCTTCTTGCCTGGTCAATTTTACACCAAAATAGCCCCAAACGTTTGATCAAATCAAGTTCACACACAAAGGAATCCTCTAAGTGTAGGATCTCTAATGTTGATCCACATACTTTGATGTCTTGAGAGCACTTGAAGAAAATGATAGTTAAGAACTCAAGTTTCTTCAATGGAGATTTGGAGAGAGAAGAGAGGAGATAGTTGAGGGAATTTTAGAGGGAAAATTCAAAAGTATGGATGGTGTGTAGAAGAACATATGGCCAGCCATGTAGATCACATTTATTGGCCACTTGGATTTGCCAAGTGAACTAAATATTTTAAGATCTTTCTAAAAGGGAGGTCACACCTCCCATGCTTTAGACTCTCCCAAAACCTTATTGGTCTACTTGGAGTCCAAATAGGATATAAGCTAGCATTAACAATTTGATTAACTCTTAAATTAAATGTCAACTCAAATCCTCTATATTCCTCTTTTGAATTTGCCTCCAAATCCTCTAGATTCCTCTTTTGAATTTCCCTCCAAATCCTTGTTGCCAACTTGACGCAATTAGAATTTGATACCTCAAATTAAATTGGATAATTTAATTATTAAACTAATAGACTAATTTGGCTTTTCAAATTAATCCAATTAATTGCCTAATTTTGACTTTTGTCAAACCCTTTGATCTTAGTCAAAATTCTCTCTTCTACTTAATCTCTATTAAGCTAATCATTCAAATTATTTAGATGACTCTCAATTAATTTGCATGTTCTCATCAAGGCTATTGTGTGTTATTCATTAGATTCATTAATTAATTAGACATGGGCTCACAATAATTTGTGACTTAATAGTGAATAAATATTTATTTTGATTAATTAAACTCTTTTAATTAACCACTTATTGGAATTAATTTCTATTAATTCTTGAGTACCAAGTCTCCATTGTTGATGTCTAGCCACAAGCCCATGGAGCCCAATCAATTAGTGAAATTAATCTTGGTTTAACCTTTTCACTTACATGTTCCATACAAATATGGTCATTCCGATTCCTATCTCCCAATTGAGGTCTAGGGTCAAGGTATTTTTAGTATCCTAATAACCCTAGTACAATGCTTCTATTCTAGATGAACGGTTCAATGTAGCACCTCATTTGGAAACTCCTTTCCAAATAGTCACACTACATTGCGCAAGGATTTTACCGAACTGAGCATTATTAGAAAACATAGGAGATGCACTCATTTATTACATGAGGAATCGAATCATTTATTGGAACTCACAAATCTCCATGCGTAAATAGCTTATTCCCAACATGCACCTTGTAAGATTCGCTAAGAAAACAAGACATACATCAAAGAATAAAGACCTACCACAAGCTTACTATAATTCCTCAAGTTAAAGGACTAATAATATACACTAGTATAGGTAAGAGAACTTCTGATTACCGAATGCCACTATGGCTATCTTATGAGTCTCTCTTAATGAGTCATTCAGTGAACTTGTTCTCTAACAAGTACCCAATAATGTGCAATGATATCAACTACATGCATTGCTCATGAAACGAAGCAATTATCCAAATCTTTGGATACTTGTATCATTAGTACAAGTATATCCAAATCTAAAATGTCCTTGTGTCAAGGATTCTATAACTTGGAATATTTTGAGATCAAGACCATAGAAACTGTTTCATGATCACCATCCAATACATGACCAAGTCCCATAGTCATATTTGATATAAAGGGTTTCATCCATATGAATTGTTAAAATAAGTCACAATTCTATAAACATATAATGAAAGAAGACCATCTTGCATATTGAACAAAATAAGATTATAGTAATGAAAGAGTAGTTTTTACAAGCCAAAATCAGTTGTTGCAGTGTAGCGCCCCGGGATCCAGGAACGGCTGCCCCTGGGCTAGCAACACTACCTGTGGGCAGACGAATCTCTAGTGGAGCAATAAACATACAACAGGGCAATACACTAAGCAAAGTACACAATATCCATTTATACTCAGGCCTCAACGTTTAACGTTCACACATAGCAGGAGCTATACTATTACAACATCAAATTAAACAAGCCGTATTTACAAAACATCTCCACATACTATGGTCCTAATGGCTACAAGCCACCCAGTAAGATATCTAGTAATCACAAGACGAACATAAACTCTAAACAGTACTTGTACATCTCTATCATTTGCAATAAATGAAAATACAAAGCATATTTTCACAATTACATCCAACAAGCTTTCAACTTATTCACCTACACATGGTATAACAACTAAATAAGTCCACTGATTTAGTAAGAAGTATTGCTATGGAATAGCGAAGAACAAGGAATCAAATAAAAAAGCAAAGAGGCAATAAGCTCAACAATAAAATAGAATATGCCAACGATTGCAATTATCTCACAAGCAATGTAAATGAATAGCTCAGCAAAAGCATAAACAATAGCTCGTCAAGGGCATAAACAATAGGTCAGCAAGAGCATAAACGAGCATAATAACAATTAGCATAATCGTATGGCAAAGGTAGAACTATTTTTTGGTAGATCTGTCACCCTTATAACTCCATAACAATATATAATCATTATCCCTCCACAGGTCCCATACTCAAGTGGATGCTCGAGATGGTGACTTGATCATGTAATGTGACAAAAATGTTGACTGTCCACTTGTCACAGGCTAGTCATCGAAAACTCTATCCCAAGTTACCTTAGAACTATCTAAACAATTAGGAAACTATTTAGGGGATCAACTGTTGGCCCGATGCCGCCCAGTATCCCTCCTGGAGTTTTTCAGGGGCCCATAAACAATCACACAATAGATTTCGTAATTCATGAGAGTTATCCGAATTAGGATATTTGAAGTTTAAACAAGATTCGGACATTACCAATCGATTCGGATTGAATTTCGGACACATAGATTATATATTCGGACATAGAAGGACTTAACAGAGTGAAAAATGGATGAAAAATGGCAAAATGGATCAAAATTAAGTTTAAAAACATTTCGGATTCGGCGCCACCGCGGACCAAAGTGGGCGCGTCCTTCTGCCTTAGGCGCTATAGCGTCCAAAAGTGAGCGCAGTCTCGCCGATCCAATTTTTGACCAATTTTTTTTTCCTGGACTCCTTTTCATAACAGGCCTTCAAAAATATAAAATTTAGCATTAGTTTTTTTTACTCATCATTGAGATTTTTAATTTTTAAGTTTTGAAAAAATTTTGGCAAAAATACCAACTTTGGTATTTTTAAACTATCTAGTTGTTTGAGTCTTCTTTTGTCGATAGTTTTTACTCCATCAAGTCTCCAACATGATCAAGAGAACAATAGCATAGGATCGAGCCAAGGGTTCAATAAAATAAGTGTCCCAAAATAAGGAATTTCTATGATATTTCAACAACACGATTTAACCGATTCAAGAAGTGAAATAAATCGATACAAGTTCCAATCTATAGCAAGTATTCAAGAGAGAAAATAGCTATGATCCTTACCTTATAAGCTAATCCAAAAGTTGATAGTATTGGTTCACACCTCAATCACAACCTACGGAAATCAAAATCATAAGTGTTCATACCAAATTCTACATACCTGTGTAGAAAACATAACATATAACAACTAAAATTTCTATCTTACCAAGTGAGCAACCTTACTTTCCCTTTTCTTGATTCAATCTTAAGTTTGAAGTTGATGTTTCGAAGTTGAAATCTCTTGGAATAGAAGACAAGATAAAAAGAATTGATCTTGCAAGTTTTCTCTTCTTTCTTTCTCTCCTTTTCCTTTCTTTCTCTCTTCTCTCTTTTTTTTACTTCTCTCCTTGCACAAAAATGATAGCCAATATTTTTGAAAATTTGTTGTTTATCATATAGAAAAAATGTTGGTATCCAATGGTCATTTTTAGTTTGTTGCTAAGTGTTAATTGATTGTGGATTGTAGCTGATTAGCTTAATTATGAAATAAGCTTGGATGAAAATTAATTCTTAGATATAATATACAAATATCTAAGCTACTTTGAGGAGTGTTGGCTGAAATATGTGTGTGTGTGTGTGTGTGTGTGTGTGTCCATGTATATATATATATATATATGTATATATACATGTAAGTATTTGATTTTATTTGTCGCTTAATTTAGTGTATAATATATATGGTATGATAGATTAAGCTTTGAACTAAAATCTTGGCTATAAATTTGAACTAAAACTTATTTCTTTGGACCAAAAGAATGTGCATAATAATTTTTCAGAAGTGATAAAATATTTTTGGTTGAGAGAAAAATATCAAATCAGTGAAAAATCGGTTACCGATTAGGATTTTTTTCAAAAACGTTTTAAAACATCTATCGATTGAAAATTGAGAGTTCAAAAATTAAATTAGAGAAATTTTTGTCTAAGAATTTAATTAGATAGATTTTCTCGTTTTAAATTTTAATTAGGGGAATTTTTCAGATTATTGTATCATAGTGCAGGATAGGAAGCCGTAGAGTTTCTTAGTTCGCTATTATATACGTTTTACAGTTTTCTTTTACTAATCTCCTTTGCTAATCGCTAACTTGGTTGTGGCTATTGGTTGTGATGTGGGTAGATGGACAAGGAAAAAGGAAAAGCCGAAGAGTATAGTGATTCTACCCACAGGATGAGTGGAAGTAATATAGGACCCCTCAAGAAGCTTCGAATATATTATGAAGCAATAATAGATAAGAAGAATCGGCTGATCAAGGAGCAAGCCCAAGAGATTGAGTATTGGAAACAAGCCTATATGGAGAAACACCAGTTACATACAGAGTATAGCAAGTGGGCAAAGAAAGAAATGGAGCATATGGCGGATAAGCATAAGGGCCAACATCACAATGTCAAGAACGTGGCAAGTAACAATAAGCTCCACTTCACCCAATTGAGGCAGAACCTCTTACTCCAGTTTGATGATGCATTCAGATAGGTGGCTGATGTCTTGTTTGGTATAGAGTGGTCGACTTAGGATTGTATGTGGGACTAGTATGTCCTGAGGTTTGAGAGGCAGGAGGAGCCGTGGATGCCGAATCTATTTGGCAAGAGGGTTTTATGCTTCAGAGGCTGCCAAAGTGGGAGATAGAGTCATCGAGGTACCAAACGTCCTAGGAGTATCTACCCGACCTAGAGAGGGAGGAGCCCGACTATCCGTCGTACCAAGATGCGGGGGCCTAGCTGGAAGGTCAGACGTATGGCACGTATGAGGACTATTCCTCCACCACCTCCTACCCAGGTGCATGTTATAGCTCAAGAGTTTGCCTGGATTGATCGGCACTTCATGGGCCTCAAGGACTTCGACCTGAATGAGGAGTTTTGTCGGACTGAGGCTGTGAGAGGAGATGGAGTGATAGTTGGTGATGATGCCGGAGTTAGAGCTGTGGATGATGGAGCGAGAGGTGGTGATGATGAGAGAGTTGACGGAGATACTGGGATTGGTAAGGTTGGTGCTAGAGTTGATGGAGTTGGAGCTAATGGTGGAGATGTTGGAGCTAGGATTGATGGGCTTGAGTCTGACCTCGAAGAGGATCCCGAGGAGGATCTAGAGGAGAACCCAGATTTTAGGGGTTGAGAGTGGGAGATTCAAATTGGAAATTGTAAATATATATGTACATTAGTTGCGTGATAGTAGTAACCCTTGTATCATAGTTAAGTTTAGTTTCGCCTTGGTAAGATTTCTAGCTATTTGAGATAAGGGTTGTATGGTACATAGTGGTTATGTTACCATCTCTTTTGCTAAGTATTATAGATGGTCTTGTAACCATGTTTTGTATTAAAGTGATGTGATCACTTTTGGAATTAATGAACAACGTGGCTTTTGTTATATTGCTTAGCCGACTTTGTTATTTCATTTGATGTTGTTATGATAGGTTTGATATTTCATAACAAGCAAGACAATGAAATGATGCTAAGCAAGGTTGTTTGTTAATTTTAGATTATAATGGCAACGCATGAGAGTACCTCAAACATTGGGACATCTAGAAAAAGAGGCAGACCGAGACATGTTTTGTTAGAAGAAGTCCCTAAACCTGAAACCCCAACTCCCGTAGAGAACAATTTACCTCGAGCGGAGCCTAGAGAGAGAACACCCCCTCCTAAAGAGGAATCGGTAGATTGGCTTTTTACCTTACTACAATAATTGGTAAATTAGGATCGACAGCCGGCTAATCAAGAACGAGAAAATGAGAAAGATGTAGAGGATAAACGGATGTCTCGATTTCTTAGATTCAACCCACCAAGATTTAAAGAAGAACCCAATGATAAGAAAGCTAAATCTTGGCTCAGCAAAATTTAGAAAATCCTCCGAGTACTTCATTGTACAGAGGAACAACAAGTAATGTATGTCACATGCCTTTTAGATGAGGCAGCACACAACTGGTGGTGAGTGGTTAAGTAGAGGTGGCTTCGAAGTGAAGTTGAGTGGGCTTGGGATGGATTTAGGGAGAAATTTACGAGGAAATATTTCTCTCTAGTGGTTAGAGAGATGAGGAAGAAGGAATTTATGAATTTAATTTAAGGATTTTTGTTAGTAGCGGAATTTGATCAATTGATCGAGTATGCTCTACATGTTTTGGCAAATGAGAGAAGACGGACAAAGAAGTTTGTTGAGGGACTCACGCCAGACCTAAGGC
>JACFYI010001840.1:207363-218305 GCA_014898755.1 Handroanthus guayacan
TTTTATATCTGTTGCGTGTGCGAAGAGAGTAGGATTGACCTCAAAAACTATGAAAACTCCTTATGAGGTCCATACCCCGGTAGGAGGATATTACGAGATTTGTGTTAGGTATCCTAATTGCCCCATATGCATAGATAATCAGGAATTTATTGAACATCTTATTGAGTTACCAATCCAGGACTACGATCTCATATTAGGAATGGATTGGTTGTATCAACATCAAGCTGTGGTCGATTGTTTTACCAAAATAGTAAAGTTGAAAACAGGAGTTGAGGTTGGAGTTGATAATAACTCCATAAATGACAAATGACCATAATTTGGGCAGTTAAAGCCAAAAGAATAATGAGAAAGGGAGGACGAGGATTTCTAGCATATTTAATCAATAAACCACAAGATACTATCAAGTTGAAGGATGTGAGGGTAGTTAACGAGTTCCTAGAAGTTTTTCCTGAGAAGTTGGATTCGCTACCTCCAGATAGGAAGATTGAATTTGTAATCGAAACCCTTCCTAGAGTAGCGCCATTCTCGAAAACTCTTTATAGAATGGCACCAGTGGAGCTAAAAGAGTTGAAAGACCAGCTACAGAAACTCTTGGACAAGAATTTCATAAGACCGAGTTCGTCTCCTTGGAAAGCTCTAGTTTTGTTTGTGAAAAAGAAAGATGATTTACTAAGAATGTGTATCGACTATAGAGAGTTAAACAAAGTGACCATAAAAAATAAATATCCACTACCCCACATCAATAAACTATTTGATCATCTTCAGATATCTGTGGTGTACTCAAAGTTGGACATACGACAAGGGTATTACAAATTAAAGATAAGGGAGGTAAACATTTCCAAAACTGTATTCAATTCACGATATGGACATTTTAAATTTGTTGTGATGCCATTTGGATTAACGAATGCTCCTGCAGCATTCATGGATCTGATGCATTGCGTTTTCCATCCATATCTTGATTGTTTTGTAGTAATTTTTATTGATGATATATTGGTATACTCAACGTCGGAGGAGGAACACAAAGAACATCTGCGGATCATTCTTCAAACTCTTAAAGAGCATCAACTCTATGCCAAATTCAGCAAGTGTGAATTCTGGCTAGGCAAGGTAACCTTCTTGGGACAAATCATATCCCAAAATAGTTTTAAAGTTGATCCAGAAAAAGTTAAAGCAGTGCTTAACTGGAAAAGACTAGAAACAGTTACCGAAGTCAGAAGCTTCCTGGGATTAGCAGGATACTATCGAAAGTTCATTCAAAACTTTTCTAGGATAGCTAGACCTCTCACCCAATTGACCCATAAGGATCAGAAATTTGAATGGAATCAGAAATGCGAGGAGAGCTTTGTGGAATTGAAGAAGAGGTTAACTACAACTCCAATACTCGCACTACCTGATGGGTCAAAGGAGTTCACAGTGTATACAAACGCTTCTAAGAAAGGTCTGGGATGTGTATTGATGCTAAAAGGACGGGTAATCGCATATGCCTTGAGGAAACTAAAGAATCACGAGCAAAACTATCCTACTCACGATCTAGAGTTAGCAGCAATAGTTTTTGCTTTGGCAAAGTGGCACCATTATTTGTATGGTGCCAAAGTAGAGATTTATACGGATCACCAGAGTTTGAAATATATTTCCAGCCAAAAGAACTTGAACCTGAGACAGCGATGTTGAATGGAGTTCTCAGATGATTATGATTTTACCATCGCCCACCATTCGGGTAGGGCAAATGTTGTCACTGATGCTTTGAGTCGCAAGGGAAGACTAGGGAATCTGAAAATTTATCCTGAATTATATAGTGAGATTCTAAATGCTCAAGAGGGAGATAACTGGATACAGACGCTTAAATCCTCGATGAGCACACAAACGAGATCTGAATTCAGGATAAACGCAGAAGGGTTATTATGCTTCAGAGACAGGGTATGTGTTCCCGCAAGTATGTGCGAGAAAGTATTGATAGCAGCCCATCAAACCAAGTATTCTGCACACCTTGGAGGAACAAAGATGTACAGAGATTTGAATCAGAAATTTTGGTGGAATGATATGAAGACAGACATAAGTGACTACATAGAAAAATGTCTAACCTGTCAATTCGTGAAAGCGGAACACCAAAGACCCTCTGGAAAGTTACAGCCACTCCCAATTCTAGATTGGAAATGGGATGAGATCACCATGGACTTCGTGGTAGGTTTACTAGTAGTAAGAGGAGGCTATGACAGTATTTGGATTATAGTTGATAGGCTCACGAAATTTGGAAATTTCTTGCCTGTCAAAACCCAATACAATGTGGAGATAACTCGGTTACGTGGAATACCTAAGAGCATTATCTCCGATGGAGATCCCAAGTTTATGGCGAGGTTATGGAAGAGTTTACAAGGACACTTGGGGACTAAACTGTTGTTCAGTACGGCAGCTCATCCTCAAACTGATAGACAATCAGAAAAGGTGATTCAGATATTAGAAGATATGTTGAGAGCTTGCGTTTTAAATTTTCCAGGGAACTAAGATAGGCACTTACCTCTGGTAGAGTTTGTCTATAATAATAGTTATCAAGTCTCAATACAAATGACACCCTATGAAGCTCTGTACGGAAGGAAATGCAGATCACCTCTGCATTGGGACTTAGATGAGGTAAGAATTACCTCAGGGGATGGAAGAGATGAACTGAGGCCTGAGATGATACAGAAATCAATTGATAAGATTCAAATCATAAATAAAATATGAAAATGGCCCAAGATCATCAAAAGAGTTACGCAGACAAGCGTCGAAAGACCTGGAGTTCAATGTTGGAGATCAAGTCTTTCTGAAACTTATCCTGCAGAAGGGAATACGAAGAATATGTAAGAGCGAGAAGTTAACTCCGAGATATGCAAGACCTTTCGAGATCGTTGAGTGTATTGGTCCAGTAGCGTATCGATTGGACCTCCCGCCAAACCTCATGGGGATTCATGATGTCTTTCATGTATCCTAACTCTGAAAATATCATCCAGACTTTTCTCATGTTATCGAGCACATTGATGTGCCAATACAGAGTGACCTCACGTACCTAGAATAACCTATTCGTATCCTAGATTTCCAAATTCGTCAGCTTAGGAATCGTAGGATACCCCAAATTAAGGTTCTTTGGAGAAACCAGAAGGTTGAGAAAGTGACTTGGGAGCATGAGGACAAAATACGTGAGAAGTATCCCCACCTGTTTGATTTAGGTATGAATTTGGGGACCAAATTCTTTTAAGAGGGGGAGAGTATAACAACCTAAAAAATTTCCCTAATTAAAATTTAAAATGAGAAAATCTATCTAATTAAATTCTTAGACAAAAATTTCTCTAATTTAATTTTTGAACTCTCAATTTTCAATCAATAGATATTTTAAAATATTTTTGAGAAAAATCTTAGTCGGTAACTGATTTTTTACCTATTTGAGATTTTTCTCCCAACTAAAAATATTTTATCACTTCCAAAAAATTATTATGCACATTATTTTGGGCCAGAGAAATAAGTTTTATTTCAAATTTATAAGCTTAATCTATCATACCATATATTATACACTAAAGTAAGCTACAAATAAAACTAAAATACTTACATATATATACATATATATATGCACGGACACTCACCCACATATTTCAGCCAACACTCCTCATAGTAGCTTAGATATTTGTGTATTATATGTAAGAATTAATTTCCATCCAAGCTTATTTTATAATTAAGCTAATGAGCTACAATCCACAATCAATTGACACTTAGCAACAAACTAAAAAATGACCATTGAATCCCAATATTTTTTCTATAAGATAAATAACAAATTTTCAGAAATATTGGCTATCATTTTCGTGCAAGGAGAGAAGGAAAAAAATAGAGAGAAGAAAGAAAGAAAGGAAAAAGAGAGAAAGAAAGAAGAGAAAACTTGCAAGATCAATTCTTTTTATCTTGTCTTCTATTCCAAGAGATTTCAACTTCCAAACGTCAACTTCAAACTTAAGATTGAATCAAGAAAATGGAAAGTAAGGTTGCTCACTTGGTAAGATAGAAACTTTAGTTGTTATATATCATGTTTTCTACATAAGTTTGTAGAATTTGATATGAACACTTATGATTTTGATTTTCATAAGTTGTGATTGAGGTGTGAACCAATACTATCAACTTTTGGATTGGCTTACAAGGTAAGGATCATAACTATTTCCTCTCTTGAATACTTGCTATGGATTGGAACTTGTATCGGTTTATTTCACTTCTTGAATCGGTTAAATCGTGTTGTTGAAACATCATAGAAATTCCTTGTTTTGGGACACTTATTTCTATTGAATCCTTGGCTCGATCCTATACTATTGTTCTCTTGATCATGTTGGAGACTTGATGGAATAAAAATCATGGACAAAAGAAGACTCAAACAACTAGATAGTTTAAAAACACCAAAGTTGGTATTTTTGTCAAAATTTCTTCAAATTTTAAAAATTAAAAATCTCAATGATGATTAGAACAAACTAATACTAAATTTTATATTTTTGGAGGTCTGTTATGAAAATGAGTCTAGGAAAAAAAATTTCTCAAAAATTGAAAAATCGGCTCGGCGCGATCACGCCCAAGGCAGAAAGCCTTGGGCTGCTCCGGGCGCATTCGCACCCACTTTGGTTCGCGGTGGCGCCAAATCCAAAATGTTTTTTAACTTAATTTTGATCCCTTTTTGCCTTTTTTCATCCATTTTTCACTCCGTTAACTCTTCCTATGTCTGAATATATAATCTATGTGTCCCGAATTGGGTTAATTACACTTTTCGTCCTGTATGTTTGCCACTTTTCGGTTTTGGTCCTATAAGTTTTGAATTTTGAATTTTCGTCCTATAACTTTCCAAAAATTCGCATTTTTGGTCCTGTACCATCGGAATCCTACGTGGCACGCCGGAAATCCCACGTGGCACGCCGGAAAAAACACGTGGCCATCGGAAAAAACACCTGTCCGGCGAAAATACACATGCCACGTCGGACCAAATAGTGATTCCGGTGGCACAGGACCAAAAATGCAAATTTTTGAAAAGTTATAGGACGAAAATTCAAAATTCAAAACTTATAGGACCAAAACCGAAAAGTGGCAAACATACAGGACGAAAAGTGTTATTAACCCGTCCCGAATTAGATCCAAATCGATTGGTAATGTCCGAATCTTGTTTGAACTTCGAATATTCTAATTCAAACAACTCTTATGAATTGCGAAACCTATTGTGTGATTATTTATGGGCCCATGGGAAACACCAGGAGGGATGCTGGGTGGCATCGGAGCGATAGTTGATCCCCTGAATCGTTTCCTAATCATTTAGATAGTTCCAAGGTAACTTGAGATAGGATTTTCGAGGACTAGCCTGTGACACGCGGATAGTCGATATTTTTGTCACATTACATGATCGGGCCACCATCTCGAGCGGCTACTCGAGTGTCGGACCTGTGGAAGGATAAGGATTATATATTGTTATGGAGTTATAAGGGGGACAGATCTCCCAAATAATAGTTCTGCATTTGCCATACGATTGTACTAATTGTTAGTATGCTTATTTATGCTCTTATTGAGCTATTGTTTATGCTTTTGACAAGCTATTGTTTATGCTATTGACGAGCTATTGTTTATACTTTTGCTGAGTTATTCGTTTACATTGCTTGTGAGATAATTGCAATCGTTGGCATGTTCTATTTTATTATTGAGCTTATTGCCTCTTTGCTCTTTTGTTTGATTCATTGTTCTTCGCTATTTCATAGCTATGCTTCTTACTAAGCCAGTGGACTTATTTAGTTGTTCTACCATGTGTAGGTGAATAAGTTGGAAGCTTGTTGGATGTAATTATGAGAATATGCTTTGTATTTTCGTTTATTGTAAACGATAGAGATGTACAAGTACGGTTTAGAGTTTATGTTTGTCTTGTGATTACTAGATATCCTACTGGGTGGCTTGTAGCCACTAGGACCATAGTATGTGGAGAATTTCTATAAATAAGGCTTGTTTAGTTTGATGTTGTGTAATGGCATAGCTCCTGCTATATATGAACATTAAACGTTGAGGCCTAAGCATAGATGGATATTGTGGAGTTTGCTTAGTATATTGCCCTGTTGTATGTTTATTGCTCCGCTAGAGGTCCGCCTGCCTACAAGTAGTGTTGCCAGCCCAGGGACGGCCGTTCTTGGATCCCGGGGCATGCAGGGTGCTACTCTAATAGTTTTTGCCTCACTTTTAACATAGATCCACGATTTGTGAGACATTTATGTTAACAAGCATTAAGCCAAACCTACCAATCATTTTTTTAGTTATTCAATCATGATGTTCCATGATTCGTGAGACAACATCACAATCAAAACACTAGAAAGGTGCATCATATGCTAAGGTCATAATCATAACTTTCCATCGAGACTGTGTTCCATGACTTGTGAGACAACATGCAAAAATGGTAGCATCTCATGATTATACCTATTGGTCGTATGGATTAATTAAAACTCCTTTTTATTTTGTACATAAAAACTTAATATTTGAAAACTTAGACATTCTAAGTGAGGGTTTTTGTGCTTGAAAAATATCACGAACAATTCAACTTATTTAGGTTCTCTATCCTAAACATGCATCAACATACAACATAGGATAAAGAAAGCATAAATAAATAAACCTAGCATGCACCTACAACATAGTGATCATAAGCCAAAATTAAGTGATGCACCTAGAGCCATTAGTGCATCGCTTAATTGATTTAGGTGAGTAATTAAAAGAAACAAATCTAATCTATTACATATGCATTACCATATATACATGACCTTCAACCTTGAACTCCTTCAATCCTTTTCCTCCATGGTACGGGCCACCAAAAGAAAAGAAAGATCCCACCATCCTAGCAACTACTCTCGTTACAAGGATGAAAAGGGGGATGCCACATTTAATTATAAACCAATAAATCAAATAAAATAGTTTTATTTTAGGCTCAAGATGATCATCATCCATTCATCATCACAATCATACATTCAATAATTAAAGGTATGAAAGCAATTAAATAAAGTGCTTAAATAATTAAACACTCAACAAGCCATCAACATATGTGATTTTTACACAATGTGATCTTCAATTGATTAATCAATACATAAGGATACTAAATTCAAAGTTCAATTAATTGTAACACCTTATAACACCTAAGAGTGATCACACATGGCTCATTTTTCAAAACAAATGCCCAAACGAAACACAAAAAAAAAAAAATTATAAATAGTACTCAACGCTAGGGAGCCCAACTTACTAGATTGGACGTGTTTGTGCCCAATTCTGGGCACTTCAGCTCAGCACACAAACTTTTCATTGCATTTTTTGTTTTGTTTCGCATCATTTTGAGCCAATTTTAATGTGATTTCTAGATTTTCAAAATATCAACACATCAATCATCATTCACAAGAATCAAACTCTAAAAATAAAATCATCTACGCATTCAATTAATCAATCTAATCTGTTACGAATAGATTAACGCAGCTATAATTCAAAATCAAGCTAACATCATGGATCTAATCAAACAATCAAGCCACATACAAACACTTGATGACCTCCAACTCATCAAATTAAATCAACATCATCAAGTTTAATCTATCACACGAATCAATGAATTCATAATTTAAAAGTGCATAAACTGTGGCTCCGATACCACTTTAGAGTGGAAGGAGATACAAGTTGATTTTAAAAGTCATAAATGCAGTGAAAATATAAACTTAATCACCATAGATTAATATGTATCTCCTTCGATCAACTTTTGCAACTAAATAAATTATCAAGAGAAGAAATCTACCTCTAGTGCAAATCCAAATCAAGTGATGAACACCAAAGTGTAGCTAGATCTTCTTCTTCAACCTTAGATCTCCAATCTCCAAACCTAGATCTCCATTCCTCAAGTCTTGATCTCCAATCTTCAAGACTTGATCAATGAAGATCTAAATCCTCCAAAGGACTTCTTCTTCTTCTTCTTCTTCCTTGGTCGAATTTACACCAAAACAGCCCCAAAACTTTGATCAAATCACGTAAAATACCAAGGAGTCTTCCAAGTATAGGATCTCTAATGTTGATCCACACTCCTTGATATCTTGAGAGCACCTGAAGAAGATGATGGCTGAAAACTCAAGCTTCTTCAATGGAGATTTGACAGAGAATAGAGGAAATGTTTGAGGAAATTTAAGAAGAAAAAATTCAAAAGTGCAATGTGGCATTGAGGACCCCTATGGCCGGAAATAGTCCACTTGGACTTGCCAAGTGGACTAGATATTTGAGATTTTCTAGAGGGGAGGTCACACCCCCATGCTCTAGATTCTCTCACAATCTCATTGGTCCACTTGAAGTCCAAGTAGGATATGAATTGACATTGATAATTTTAACTAACTCTTCAATTAAATGCCAACTCAAATACTCTTAAATCCCTTTCTGAATTTTCTTTCAAATCTTAGTGGCAACTTAACCCAACTAGAATCTGACACCTCAAATTAATTGGATAGTTTAACAATTAAATTAATAGACTAATTTGACTCTTCAAATTAATCTAGTCAATTACTTAATTTTAACTTTTGTTAAACCCTTTGATTTAAATCAAAATTCCCTATTCGACTTAATCTCTATTAAACTAATCATCTAAACTGTTTAGATGATTCCAAATTAATTCATGTGTTCCCATCAAAGCTTTTGTATGTGATCCATTGGGCTCATTAATTAATTAGACATGGGCTCGCAACAATTTCTGATTTAATTAGTGAATAAATATATAAATATTTATTTTGACCAATTAAACTCCTTTAATTAACCGCTCATTAGAATTAATATCTATTAATTCTAGAGTGCCCAATCTTCATGGTTGATATCTAGCCACTAGCCCATGTAGCCCATCAATTGGTGAAATTAATCTTGATATGAACCTTCCCACTTACTCGTTCCATGCAAATATGGTCCTTCTGATTCCTATCTCTCGATTGAGGCCCAGGGTCAAGGTATTTTCGTTACCCTAATAACCTTAATACTTTGCTTCTATTCTAGATGAACGGTTCAATGTGACACCTCATTTGAAAATTCCTTTTCAAATAATCACACTACCTTGGACAAGAATTTTACCAAACCGAGCATCATTAGAAAACATAGGAGATGTACTCTTTTATCAAAAGGAGGAATCGGATCCTCTATTGGAGCTCACAAAACTCGATGCGTAGATCACTTATTCCCAATATGCACCTCATATGATTTGCTAAGAGACTAAGACGCATATCAAAGAACAAAGACCCACCGCAAGATTATTATGATTCCTGAAGTCAAAGGACTAATAATATGCATTAGTGTAGGTAAGAGAACATCTCATTACCAAATGCCACTATGGCTACCTTATGAGTTTCTTTTGTGAGCCATTCAGTGAACTTATTCTCTAATAAGCACCCAATAACGTGCACCAGTGTCAACCACATCGACTGCTCATGAAACGGAGCAATTATCTAGCTATGAGGATACGTGTATTGTTAGTGCCAGTCTATCCGAATCTAAAATACCCATGTGTCAAAGATTTTATGACTTGAAATATTTTAAGATCAAGACCGTAGAGACTTATTTTATGATCATCATCTGATGTGCGACCACGTCCCATAGCCATATTTGATCTAAAGGGCTTCATCCATATGAATTGTTAAGATAAGTTGAAAATATATTAACATATGATGAAAGAAGACCATCTTGCAAACAAAATAAGATTGTATTAATCAAAAAGTAGTTTTACAAGCCAAAATTAATTGGCCACAGGGCACTACTCTAACATGCTTAACTTTATATAGCTTGGTTTTGTTATCGCTCTTATGTAGTGGTCGACCTAAAATGTTGTATTCCTGCCATAACAGAATGCTTCTTATCTATTGTTAGAAGCTTTGCCAAAAGCAAGATGAGGTCTCTTGTTCGCTTGGCTATTATAGGATTTTGCATTAGTGTTTGAAGAATTTTTTTTTTTTTTTGAAAAGGCCATCAAACATTTCTTTACCACTCTTGTAATAAGCACTTTGTTTTATACTGAGTCGTAGTTCCAGAAGAATTCTCAAGAGTGTTGATCATCTCGCCCCCTCAATCTTTCTCTTCTGTACCTTCTCTGGAGCCGGTCGCCTGACACCCTCTTCTTTGTGCAATTTGCGGATGAGATCACCTATTTGTTTTTCGTGATCCCAAATCCACTGGTAAGGAAAATTATCAACATTCACTACATTAGTAGGTGGATTGTGAAACGCTATTCTAGATGGCCATGCTTGCTCCATGACCGTAGTTTGGGCTTTCCCAGTAATGGGAATCGAACTTACTTGTTGTTCTCCACAGTTTTGGTCATATAAAGAAGTCTCTATGTCATTGACGAGAATTGTTTCGATCCATGACCCACTTGATTGGGAAGAGCGCACTCCGAAGAAAAGACCCCAAAAAGAAACCCTATAGTGAAAAGGGCATAGTGCTCTACATTCAGCCACACCACAGTGACCCTGAAGCCATCCTCTTCTAGTTGTAGGACGAAATCCGATAGTCAATTGCTGGCTTTGAAGAACCACCTTAGCAATAAGCTTAATTCTTCCATAAGATAATGGGGCGGACTTGCGCATGAATTAAATGACATAGGTGCACAAGGGTACTTTGTGCCACAACCATCTCCTTTTAATAAGTTTTACGGACCGATGCTTGCTACTTTATTTGGGAGAAAGGAATAATGGATTTGCCAGTCAGTAAAAGGAAGAACTACCATAAAATGATTCCTCACGTATCATTTGTAGCAAAATTATGAACGGTAGCTAGTAATCCGGGCCGCATAAGGTTTATGTTGGGCAAAAATCCACATTCAAGTGCACATGTTACAATAAATAATAAAGAAGTGAGTAGAGTATCATTCCCATGAAGAATTAGATTATTTTCGATTGGAAAATGTTAAAAAAAAAAAAAAAAA
>JACFYI010001840.1:223889-236363 GCA_014898755.1 Handroanthus guayacan
CAAAAAAAAAAAAAAAACTATCAAGATTGGTTAAGAAACCCTAAAACAATTCTTGATTCTGAAAAAAGAACCAATGTCCTCACCGAAAGTCCATTGGACATCACATCGGAGGTAATCAAAAGACACGTGATATGATTGCAAAATGTGTTGAAGATGATTTTCAAGCCCGGTGTCTCATGATGGCATCTATGACCAATGAGCTTCAAAAGCAACATGAGCATATGAAGCATGCTGCCAATATCTATTTGCACCTATAAGAGTTGTATGGTGTGCAAACTAGATATGAGCATTATGAGGCTTCAAAAGAACTCTTTAGGGTTAGAATGGTTGAAGGGTCAAGTGTCCATGAGCATGGTCTCAAAATGATTGGCTTAATTGAAAAATTTTCTAACATGAATGTGATCATAGACAATGACCTTTATGTGGATTTGATCCTCCAATCGTTTCCCAGATCTTTTGATCAATTCGTTATGAATTTTAATATGTCTAAGATTGAAATAATGATTAATAAATTGATAAATGTGTGGGTTATGACAGAGTCCACTATGAAAAGGGACAAGTTTTTCATGATAGCTTCCCCTCTAAGACCCAAAAAGGTGTTAAGAACAGATCAAATAAGAAGAGTTCTTCAAAAGGAAAGCAGCCGATGAAGGCCCAAGGTGGAATCAAGAAAAATGCTAGGGTTGATCCCAATTGCAAGTGCTTCTATTGTGGCAACTTGGTCATTGAAAACGAAATTGCAAGACCTACTTTGCAAGTTTGGAAAAGGGTATATCGTTGGTTGAGAGTTTCTTATTTATGAATTCTTCCTCATGGGTATTTGATGCCACATGTGATTCATACCTTTTGGAATTCATTGTAGGAAATAGAGAGAAGAAGAAAGCTTGAAGAAGGGGATATGATCCTCTATCTAAGCAATAAGGGCAAAGGTTGCGGCCCATAGTGTAGTGATAATAAAATTAGCCTTCTGTCCATCTTTTATTGTATTTGATCCGATTTATTACGTACCAAATTTAGTAAAGAATATCATTTCCATTTTTGTTTTCAATATTGGAGAATATGGCTTTTCAATTAAAAGTAGGAAACTTAGTGCAACCAAGAATGGTTCTTTGATTGCACAAAATACTTTATTTAATGGGTTATACTATTTAAATGAATGTTCATCGATAATACAAATTCAATATAACTAGAGAAAACAAGAAAATCATAATGATGCCTATCTTTGGCATGCAGGGCTTGGTCATATTTCTAAAAATAGAATTACTCAGTTAGTTGCCGCTAATTCATTAAAGGTTGAAAGGAAAGATGACAAAAGTTTTATTTGTTAGACATCCGGAACGATCCACTAATCCTTTGGATTTGATCCACACTTACGTTTGTGGACTACTAAGAGTTAGTGTGAGAGAAGGCTTTTCTTACTTCATAACATTTACCGATGATTATACACGATTTCATCATATATATCTTATGAAGCATAAGTCTGAAGCCTTTGAAAGGTTAAAAAATTATAGGAACGAAGTTGAAAAGCAACTCGGGCTAAGTATTAAAACTCTTCGATCTAATGGAGGAGGTGAATACTTGAGTATTAAATTCCTAGATTATCTTAGAGAGAATGAGATTCTTTCACAATGGACACCTTCTGGCACACCTCAACTTAATGTGTAGCCGAACGTAGAAATCGCACTTTGTTAGACATGGTGCATTCTATGATGAGCTTTGCTGATTTATATATTTCCTTTTGGGGTTATGCCATTCAAACGGCGGTGAGGTAATATGATGCCTTCAAAGTCGGTACCAAAAACTGTACATGAGACGTTGTATGGCAAAGCACTCTCATATGCCTATCTCAGGGTGTGGAAATCTCCCGCTTATGTGAAGTGACTAGAAGGAGATAAGTTAGACAATAGATCCTCGTGCAAGTTTGTAGGATACCATAGAGAGTTTATAGGCTATTACTTCTATGATCCTTTGGAACAAAAGGTGTTTGTTTCAAGAAACACTACTTTCTTGGAGAGAAAATTTCTATTAGATAGAAAAGGCATTGTTGTTAAACTTAATGAAGTTCATGACAATCATACTATTCCACAAGCGATAGAAGCAAACAAGCAAGATACGCCAATAAATACACAACTTCCTAGAAAGTCCGACTAAATCAAGAAGCAACAAGAAGGGTTTAGATTCCTTCATGAGACTAGTCAAATAGGAAGTAATCCGAAAACCTATAAGAAAGCCATGTCAGACATGGATTCAAAACATTGACAAGAAGCAATGCAATTCGAAATGAACTCCATGTAAGGTGTGGGCCTTCGTCGATCCGCAGGAGGGTATTGTAACCGTTGGTTGCAAATGGATCTTCAAGCATAAGCTAAGAGTCAATGGGAAGGTTGTTGCGTCCTGGCTCTCTATAATGGATTGCTACTAAAATGATATCATTGCACGAAAGATAACAAATTCTAATAGCATAATTTTTCTTTTTTGATTAACGATACAATCTTTTACAATACAAGCTTTCAAAATTTACAACAAAACACAATATAAGCAATTATACTAGCTTTGAAAAGATAAAAATAGAATTAGTTTAGTTACAAAGCTTTCCCTTTTAACTTGCAAAATATTTTGAAAACGTACGTTTACACAACTGAGTAAAATTTATGATCAAAGGAAGGAATGGAGAAAATAAGGAGGATGGAAATTATGGAGTAATGTAAAAATGATAGAATATGAAAACAGTATGGCTGAACTAGTTATTTGGTGAATCTATCATCGTTATATCTTTAATAAAATAACGATTCTTATTCCTCTCAATTCCACTTTAGGTGGTCGCCTAAGAGACACAACAATGCTGACACGATTGATCGCGTATCAGAGTATCGGAGTCTTGATTTGCTTAATCCTCAGGCAATCACGAGGCTAAATAATAATGGGAGAAATTTAGCAGGAGATTATCGTTGACCTGATGCCGCCTAACCCTCTTAGCAAAGATATCTGGGACCCAACAATCATTATCATTTAGGTTTCAAATCAAAATAATCAATACTTTCAATATATTTAAGTCAACACTTGCAATAATCAATCGATAAGCAATAAACACGAGATGAATTCATTAATAAATACTCAGGATCATCGATAAAAGGTTGAAGGAACATAAAGCACGCTTTTCTTCTTCGATAAGAAAGCTCTGGTGGATTTCTACACCTTTCCGTGGAAGAATTCATACTTCAAAGAGATAGGACTCTCCTTCTTTTAACGAAGGCGGTTCAAAGAATGAGGTGAAAGTCTTCCTATCCTAGAATTCTAGTTCTACTAATTGTGGGCCTGCAACATGATATGAAGGCATTCTTCATAAGGAACTTTGAGATAAAGGATATGGGTCAGCCTTGTATGTCATAGGCATTAAGATTCACATGGCCTTTGTTTTCATCTATCGCTACACCCCTTAGGCTGTTTTGGATTACCAGATTGAATAAAAAATCTCCTTAAGCTATGTCGGATCGCTTTTCGCTGGGTGTGATTACTGAATCCTACATGTAGAGCTTTCCGAGTAAGATACTGACTTTGTCGGGTATTTTTGATATGGCTGATTCCTATTAAAATATGCCAACGTAAGCATAAGATAGCAAAGAAGATACGATATCCTCGAATCGAATTCATGCCTCGATAGAATAGAAGACCAAAGCAAGTTTGTGCGACTTTAGGTTTAGGAAATCCTTTAAAATAATCTTAATCCCACTCCCTCCTACCCTCAAGAGCTTTTTTGGTTTTTCTTCTTCAAATTTCTCTTTCTGGCTCGGTTTATGTTAGATGAGAGGTTTTTGGGGTGAATAAAGAATTAAAGAAAGGGAATGCCAATATAATGACACCAGCCCTATCCAATGCTGTTGACTTGGGGTCAACAATAGGGAGACAAAGTTAAAATGGCATTCATTTAGTAGATCACTAGTCGTTAAGAAGGAAGACCTAATTGAAAAAAGTCGTTAAGATGCCAGCTAGGGATACTACTCATTGATACTTTAAAGACGATCATAGATCACCCTTGATCAATAGATCTGAGAGTCAAGGACTCCATAGGGATCATTTAAGAAAGTGATTGTTGGGGCTAAAGCCAAAACTAGCCAATGTAACTGATAGTTTTTCTTTCGGATAGTCCTTTCTTTTAGAATGAGGTAATGAAATTCTTCTCTCTTTTCTGTGCACTAGCCTTGAATGCTATTGTGGTTGAAGAGGAAGTCTCTATCCCCTGACCATAAGAGGTGGATTTTGGCCCATTCCTGCTATTACTCCTGGTTGAGCTCCTACTCAACTAAAAGTATCTGATGCATAAAGGAAATCATCTCTAAAGCAAGTGATGGAAGTGTTGACCGATTCAAACCAATGAAATTTGGTCGATTTAGCACTCGGCCAACTCCCATCATATTTAATCTTCTCCTATTCTAAGTAAATCCTACCCCATATGCCTTGGGAAAACATGTGAAAAGAAACTTTGACCGGTCTTGGTCCGTGTTTGGCATGCTAGCAAGGCTAAGACTTGAAAACTAGTACATCAAGATTAATCAAGTCATCACTTATTCAATTGTTGATTCTATTCCCTAGCCTAGTTGAAAAAAGCAGTATAGAGCTCTGTATGAGGAACTCGGCTCATGAATGACCGTGCCGATGTGAGTTAGGTCCCTATTGGCATATTCCTATTCGTATGATCCCTCCAAATCTTCTCTTAACTATCTGTATTTTCACTAAAGGCCTATCTCATCATAGTAGGCATTGAGAGGCGAACCCATTCCCTATATCCCCTATCTATTGTTCATGCTTTATTTAGGGTGGATCTAATCCCCTTTCTACTCTCATTATGGGAAGGAGGTTTTCCTCCGTGCTCTAGCTCTTTCGAATAAATAGTCCCAGGATGTTGGATGTCCATGGAAAGGAGCTTAGCTCTTTACTAGTTATCAAAAGATTTATTTCTTATTTGAGCCATTAGACGAATGAAAGATGAGATGGTGCCCCATATCTACCTTTATCTCTATTGCTTTGGAGGTTGCTGCTAACACTATATGAGTACTGAGTGCAGATATCAAAATATGAAATGGTAACTATAGCTTCTAGTAATTCACTTAATAATTAAAGTAGAGGACTAAGAATCCCGGGAGGTCTTCGTTTGCTTTAGGGCTAAAATAATGAATTCCTCTTTGGTCTATCAATTCACCCATGAGCCAATCGAGTCTGTTTTTTCAAAAGGTGGTCTTCCAGAGGGATCCAAAATACTTCGTTTTGACCTTACTCTCACAAGTTTGAGATTGGAAATCAATGAAAGTGCTTTCAACTCTATATTCGCTTATTTGCCTATGATAGGATCAAAGTATGTGGCCTTCTATCTGCGCTTATTTTTAGTTTGGTATTATTAAGCTACTAAAGACTAAATAAATAAGTATTTGGGTAAAGGCAATCTCCTTTTTTCGTTTATTATTGACTGATTCTATTGGGGATTCTCCCCAAGTTTCATCCAATTCTATTGTTATCCACTAGTCAAAGGGTCTTTGGTAATCTTATAGAGTAACATCTTGGGGAGAGGAGAATTGTGTGATCTCTTACTTTTAATATTCCTTTTGTTATACTTCGAATTGGCTTGGGCGCCTTCATTTCTTTATGCTTATTTTGCGGGCTTCATCTAGAAATGATTGGGCGTCTTCTTCCACTATCTTATTTGTTTGCCAGCCTCCAACTAATGGGACTGGTCTTGTCACTAAAATAAGGCTACATCTGTCATTTGGTAAGAGTTGGCTTTCACTTTACCTGCTTACCAGCTTGCATGACTTTCATAGTAGCTAGCAGCTTATGACCGAGTAGTTAACCCCAGACTTGCCTTCAATTAACCAATAACAAAGCATGGAATGCCACTTAACTACCAATAGAATAGGGAAGATATTTATCTGGGAGTCCTACTTATTCATAGCGTATTATGCCAATCTTGCTAAATATTAGAGAAGCTCCCCCACATAAGGTTCTTTCTCCTAGGTACTAGCTAGAGTTGTAAGGGCATTTAGGGACCTATAATCCAATAAGAGACTCCTATGATTGGAGTTAGCTGGTAATGGTAAAGAGCAAACAAGACGACCCCTTCGAGAAGAGTTGGATTGCACCTTTTGGGAATAGTCCAATTGAATAGTCAAAGGGTCAAATTCATCTTTCCTTTTTCCCACGCTAGATATTGATATAAAAAGTAAGATTCCAACCGATACTGTTATAGAAGATGGAAGCTCACCAACTGGTATGATATAGATAGCTATGGGTCACCATCCCTTGATAGCCTAAGAGTGAAACTGAACGAATGAACTTATAATAGAGGTTTCTAGATGCTAGAAGGAAGAGAAGAAAACAAAGAATTTTCCCCCATCTAATTGAAATTATAGATCGTCAAATACTATTACCACCTAGTTCAGACCATTCTTGATGACCTTTGACTCTCTATAGCTTGGATTATTCTTCCTTTCATGGAAAGGGAATGCTAGGATAAAGAGAGTGGTACACCTTCAATAACTAAATAAGAAATGCACGAAAGGAGATGCATGGTTTTTTCCTTTTCTGATAGAAAAGGCTTCCAGTGTTACATAAAAAGATGGAATGACCTTTAGGAGCATCTTTCCAATTTTGATGTTAACTAGGAAACCTTGTAGAGATGGACATCTATTCGTATGTAGCTATTGATAGATACTCCTATAGATGGAAGACTTTTTCACTCGTGTCCTTGCCCTTGGGCTTTGAATAGTGTCTCGTTGTTTAGAAAGTCTTATTCCCTTTCCCATTATTAGAATAGATAGGGTTTAATACTTAATAATCGGGAAAGAAATTCAACGACGGGATAAAGTTCGATAGAGTAAAGCCTTTTTTTAGTACTCAAAATGCCAAAACTCTTTTCCAGAGATTCAAATAAATGCATGAGCTATGTTAACCACGCCGCATCCACTAACTTTTATACGAATTTCAATCCGAAAGTTAAGAAAGCATAATTCAAGGTTTTTTAACTGAATAGTAGACTGACGCGACTTACGATTATATTAAATAAAATGAAAGTTGCTTAAAGTTCTATCCCACCTTTTCTAAGAAAGCTTTAGCTTTAAGCAAATAGTAACGAGTCTTCACCGATTCAGTGGCATTTTTCTAAGGATCTTTCTTATGGATATGGTCTTCTCTCCCGAGAGGGGCTGCTCAGCCAATTGGTCGAACAAGGTCCCATGCCTCCGGCCAACTAGGAAGGATGGGACATAAAACGTCTTCAGGTTTTGCACAACCAATACCTCCATTTTTGCCATGGATTTTGTGTGCCCATTAAGAGTGTGCATCATCTGGACTTCTTTTCTGAGGCAGAATTCCATTTCTAGAAATTTTCTCCCATGTGTCACCTTACTCACTTAGGCCTTTAGATGACTAAGTTAGCTCCACTTCTCTTTGTGAATTAGATTAACTTCCAACATGGATCACACTTGATCTTGCGTCACTTGATGTATCATCAAGGAATACAAAAAGAAACCTCTTCTGATTCTACGTTTTTTGCTGCATTGAGAATAGCTTCTCCTTATGAAACTTCATCATTTTTTGAATAGGGAATTACTGATGATTCTTGCTGACTCTATAGTTTCGAGGCTCGCTTAGATCTTTTTGCTATTTTGGGGAACATCTTGGCCTTAACTTTTGCTTTGGTTGGCTCCCTTTGAGGGGTCGTAGGGACAAAAACCTGACTGACGAACCAAGGTCTAATAGGATGCGATTGACCTTGTAATTATCAATCTCCTCAATCACATGGTTGGTATGATTGTATTCAGTTATTTTCAACATGATGTCATCATTAGTGAAGGTGACAACAACTAAATATTAGGCATACGAGGCCCTCTTTATGTTCACCTCAGCAAAGTGGTTTTGATATTTGTCTAGATCTAATAGTGCATTGACAAATGTAGTCCTGATATCAGATGACAGCATTAGGGTGTCATGCACGCTGATGAGGGCTAGAATCTTCTTCAGGTTTTAGAGGAAGCAACAACATGTACTCTTTTGAGATAGCATTTGGTCTTACGATTGGTACGGACCAAATGATCAAAGGGCTCAAGGGTGCAAGGAGCTAGACCTAAGACTTCAATAGGAGTGATTTTCTTTCCTAATCTCTTGGGAAAACTTTGACTACAAATTCCTCTTCTAGAAAGAGAGTTCCTCTCTCCATTTACACCCATAATGGAGTATGCTTATTCTTACCTTTTAAATGACGAAGAAGGGGGTGAAGGTACTCAATTTTACTAGACTGCCTTACTAATAAAGTAAAGGAATTTTTCTTATGAAAGAATAATAACTACCATTTAGGGAGAACTTGTTTCATGGGATCGCCCAATGAGATTCCTAATGTTAAAACAACTATGTAACTTAATGAAGGACTATGGTAGAAAATCCTTAGGCACTTTTTAGCCCTATTAGCATGGCTAGAGAAGATGGCTACCCATCGAACTTTCTTTTGGCCTTTCTTTCGCTAGCAATGGTGATCTTTCATGACTCTTAACATTTCTCATTGTCTCAAAGTTAGTTGCTCTGCATGAGCAGCTTAGCTTGCTCATATGGGGCTTTGGAAAGAAAATGACCAAGGAATTCATCTACTAATTGTCTAATCCAGCTCAAGAAGTTTTTCTATTATATTAGGGTGAGATGGACTATTCTAGTCTACAAGCCCCTTAGCTAAACGAAATCCTAAGTATCGACTATTGTGTGAGTCTTGCCAATGTGTAGCTACCGCTCTATAAGTAACAGCATTCTTAGTTAGCAGGATTAAAGTAGAAAAAAGACAAGAACCAGTGCTCTAAGCTAGTGAATACAAGACTACTGCCTTTAACTGTCCTCTGAGACTTTTGAGTTGAATGAATCTGCTTTCCTTGATCTGGAGGCCTGAAGCATTGGATCAAGATAGTTTTGGGATTGGACTTAACCTTAGAACTGGATCAAAAGCTTTGCTTGGTAACCCAAGTATAATAGAATCAAAAGCTTTTGACTTACACAACATAGTAAATTTATGAAATTTTCGCTTAATTTGAGAGTTGAACCTTAAAATGCACCTATGAATATTTTAAGCAGATCTTCTTTGGCAAGAATAACGCCTATATCACCTAATTTGCTGAGCCTACATATGATCTATCAATAGAGCTCTCGAAAAATCCTTCAAAGGCAATTATTTACCTATAAGCAACTACATTGATATAGAGGGCTTGGGTTTCTAGGAGGATGCATTAATCTTCCCTCTGGGGCACTAGATAAGCCCAAGAGAATCAAACCTGCCGCTAAATCCGTAAAGGCTAGCAATCGAGCTGAGAGTAGCCAAGCATTGGGGGAATCTGAGGCTACTTGGGGCTACAGTTTTCTCATTTTGAAAAGGCTATAGTGGCAATCACTGGGGAGTGATTATCCATCATGTAGTCTATCTAGGTTACCATCCGAGGTTTACTTTACTTGTTACCAATTTGAAGTTGGTGTCTAAATTGGTAGCCAGGTTGAAACTTCCTTAGCCAAAGATACGAATTTGAAAGAGATGTCATTTCTGCATAGAGAGACCTTCATCTTCAGAAATTTCTGAGCAATATAGGACTGACCACGGGAAGTCGAACAATCCAAGAAAGAGTTGTCCCCTAGTTCTGGGAAGAGCACTTAGGAAAGAAATTTCTTTTCATCAGTATCCAAGGCTTTTGGTCTTTTAGGTGAAAGGTGAATTGGCCATTTCTATTTTTCAAATCTATTCTTTTCCTCAGCAAGGAGATCTCAAGCAGAGATTCGATTGGCTCAAAGTGATAGCAACTTCTCCAATCTTACCTAGTTGGCGAGTGATCCTCCCAATTGCCGCGTGATCCTATAAGCAAAGTGATTTCTTGGTCATCATTATTGTTTTTTGCTTTCAATTATCAATTGAATAGCCTTCTATGCTTTGGTTGTTTATCTGTTTTGCAGTATTAAAGTCAAGTCTTTGAAATAAAAAAAGAGAAGAATTTTAGTTCAGCAAGTCTAAGCCTAGCTTTTGCTTGCCTTAGCTATTTTCAGGTTTCCAGTCTAGTTCTCCTCTTCGGCTTTCTCAAAATTGATTGTGGTTGAATGTGGGGAGTTAAATCGAGTAATATAGGAGTAGGAGTCGAAAGCAGCATGGGAGCTATTAGCCTTGGGTTCGGAAAGCATATTCTTTTCTTCTTTTTTAGGGTTTTTTTTTTTTTGAATGTGACTACTCCGCTTTTTCTTTATGAGCGCTCAAAATTGGTAATTGATTGTTGCCTAATGTTCTAATGTCTAGACTCCTTATTTGTTAAAGAACAACTTCGTCTAGTAGCTCGCTTTCACATAGAATGGAAATCTGATTCCCTAACCCACTTTGCACTGAACTTAGCCGATACCAGCCTCTCTCAATATTTATACTTAAGCGGCATATCTCATCTTGGTTGGGAGGTAAACTCAGTTAGTCTATTTATAAGATAATCATTCTTGTATTACTTTTATGTTGATGATCCATCAATAGATCCTGTAGAGACAAAAAAGACTATGGCAAAAGTACTAGTAGTAGGTCTTCTAGCTATGTCCTTATTTAGAGAGCCTCATTAAATAGTTTCGATAGCACCCCTCCCTTACCTTACTCTAGTTGGGAAAGGCCTTATTAGTTGTCGATAAAGAATTCGCATTTTGACCATTCTCTGGACCTACTAGCGGAAAGCAATTAGCCCCCAAAGGAAGGATATTCTTTTTGTCTTGTGAACAAGGTGAGTGACTTTCAACGAGGTCCAAATGGGATCTATTGAGGAGCATGAGGGTGGTTTAGGGTGATTAAGTTGTCCCATGCCATGATGAAAAATTCAAAGATTGAGAGTGAGAGTAATGATCCTGGAGGTCTTGACAAACCAAGATAACAGAGCATTGGAACATTTTCTGAACTTTTAAAATGAAAAAACTCTTTCTTCATTTGATTTGTAGCTATAGAGTGCAAAATTCCTTTGTTTGGGGATAGCTAGATTTAAGCAAGATAGTCGTAGATTTCTATTCATAGAGAGCCCCATTCCTCACTCACAAGCTCTT
Organism: Handroanthus guayacan; assembly: GCA_014898755.1. Taxonomy (NCBI): domain Eukaryota; kingdom Viridiplantae; phylum Streptophyta; class Magnoliopsida; order Lamiales; family Bignoniaceae; genus Handroanthus; species Handroanthus guayacan. Next base: position 234,963 of record JACFYI010001840.1, read on the forward strand.
TCTAGGCCCCAAGGTTAGCCTAAGGAGTGCATTCAATTTCATCTCCAAAATTAGTTGAAAGGAAATCCCCAAGCGGCTAGTGAGAACGCCAGTGAAGTTCTTTTACTTAGGGCAAGAAGGTCCTTCCCTAAGTCAAATGCCTAATCATACGCAACACATGGAATAAGACCTTTCCCGCTTCCAGGATTTGATGCTCTTTTGTGACAGCTTTCAGTATAACATAAAGCTTTGCCTTCTTAATGATTTCACTGCCTTAATCCTTTAAGTGGAACAATTAATCGTAGAGCTGGAGAAATTTTTGTCTTTCTGTCTACTAGTTTGGAATGGAATCTAACTTTACGAATAACAAAATTACTAAATAGGGGAATTTTCGAATAATTAGTGGACAAATAAGGCACTTGAATGCTATTCTTCCTCCTTCCCCGCTCAGGCCCTAGGGGCTCGGGACATTAGCAGTAAGACTTCTGCAAGGTAGCAAAAGAAGGAGCAGAAGTGGAAATCACAATAGTTGTAGCAAAATCTTCGGCACGCTAGGCCCCTTCTCTAAGAGAAAATAAGGTAGGTAGGCTATTAGAATGGACATCTGAGTTGGCATCAAGCCAGGCACAAAATAGATCTGGGCTGCTAGGAAGGAAGATTGGGAAGCCTTCTAGAATAAGTGATGCCTTCCCAAGGTTTGGTCTCTTTGGCATGGGCTTTAAGAATGTAGAGTAGAAGGGGCTTACTTAGCTACCAGGAAATGCTTCTTAGAATGCCAATGCAAGTACCTCACACTTCCATCTACCCCTAGCAGTACCACAACAATTTAGAGCTTTGGGAGATCGTGCCTCGGCTATGCGAGTGACCCAAGCATAGGATAAGGCTCTTGGAGAAAATTAGGGATGAAATTCACTGTACATGGGGAGATATACCACGAACAAATCCTATGGTTTTTAAATGAGTCATAAGCGATTCCAAAAATGAAGAAGTTAGAGGTCCCTCGGTCATGCTACGGCTGCGTGGCTCAATGAATCCAAACCCATCTCACTAGGAGCTTCACATCCAAATGTTTTGCACCTCGTGGCTCCTCCCGCATCAAAAGTTGCCATCGCTTTAATTTCAGAGTGCCAAAATAGTCCCCGCTAGAGCGTAGCAGCGCGCGTAAAGATGCCACGAACTACCGCACGTAGAGCTTGGCCCAGGCATGAAAAATTTCAAGTTTAAGCACAACAGAGTGGACTAGACTCTAGATGTGCTTGCTCGACAAAATCAAGGCGAGAAAGTTCTCCACTTGACTAGAATACACGCTGGCATTTTGGAAAAATAGACGATCGGCCACCGAAATAAGGGATTCTGAGTCCCTTCGGGGTGCCTTCACGGTAAAGCGGTGAGGGGCCCAAGCTGTCTAGTGAAGAGCTTCGC
>JACFYI010001840.1:248688-259582 GCA_014898755.1 Handroanthus guayacan
AATAGGGGAGCTAACATTAAGCGTGTCAAATTGTGATCAAGAAAGAAACAAGGAATTAAGATCCCTTGATTTGGAGTTAGTAGAAGAAGCAAGAGAAAGAGCTAGAATAAAAATTCAAGAATGTCAAAATACCATGGTCAGAGCATACGACAAGAAAGTGAGAGCTTAGAGCTTTCAGGTTGGAGACTTAGTCTTGAAAAATGTAGAAGTCTCCAAACATATGGCAAATTAGGTCTAGCTGGGAGGGACTGTTCAAAGTTGTTAAGGTCACAAAGTATGGGGCATGCCATCTAGAAAATAGTGAAGGCAAGAAGCTGAGACCTTGGAATGTTCAGAATTTAAAGAAATTTTATGCTTGATATATTGATCTTGATTCTGTGTTAATGCAATGCTCCCTTTAGTCTATTATTACATTAGTATCAAGTTTTCAAAGGACATCAAGACCGCAAAACCTGAATAACATTAAATTTAAAATCTTATCTAAAAAAAAAAAGATCTTGAGGTCCTCAAAATCTAAAAAAGACAAAATTTTATCTGAAAAAGATATATTTTCGAGGTCATGCGACCTCAAAAATATGAGTAAAGGTTAATTTTAAACAATAACTGAAAAACACGTCACCAAGGTCATTGTGAACTCAAAATATGAAAGATTAATTCTAAATATTATCTGAAAAAGATAATATTTCATCTGAAAAAAAGATAAAGTTTCATCCGAAAAAGATGTTCTAGAGGTCATGCGACCTCAGAATCTGAAAAAGATAAAGTTTCATATGAAAAAGATGTTCTCAAGGTCATGTGACCTTATAGTCTAAAAAAGAAAGTTTCATCTAAAAAAGATATTTTCAAGGTCATGCGATCTCATAATTTGAAAAAGATAAAGTTTCATCTAAAAAAGATATTCCTAAGGACATGCGACCTCAAAATTTGAAAAAGAAAGTTTCATCTAAAAAAGATATTCTCGAGGTCATGCGACCTCATAATCTGAAAAAGATGTTCTCGAGGTCTTGCGACCTCATAATCTGAAAAAGATGTTCTCGAGGTCTTGCGACCTCATAATCTGAAAAAGATGTTCTCGAGGTCATGCGATCTCATAATCTGAAAAAGATATTCTTGAAAATCTGAAAAAGACTAATTGTAAAACTTGTTTGAATAAGTCATCGAGCTCATTACGACCTTAAAATCTGGAAAAAAAAAATTAATCGTAAAACTTATCTGAAAGAGATGAGTCATCGAGGTCATTATTACCTCAAAATCTAAAAAAGATTAATTCTAAATATTATTTCAAAAAGATAAGTCATCAAGGTCATTTTGACCTGAGAATCCGAAAAAGATTGATTTTAAATCTTATTTGAAAATATATGTTATCAAGGTCATTGCGACCTTAAAATTTAAAAAATTATCAAGGTAATTATGACCTTAGAATTTGAAAAAGATTGATTTTAAATCTTGTCTAAAAATATATATTATTGAGGTCATTGCAACCTTAAAATCTAAAAAAAGATTTATTTTAAACATCATCTAAAAAAGATATGATATCGAGGTCATTATGACCTCATAATCTGAGAAATACTAGCCCTAACTTTATCTAAAGAAGATTAAAGATCTAGGGGTAATTCAAACCTCAAAAACTGAAAAAGAAAATTTAAGTTGTCCTGTCAAGATTGAAAAAGTTGAAGCAAGAAGCAATGAAGAAGAAATTCATATTCCATTAATACGCAAGAAGTATATAGGCTCATGCCACATTGCAAAACATACTTGACTCCACAAAAGAAAGCTATCCTTTACATGTCGGATGATAGCACCAAAATTGATCCCGACCATTAAAAAAAAAACAAAAAGAAAAAAAGAAAAAAAAAGGGAGAGGATCCTACATAGACCTACTGGTCTGACTCTGATCTCACATCTTCCTCATTTTCCTCACTTTCTTGCTCCAAGACAGTGAATTCATCCTTAATAGTGGGTGCCTCAGTCCCCTCGTTGGGAATATAGTCTTTTAGATTCGCAATCTTTGTAACATCCAACTGCCCAACGTCGAAACCGTCCTTAAAGCCATCCAAATGTTAGATCTGAGCTTTACACTTCATGAAAGCTAGAAACCCATTAACGAGATCGTAGAAAGTAGAAGACTCATTGAAAGCTCGAGCTCTATCCAAACAAGCTCGTTTAATGTCATTAGCATAATCAGATGACCTCAAAAACTAATCTTTTCCATAAGTTTGTCTACGAACATAACCCTCTTCCTTTTCAAACACCAGTTGTTGGTACTTTTGCTTGAGGTCATATATTTGGCATTCATACTCCACAAGTTTCTCTTTATGAGAAGCTATTTCACGGTCTTGAGAATCTTGAATTGCTTTGATCTTGTCCTCGAGCTCTACATTCTCTTCTTTAAGCCTTGTAACTTCAATTTCACACGAGTAAAAGGCGTCTATCTAGCCAGCACATTCCAAGGATACCTGATGAAAGAACGAAGTAGCCTAAAAAACAAAGGTCACATGATCAATTCAGAGAAGCATGGCATCAAGGTCAAATTAATGAGATATTAGGCCAACCTGCATCAAGGTATGACCACGACATTCTTCTAGACGACCTAAATTCATGTTGTTCAAGGCAACATGATCCTGAGGTAACTAAACACCCTTATAAAGTTCAACTTTAGGTCGAGTACAGACCATGGTGCTAGCCTATAAAACTTTCCAGTCTGGCACAAGAGGAAAATTTGAGAAGTCGGGATCAAAGTAAAGATCAAAGGTCTTAAAACCTTTGCGAGCATCCTCTAGATATTTCCTGTGTGACAAATAACCACTCATAAGTCTTTTCTCCTCTTGAGGGGTCGTGAGATAATTAACTGAAAGTCTGGAGTGAATGCTAGTGCTTGACCCTCGATCCTTGTGCAAATGCTTGTGCTTTTTATGAGGAACTTCTATTACACCTTGCTCTTTCAACCTTTTAGATGAATGCCTCATTTTCACCTTATCTTTAGAATGCGAAGAAGAGGCTTTGCCCTTGCCTTTATCAACTCGCGATAAATGGATGTACGAGTGATAACCACCTCAGGGTTTGCGATAGGAACCACAAGTTGTGATTCTGGTAAGATCATTGTTGGGGTGGAATCTTTAGGACTGACTACAATAGTTAATGTGGTCGCCTCGATGGGATTAACTCTAGTAGTAGTGCTAGACGTCGGAACACTAGGGGAGTCAACAACTAGAATTCCTAATACCTTTGCCTTTGCTAAAAGGGCCTCTCGCTTCTCTTTCATCTTGTTTACTACTCTAAAGTCTGAGCTCGCTATTATATCTACAAAAAGAAAAAAAAAGAAAGAAAAGAAAAGAAGGAAAGAGAATAAATATGCACATATAAGATACATGCTAAATGGAAAAAGACCTCACTACTTGAAAAATAGAAGGTCATTATTACCTAGGGTAACTCGTGTATTAGGTTCAAAAGAGGTGAGGTCAAACAACATCAAGACAGGCTCCTATATCAACTTGGAGCTATCATAAAGCAAAGAGGTCAGGTGATCAATAAAGCTCTCATCCCAAGATGCTTCTCCAACTCTTCGAGGTCATGGTTTGGAAATGCACCAGTCAATGTGTATACACCATAGGCGAGAAAAAGGAGCTCGAACAAAAAAATATCTCTCAGGCTAGGGACCTAGGGAAGAGGGGACCTTGTCTATGAACTTACATTTGGAATGAGCAGCGAGATAATATCACCTATGTTTCCCAATACAAGTTGAAAAAGTCAGGTGAAAGAGTGACCAAAAGCGTGTGAAGGGAGGGGGGGATCTTGACCTAGAAATCTCATTACCATGATGAAGCAAACAATGTGGCAAAAGGAATTGGGGATTAATTGAGCAATGCATATATCTAAACCTTTTAAATCTCCTCTATAGGGTTTGGTATGGGAAATCTAAGCCCAGCCTCTAAAGTTCCTACATGAATAGTAATATATCTAGCTGGTAGAAGATGCATTCGATCATTGGGACTTGTCATAATTACTTCATAGTTAGGAGGAATTCCATAATGGTTTATTTTACCAGTTGGTCTATAACCCACCAATTTCAAAACTATAGCAACCCAAGGGGATGACCTTACTAAGTATTCGCAAGCTTTTTTATCAACTGGGATGGCAGTAGCACATTCTTGATCATTATTGGATCTCAAATTAGGATCATTAATGGAATCATTAATATTTTCATTCCGAAAGTTATCGACTTCAAGGGGATTATTATTAGTGGGTTCACACACTATGACCTCATTGTAAACGACCTCGCCACTATCATTATGATTAATGTTATTATTTTGATTTTTATATGATTGTACAGACTTAGGATCAGAACTAGAACCACTTGTGAAGCTATAATCATGGGAACTATCTATAGGGGTCAAGCTTCCTAATTTATTAGCGGAATTTGAATCAATAGAGGAAGAAGAGCTCATGTTTGTACAAGAAGAAAAAGAAAAAGTTACAAAGGAGCTGGAATCTAACCTTCAGTACTGAGATTAGGCGTAACAAAACTTGAAGAGATTGCTCCGAGCTTGGCAATGGCAAAGAAACAAAGGGCTAAATGTGAAAGACCGGATGCAGATCATAGGGCTATTTATAGGCCCTAAAAAACCTAAAAAGGCGAGAAAATTAATGCCTGGGATGAAGACATGTGTAGAGAATAAAGGGATGAGATTGAGACTTTACAGCTCCCCAAGTGCCAAGACCCCACATTCATTTGCGGAGTTCGGGGAGTAATGACGTAGGACAAAGTATGCAATGACCAAAATGCTAAAGCCCAAAAGAAAAAAAGTCCGTGATATGCCCAACCCAAAAATTCAAGACCAGAGACTCAACCTGAAGGCCCACCTAACCTGATCCGACTTGACACCAACTCGATGGAGACCCTGTATGGACGAGCTCGGATTATAATACAAAATCTAGGTCGTGGGGCTGACTCGCCCCTGTTCCACTTAGGATTCATGGGTAGAACCCGGAAGAATAGCCGTAGATATGCTTTTTATGTCAAATTAAGATGATGGCACGTGTCATGGCAGAAATGGTGTAATTTTGTTACCTATAAATACCCCTCTTATGTCACTATATAGGGCATTTTTTGGATATAGTTTACAGTGACCTCAGTTAGTCACAGTGAAGATTATTTTCCTTACTATATTAAAGTGCTCGGGGGTTATATTATTATTGCACATAATCTAACTCTTGTTTTACTGTCTTTAGTAGTTGTTTGGCCTCTGGTACTCAATCACAATTGGGACGTTTTACAATTTATGGACATCCTAAGTTTTCCCAATAGAAAGCAGAAAACCAAATGAAAAAAATAAAAAATGGCAATAACTTTTTATTATTGTCATTATTCACAAATAGGAAAAGTCGCAAGCAGAAAAACCAAATGAAAAAAAAGCCATTATTCTGGGGATTGATACGGGGTCGTCAATAGAACTGATAGAAATACTCACCACCATGCTACAATGACTTGGTTGTGTATATGATAGCTGGGTGAGTATCGCACGGTATCATAACACATGCTCTCACTGACTTCCCCAATTTCCGGAAGTAATATATTTTGCGTTGATCAATTTCAGTCCGGAATCAGATTTCTTCCCGATTTCAACTCCTTTTTCCATCGTCGATGGAATTTCCATTCAATTTTCATATCCATCTCCATGAAATCTAGCATTCCGGAAATCTAGCTCTCAACCTAAAAATACGCATCCATACATACAAATACATATATATATATATACGTATATATACACACACACACATATTATAATTAATTAAGATAATCCCCGATTCAATGAATCGTAAGAGGACCGAGAGTCCAGTATACTCTCGCCAGTGGAGCGGCGGATCCAGCAGTACCGGTTCCTCGTCACCGGCCGGTTCGCCTGCTCACCCTCGATCCAGGCTTCCTCCGGCTGCCACGGGGATGTCGACTATAAAGAGGACTCAGAACGTAGCCGCTAAAGCGGCGGCGCAGCGCCTGGCGCTAGTCATGGCGTCCAAGACTCCCAACGATGATGAGGACGACGAGGACGAAGATCTGGGTTTTCGGTTTGGGCCTCCGCCGATGCCAATTTCGAGTAATAGTAATGTTAATAGGAGTGAGAGTGGCAATAGCAGCGGTGCCTTGTCTGGTGTTGCGCTTTCTAGCTCTAGGCCTAATAGATCTCCATCGCCTGCGGTAAAATTTGATCTCTTTTTTTGACTGATGGGGACTTTGATTTTATTCGGACTTGATTTTAGTTGACTCTTTTGAGCATTCGGGTCTTGCTGCACATTTCACAATTATCTGGGGGTTCAATTGAGATCGCGGTTGATAAGTCCTAGCTTAATGAAATAGGGCTTGACGTTTTCTACCTGTGATCTGTCAAAATTCTCAAAATCCGGATGTAAAATTAAATCCACATTTGGATTGATTATAGCAAATTTAAACAAGCAGGGACCTCTTTGCAGCATATAGTTCAACTGGTCCACTTGAGGATATTGGAAGAATATAAAAGCAACCAAGAGATCGAGAGGACTCCTTTCCCCAAAATGTTATTGCGAGTCATCAAATGTGCAAAATTTCGATATTTAGAAGAAAGCAAAAGAATTTCAGGAAATGTATTAAAATTAACATTATATTTGCTTTTGCGTAGTCGGTAGCTAGGTTTTACTTATGTTCGTTGGAAAAAAATGTTTGGTTTTACTTTATCTAGTTTAGTGGTTTCTCTTTTTCTTCATTTTATTGGTCAGTGGTGCTGAGAGAATAGTAGGTAAGAGTTCTTTTTAACATAAGCACTTCCCTCCATGCTGTTGATTTTTTATTTTCCGTTTCTTTGTGTGAGGTGATATTGGTGATAAGGGGAGGAATAACTGCTATTTCTTGTAATGGAACTCCATCCTAATTCCTCACAATGTCCTGACAACATGTAGACGATCTAAGCCATAAAGATGCCTTGAATTAGAAGCTCTTTGCTTATGGAGAATTAGCATATGTGAAACTGATATTGGCAATTTGTAGTCTTGGTCTCGTTGAACAGTCAGGGAGGACATTACTTAAGAGTTTTCCGTACTCTTCTGAAGGAATAGTCTTTGGTTGAGACAATTATGTTTAGGTTGTGCTGATGTGATTTGCAATGTTGTGGAATACTTTTGGAGAACAAAATCCTGTCATTTGCTTCTGATTATTTTCATGTAGATCTGCTTATTCAGCATAAGGGAGTGTGAGATTGTAGTTTATAATTAGCAATATTTTGGATTTGCTCGTGGATGATATTGTAAATTGGATTGTTTTGTCCGTAGTTAGGTCGGAACTTCATGGACATCACTCCTTCAGTTCGTTCAACATCAGCTGGACGACCTTCAATGTCTGTTCGTACTGCAACAACTACAGTGGAACCACCAGGCAGATCCACTTTGAGAACTCCAGTTACCATCCCTCCGAGTGAACCTTCTTCCAACAGATTAAGAGAAAAGAGGTGCAGTGTCAACTGTTTATCTAATGCTAATAATGACTGTATCATATTTCAGTTGAAAACCTATGATAATTTGTAATTATCTAATGAACATTATTCAAAATGAACTTTTAGTCAATTGCTACATCTTCACTATAATGAAATTAGTAGCGTACTATAAAAGTTGAGGTGTTTCTGAATGTGTGTTTGTTGGATGCCCTTTTATTGCATTTTTGTCTTCTATAATTTTGATATCTGAAGGATATACTACCAAAAGCCTTTTTTTAACGAGGTGCATTTTAAGTATAATTTTGATCTTTATTTTGTTTAATTTTTTTTTTTGATCACGTAATAATCGCCAAAAGAGACAATGATATTTTATTTTTGTGATAATGAACCTTATCCAAAGAAATAGAGTTGGGAGTTTATCCATTTAAATAGAGATGGGGTAGAGTTGGAGCACAAGAACGTTATGGATGCATATATGAAACATAACCCGAAATAAACAAAATTTTGAAAACATACTAGGAGATATATAAAATATTACATAACAAATACTGAAAATATTATGACATGATATTGATATTTAATCCAAGTTAAGAGTATCAGTTAAACACACTCAACTTTCAGAAAGACAAGTGCAAAAGAAAATGATACTAATACATTAGATAAACTCCCCTTCAAGCTAAGCATTCTTAAAGTTCAAAAGAGCTTAGAATTAACACCAAGTCTCTAAGCGGAGATGAAATAGATCATGACGACATTTGACATAGTCTTGGTGGACTCAGATCAGATAACATTTGGTGTGGCTATGACAAAATTAGACAGAGATCACAGCGTAGCCATGAGAGAAACACAAGGAGACCTTGACGAAATTTTTGTATTTTACTAAGTGGTACCTAGAGTAGCTTTTTTTTTTTTTTTTAATTATTTTATAATCTTTTTCAAAATTAAACATAGAAAAGATTGAAGATTTTAGGTGGACACTTGGCAGCAGAGAGGCTGGTAGGTTGGCTAGCAGTTGGGAGACTGGAGAGTAGAGGATATGTGTTGGAAGACAGAATGATAACTTATTGCTGTAGTTGAAGAACCTTATCTCATATATGCATCCATGGGATTTAGAGTATAAGAATGTTATGGACTGCCTATGATTGGATAAAATAAAACCAGTGGACATGGGAATAGGATTAAAGTGTATATATATGTATGTATTATATAATATATACATAGTGGGATTACAGTATAAGTGATGGACTACCTAAAAATAAATTAGAGAAAACAAGATTAGATACCAAAAATTATTCTAGCAATAGTAATACATTATTGTTATATTCATATTTGAACTAGAAATAATAGAAATTAATGAATTGCGGAGTTTGAGGTGGAGCATCTAGTCAGCTATGATATTTCACTGCGGATCTTTTTGTCTCCATGTGATTCGTAAATGTGGTTCTTAAATCGGGGTGGTGCTGCAAATATAATACAATAGTTTGCTTAAATTACTTGTTTTGGTGCTAATTGTACATATAGAACTTCTAGATCTTGTTTGCTTCTGGTTCTACTTGTGAGACTAGATGCTGCTACTTATTTCTGGGAAAGAGGTTATTTAAGCATTTTGCTTGTGAGTGTTTTCTTTTAACACAGTCATTTTACAAAAAATTATGCAGCATTTATGCTGACCCCTCAACCATTATATTCATTTTTTTGACAATCTTTTAAAATTAAAATAGAACAAAGAGCTTGGCACATCATTTTAATTTTCAAATTTTATCACTGGACTCTGGTTTAGCATATTACATGTTAGAACATATTAGAAAACAAATATTCAAATCATATTTAGAAATTTTCGGGTGCATATGATATGCACCTTAAGTGATAGAAATCTAGAAATCTTTACATCAACCTTCGAAATTGTTTACAAACTATTTCTACTTTCTCTTTCAACTTATGCACCTATTAAACATAATAAACTACAGGTTTCAATTTTCTATCCTGTCAAATTGTTACCAAATTAATGCTTCACCCATGTACAAGATATAAAATTGGACCCCCCTTTTTGGTCAAGCCAAATGGCAACTATGTTCCTGGACTAGTGAAGAACTATCTACAATTTGGATGATAAGACTGCATAAGATTGACGAATCCTAGAAAAAATATCTCAAGTGATGGATAAAATGGAATGATGGTTCAGGCAGTATATGGATTGCCTGATTAATCGGAAGATGTAAGCTTGCAGATATAATGTTATCATCAATATCTACTATTCTCCTTTCTCATATTTTTCCTTTTTTCTCTTTAATTTAATGTTATCCGGTGCCTGCCAACCCAAGATTCTGTTCCTCAATTGATGCATTACCACAACAGAGCCAGACTATTAGCCAACTAATTCTTCTTCTTAGTGTCTTCACCTGCCAAGTGGATTTCCAATTCCTCTTCTTCTGCTGACTGCCATTTCCTGCCATCTGGTTAACCGACTCCTAAACTTGACTTTCTTCCAGTGCTCCCTATCTTGTTTCTCTTCTTCTATTTCATCTTCTTTCTGCCAGTGCTGGCTGCCCCGATCTCTATTTCCTGCTGTTCTTAATGATTCGGCTTCCAGTTCATCAGCTTGACTTAGTTACCACAAGAGAGCAGAACTTTAGTCAGCCATAGCATAACTGTCTCCTCCTTTGCCAATATTATTTTGTTACTAAATGCGATATCCTTTGAACATTGTTTGTCTATCTAAAATTTTCCTCAGCATTAAGTTTTAGCTGGTTAAATTGTTTGCACCTTTGCGACCTTTTGGAGTATAATTGGTAACATGGGACATCCACATGTTGGTTTGTGACAAAATAAATAATTGCAGAATTTTTTAATTCTTCTTTGGTGACAAACATTACAGGTTTGTACCTGATGTGGGACGAGACTTAAAAGATTCTGGAAATCAGCACGAGGCTTCTGCACTTCGTGATGAAGTATGTCTCTTAAACCAACTTCAGTGTTTCTAAGCAAAATTCTGTAACTACAGCTGCTGCTCTCCATAAGCATTTTTAAGCTTCTTACCTTTGGTTCATTTATTTACATTTGATTTATAAATTGTTAAACTGGAAAGGATCCACATATATTCAGTTGATTAACATCAACTAATTTGCAGCTTGATATGCTACAAGAGGAGAATGAAGTAATCTTAGATAAGGTGAGTTTTCTTGCTTGCTTGTATAGAGAAATAATTGAAATGACAAAATGTAACTAAAGATAGAAATTGAAAGGCAGTCAGCCTGCAAAGTCTGTTTCTGGAATATAATGGCTAATTTTCTCCCACAGCTTCGCCGTGCAGAGGAAAAATGTGAAGAAGCAGAAGCCAGGGCGCGGGAGCTGGAGAAACAGGTTAGAGTTAACAGTCCTTATTCCTTCAGTTTGAATTTGTGCCAACATTTTGGCTATTTATAGATGAGAATCAA
>JACFYI010001840.1:274095-302379 GCA_014898755.1 Handroanthus guayacan
AAAAAAAGGGGAGGAATCTCTCTAAAAATTTAAAGAGGGACTGATCCCTAAAATAAAAAAAAGGCTTAGGGATTTTTTTCCAATTTCTCGTAAAATCCCCTCTCTCTCCCACCGCCAATTTTGCGATCATCAACAGCGTCGCTTCCACGAGCACTCCTGACCATTCACCATTGGTCTCCGTCCCACACCTATTACTGTTCGAGGTCGCACGTCGCTCTTCACCATTGCACGCCAATTGCCGGCCTCGTCGGGCGCTGTTCGTCTTTAGTTGCTGCAGCTGCCGCTGTAGCCTAGGTAAATTTTTTGTTTAGTTTCTTGTTTTAAGTTAGGATTTAATTTTTAGTACTCATTTTGGACCTAATATAGTTTAGGGCTTAATTAATTTGTACTTAGTTTAGGAATTAATTTGAAATTAGTTTGATTTAGGATTTTAATAATTTGGTTTAGTTTGTTTTGGGGCTAATTTAGGTTTAGCACTTGGTTTATTTTTGGACATAGTTTAGACATAATATAGTTATGGCTTTAGTTAATGTGTAATCGGTTTGATCAAGATTTTGATAATTTGGATTAGGTTATGACTTAGTTTGAACTTAATATGGTTTAGGGCTTTAGTTAATTTGTCTCTAGTTTGTGCATTAGTTTGGAATTAGATAGATTTAAGATTTTGTTAATTAGGTTTAGTGTATGACTTAGTTTGGACTTAATATAATTCAGAGGTTAATTAATTTTTACCTAGTTGTGAATTAGTTTGAAATTAGTTTGATTGGGATTTTGTTAATTTGATTTAGTTTATGACTTAGTTTACTTTTACGACTTAATTTAGACTTATTATGGTTTAGCGCTTAGTTTATTTTTACCTAGGTTGTGAATTAGTTTGGAATTATTTTTGGTTTAGGATTTTGTTAATTTGGTTTGGTTTATGACTTGGTTTATTTTTAGGACCTAATTTGGGTCTAATATGTTAAGGGCTTAGGTAATTTGTACTTAGTTTGTAAACTGGTAATCTTGAATTACCTTGATTTAGGATCTTGTTAATTTGGTTTAGTGTAGGACTTAGTTTATGGACTTAGTTTGGACTTAATATGGTTTAATGCTTTGTTCATTTGTACTTTGTTTGTTGCAGGACTAGTTAATTTGGATTAGTTTAGTTTGAGACTTGGTCTCGTTCAGATAAAAGTGCAAGTTTGGACTTACTTAATAAGTGGACCTAGTTTGGACTTATTTTGGTTTTTCGCTTATTTTAGTTTAGGATTTAGTTAATTTGGATGCAGTTTAGTCCAAAACTTAGTTATTTTTGGACTTAGTTTAAGCTTATGACTTAGTTTGGACTTATTTTGGTTATGACATAGTTAATTTGGATGTAGTTTAATTTGAAACTAATTAATTTTGGTTTATATAGGAATAAGTAAGATGAAAAATACAAGTTTGGACTTAGTTTATTTGTTATCCTTAATGTATTTGACTTCAATAATTCAACAGTTGTTCGATTTCATGATTTAATGCTTTGACTTTACAATTTAGGTATTCTAATCCTTTTTAACCTTTGTGTTAGTTGATCTTTTATATAATTGTTGTTGCGCTCAAGGTATTATGCGTAACTTCTGATTTTAAGGTTTTGCTTTAATTTACTAACAAACATGTTTTAGCATATGGATCGACATGTATATGCATGTTATATAGAACTGATGGATTATGAAAGAGAGTAGGATTTGGGGAAAGGGGTGCAGCCTTCTCATTATTTGAAATCAATGAGTTGATGATGTAGGAAGTTCTAGTACCTTTGGAAAGTGTATTGCAATAGATGACTAATTTTGTTTGTTATAATTTTAGGGCAAGCTTTATCGAAATTTTTATGAAATATTTAGTTACACATGAGTTTAGGGCAATAGTCACTCTCATAGTAGGTAGCTCAAAATACACAAATTTCGGAGAATGTTAGCTCGAGATGATGGCTTTGAGGAAATATGGACAATCGGGTTGATAGCTTCTAATTATTATGTTCTATTGATATTTTAATTTTATTACTTTAAACGATGCATTTGAATGAATTTGTTGTAATTTTAATATGCATTCGATTATTTATTACACTGTTTGTTTCATTTGCATTTTGCATTTTAGAATGGATTTATAGTTATGCGATATATAGGTTACACATTTGATAAATTATAGCAAATTTATAAATTTTCTTTTTTACAAAAAATGTAAGAATTTTTAGCTGATTTCCAATGAAAAATCCATTGTGAAGAAGAAAAGAAAATAGGAAATTCCCTATGAATTTCCTATCTGAAAATTGTATCAACATCTAGTGCAACTTCGGCCTTGTTATACGGTAAAATTTTCACCTAAATCCCATGGTAAATTTCCAATGGATCTGAGGCAGAAATTCTACCTGAAAATTGCCGAAAATTTGTTCAAATCCCAGCCTCACTTGGGCGTCGCGTTTCGCTTGAAATCTGCTACAAACATTTCCAACAGAAAAATCTGCCAAACAATTTTCCAACCAGGTCTTTTCCATTCGCCGAAATTTTTTTCTTCAGTGAATTTCCAGTAGATTCCTTTAGAGCATTTTTTGTACTGTATACCAACTTATAGTATTTGTAAATACTGCATTGCTAAATGTAGGACAACTTTTATTAGATGAAAGATGCCAATTTCGTCCCCCACCGCTCTATAACCACTACATTCCAACCTTATTTCTTTTCTTCCTTCTGCTATTTTCAAAGTTTGTCCAAAAAACATTTAAAAAAAGCTGTACATCAATTTCAAAAACTTGTTAAAAATTAAGGTAACGTCCATAACTCAAACTTCTATTTTTGTTTGTTAATTTTTTCATGTTTTGCTTAATCTTCACAAAAATGGGGGGTTGCATCCACAAAGGATGCAGTGTAGATGTTCTACCTTTGATTTTGACATAGTCATGCCAAATTGATATGATTTAGACACAATTCAAAAAGTTCAGAACTGAGGGATTGTGTCCCAAAAGGATGTAATACTAGATGGCCGGTGCAATTCTTTTAGAAACAAGTCTTGCCTAATTAGGTCTAGCTTAGATGCATATAAAAAAATTAAATTCAAAACTTACCTCTAGATCTAGGTGCATGTATGTTAAAGTTTTCTACATCCAAATTGGCACAAGCCACTATGAGGGTTGGTTATAAGACCATGTGCCCCTCATTGCATTTGCCTGATGATTAAGGCATGCACAGACTGCCAAAGATCAATATGATTTTTCCACTGAAGAGTATAAAAGGATGATCAAAGAGAGTAGATTATGCTTTTCCAAAAGGGAACATGTATTCCTGCTTGACCTATGGAGTTGAGGTCGGATCATCAAGCTCTAAATTTTACAGCACTCTCTCTTATAAGGGAATAGATGAGAAGAATGAGGAAGACACAGATGGAGCTATTGATTTGACGTTGATGCACAATCTGGGTAGCATTCGTGGAGCCTGGAATGAGGATTGGATGTTGCAGGAAACAACAATGGGTGGCCCTGTTATTATCACTTTGATCCTAAGTTTTGAGGGCTATGTGGCATTAGACAATGGAATGGTAAGGTAATAACTTGTTATGTTAAATTTTCCATTTTCTACAGTTATATCTAATTTAAGGCCATGTTTGAGAGCCTATACCAGGTGAGATAAGGGCATACAGTCTTCATGATTGCCATACAGTCTTCATTAGTGCATTGTTTGACTGAGAAAATTAAAGGAGCGAGCTCGCTCAAATAGTTGTATATGGTCCGCACTGTTCATGATAATATGGTATTTTGTAGTATTGGATTTGGTGTAGATGCTAGTTACCTCAAGGGGGAGATTAGGATTGTATTCAATGACGATTACCCTTTTATCCCCTTTTTTGCATAGCAAATTACATAAAAGTCTTCTTGTGAAAATCTTCTATCATTTTTTTGTTCAAAAGGGATAAGCTTCCATTGTAGTCACGACTTTACCAGATGGGACATAACATAAACTGAAGAAGATATTTCTTTGAATCACATACTATGCGATGGTGAGATAAGAAGCTTTTGATCCCAGATCTGAAAGGTAAGCAGATTTTTTTTCTCCTTTGTAGGTCTATGTTGAAAGTGCAATTCTCCCATCCCATGGAAAAAATAATATGTGATATTCTAGAAATTGAGTTTTCCCCTACTGGTTGTTATGCTATTTTCATGACTTATTGAAAGTTTTGTTCCTTGGATGAGTGTAGGCTCCATTTTTATTTTGCTTGAGATTATGACTTTTGTGAACACATCATAAAAACCCGCGTACTTTGTTTATGCATTTATGCATATAAGTATGTTGATGGATTTCACAGTGTGAAGCTCTACCATTTTGTTGCCATGCCTTCATACTTATGTCAAAATCACGACACTTGCAAAATCTGAAAATATATTATCTGCTTGCAAGATGTTCATCGAATTGCCTCACATATACTAGGATGAATCAGTAATCCATTCAATATTTTCTTTGTTTTTTGTATTTATGTATATATGTATGTTGATGTGTACGCAAATATTTTTTGGACTTGAGGATGGTCTACACACACATATTGTCTACCATATATGAGATTATTGTCTTTTTTATAGACCACTGATGGGAAATGTGGTTCAGTTGTATAAAATTTTCGTAATGTTCATATGTTGTAGATCTCATATGATTTGTGATGGGAGAATTATGGATGGCCCATTTCAGTTGTGTATGCTTGTTTGTGATTACTTCCCTCATAAAGTTGAAATATTACTTCATGTTTAAGGGTTTATAAGACTGATTGAAAGGGTAGTATGATGTTACTTCCTTTACAATTATATAGTATAAAATTTTGTTGAAGATGACATTATCCGTAACTACATATGATAGGAGTGTACTACAATAGTTGTCATGGATCGGAGGAAAAAAATTTGCCTTTCAGGTTAGATGTATGCTTTCATGTCGCTCATCGTTGTCTGCATATACTTGATTTATCGTTTATGCATGTCACGATCCAGTATACACTTACATAGACCGCCCAACGTCCCTAAGAGATGAAGTATGATATCTAAGATACCTAACCAACTTAAGCACTTGAGACAAATCGTGTGCCTTGATGATCTGAAGTGTCTCGATCATCTTCGTATCGACTGAAATGCTTTCTTTAGACTTTGTTACCTTTTAGAAAACATAGGAAGAATTACAGAGTGATAGGTTTGTTACGGTTCTTGAAAAGGTTGCAAGTTTTTTCTTAGTTCTTGCACACCACAGGAAAAACATAATTGTGAAGAAGAGATTTAGGAGATCAGACCAAACAATCTCAAAATACTTTAACCAAGCGTTAAAATCCATTATCAGAATCAGTAATTTGTTGCTCTTTCATACCCATCCGTTTGGCAATGGCTGCACCAGTGAGCCTTGGAAATATTTCAAGGTTTTTGTTTATTGTTACATTATTTCCAAACATTATGTTATATTTTAATTTCCCACTTATGATATGTAGTTGTGAATGCAAAGTGATTTTCGATTTTGCAGGGGTGCCTTGGGGCACTGGATGGTACTTAAGTTGAAGCATGGGTACCTCGTAGCGAATGAAATCATTATCGATTAAGGAAAGGGAAGACCGTTGTTATTGTTTTCAGCATGTGCAACCGTGATATGAATTTTGTTTGCATCCTTACCAAGTAGGAAGGATCAACAACAAACAGTCATGTCCTCCGTGAAGCCCTTATTACGCAACATGGACTTTGGGTTTCGGGGGGTTAGTGAATTTTACTCGTTATTTTCATAACTCCTTAGTATTATGCTTTCATTTATGTTTGCTACTGTGACATGAGAACTTTGTAATCTATTTTAGGGAATTATTATTTGTTCGACGCTAGATAAATGAGTTGCAAGGGGTTTCTAACTCCATATCGAGGCACCCACTATCATCTTTAGGATTGGCATCATGGATCGTCATCTCCCCAAACCCAAAGGAATGTTTCAATCTTAAGCACTCCAAAGCTGCAATGTCGTTGAGAGGGCATTTGGTATACTGAAGATTAGATGGGCTATCCTTCGATCTCCATACTTCTATTTTAATAAGTAACAGAATTATATTATACTGGCATGCACCTTACTGCACAACTTCATTTGCACACAAATGCCTCATGATCCATTTGAAACACTTGAGTTGGATGATAATGCACCTATTGACAAAAATGACGTTAATGTGATTGACACGATCACGGGCTCCAACACATGGAGTACCTGGATGAATGACTTAGTGGCTGAAATGTTCCATGCATGGAGAGGCCAATAAGTGTTGTGTAATAATTTAATCTGATTATGTTGTTATATGAATATATGTCCGTAGTATTTTAGACTTTGATCATGGTTTTCATTTTTTGTTGAAGTTTGTATTAAACATACATAGAACGAGGTTTCTTAAATGATATACTATGTAAGATGGTTCTCTTTAGTGCAAAAACTTGTTTGTTTTTTCTAGTTTTTTCAATTGATTTTTGTAATTTCTTGTTGAAATGTATTACTTTCTTGGATGCTAATTACTACTAACATGGAAAGGCCTTGTCATTATCTAATTATATGTTTTCCAATCATCGACTTGAATTAGGTGAAATAGAGCAATCAGATAGAATGGAGCAATCTGCAGGCAATTCAAGGAGTACGGGGAAAAGCAACAAGTGCAATCGGGGCAAAGACGGTATTGGATGCATTAAAAGGAGGAGGCTCTGATCAATGTACTTTAATCTCTACGTGCAGACGGATGGAAGTGCGATGGATCCTTCAAGGGGGTCATATGGTACATCTGGAGGGCATGAAAGCGGATAAGTTCCTAATGGCAGGGATAGTTGTGAAACTCATCAAGTCTAAATTGCAAGTATGGAAGAGGAATTACGGGCGCGTTCTTGGGATACTGAGCTCTAGTGGAAGAGCTGGTGCACGATTTGACTCGTTGACTAATATGATAATTGTGGAGTCGGAGTTTGTGTGGGAGGAATACGTGAAGGTAACATGAAATATCAAATACACAATCCATTCCCTTTGAAAAGCTAATGCAGTAACTTTTATAATTGGTTCATTAACTATGGCGTGATTATGTTGATGTATAACCCGTTATTCGTCTCATTCATAGGTCCATCGAGATGCAGCCCAATTGAAGAGAAGGCCTCTGCCTTGGTTTAATGGGTAATAATAGGGTGCACAGTGCGAGCGTGATTGACGTGGGGGGACGTAGTGCATGAGCTAATACATAGGCCTCGATTGAAAGAAAAAGAGAATACGGTGATAATAATGTTTAGAGTTTTGCTGCCCCAGTGCCTCATGGCAGCAATGACTCGGTGGACGATGCCATATCAACCACATCGCTCTTTGTAATTGACCGTATCCCAAAGTCATCGTCATCGATTCATAAGTAAAGAAGGTATGTTTGTTGCTTAGACTCTCTTGGGAATGTGATGAAAAAAATCATTTCGGAAACTAGCTCGCCTTTGGAAATCTTGCGAATAAGCTAACTTAATCACCATCCTGCAACCTTGACACTTCATCATGAACCATACTCTTCAAGGCAATTGCAAAGGTCAGTATCCTTGAACTTGGACGAGCAAATCCTGGCCAAGCACTATTTAGCACATAGCAAGGCTGACATGGACACATTCTGGAGCATGCACAAGGAGGTAAGGAGCAAATTTTTCATTTGCTCTTCTCCAGTCGATTTGGGTGATCTTCATATCATGTTGTAACGTATTATCTCGTAACGTATGAAACTTTCCATTTATCATTGTATGAATAAATTAACTAAATAGGCCAACTGGGCTGGATGATATAATCATCCCTTTTGCTTATTATGATTTATGAATATTATGAAACTAGGTAATGTTATCTAACTATGTACAGTTTGTATATATTGTTGTGCCCGGCATGATGGGCATACAAACTTAGTTATTTTGCCCTATTTCCGCACATGTTTCTAGTTAGCATTGTCTACTTTGGACTCTTATAAATTATTGCTTTGGTATGCAGCATCATTTGGCCCTGCGTTAATATCCTTTTTATGAGATGTTTTGTCTTTGTCCATTTTTATTTGGATATAATTGTACTTTTGCTCTATAGGAAAAATTTAGTGAAGTTTGTCCCTAAATGGTTGGGGATACATTAATCAGTTGAATCAAGCACTATGATGTTTTGCTTATATTACTATCCATTTTTCCCCAGTTGTCATCCTCAACAATCTTAGTTGTCTGTGAAACTCATTGTTTCAATTCTATAACCCAACGGATGGCTCATATTCCTGGTTTCGGCTACATTGGAACATCATGGCCGATTGAGATAGAGTATCTACTAATGTTGCTCTTGTTAGACTAATGCCGACAACCAATTAAGTTTGGATTGTAAAACTGCGTTTTGATTAATACAATATTATTTCATTCAATATGCAAGATGGTCTTCTTTCGTCATATGTTTATAAAATTGTGACTTATCTTAACAATTCATATGGATGAAGCCCTTTAGATCAACACAACTATGGAACTTGGTCAAGTATTGGATGGTGATCATGAAACAAACTTTTATGCTTTTGATCTTAAAATTATTCCAAGTCATAGAATCTTTGATTTAAGGGCATCCCAAATTTGTATAGACTTGCACTAACGATACATATATACAAAGAGTGGGATAATTGTTCCATTTCATGAGCAAACGATGTACTTGACATTGATGCATGTTATTGGGTGCTTGTTAAAGAATAAGTTCACCTAATGACTCGTCAAAAGAAACTCATAAGGTAGCCGTAGTGACATTCGATAATGAATTTTTTTTTTAACTTTCGCCAGTGTATATAACTAGTCTTTTTTTACTATTTGTGTATAACAAATAATAACCTCGTGGTAAGTCCTTATTTGATGTGCGTCCGGTCCCTTAGGAAATCATATGAAGTGCTCGTTGGGGACAACCTACCTATGCATGGAGGTTTTGAGTTCCAATAGAGGATTTGATTCCTCGTCTGATAAACGAGTGCATCTCTTGTGCTCTCTGAGATACTTGGCTCACTAAAATCTTTGTGCAAAGTGGTATGACTATTTGAAAAGGAGTTTTCAAATGATTTGTCACAATCAATTATTCATCAAGAATAGAAATATAGTAGTAAGGTTATTAGAGTATAGAAAATACCTTAACCTTAGACGTTGATCGGGAGACAGGAACTGGAATGACCATATTTGCATGAAACGCGTAAGTGGAAAGGTTTATATCAAGATTAATTTCACCAATCAGTCGGGCTCCATAGGCTTGTGGCTAGACATCGACCGTTGAGATTGGGTACTCTAAGAATTAATAGAGATTAATTCTAATGAGTGGTTAATTAAAAAAGTTAGTATAACCGGAATAAATATTTGACTAATCAAATCGAAAATTGTTTCGGGCCCATGTCTAATTAATTGATGAATCTAATGGGTCATATATAAAAGCCTTAATGGGAGCACATAGATTTATTGAGAGTTATCTAAACGATATAGATGATTAGCTTAATAGGGGTTAGGTAGAAGATAGAATTTTGAATAAAGTCAAAGGGTTTGATAAAAGTTAAAATTGGGCAATTGACTAGATTAATTTGAAGACTCAAATAAGTCTTTTAATTTAATAGTTAAATTATCTAGTTAGTTTGAAGTGTCAAATTGTAATTTGGTCAAGTTGCCAAGTTGATTTTGGAGGAAAATTCAAAAGGGAATCTAGTCGGATTTGAGTTGGCAATTAATTAAGGAGTTAATTAAATTGCCAATGCCAACTTATATTCTACTTGGATTCCAAGTGGGCCGATGAGATTTTGAGAGGATCTAGTGCATGGATGGTGTGACCATCCATCTAGAATATTCTCAAAATATTTAGTCTACTTGGCAAGACCAAGTGACCTTTAAATAACCAAGAGTGGCGGGCCATTGTGACTTTGAATTCTACATTTGCTTTTTTGAATTTTCCCTCTAAAATCTATCAAAATATCTCACTCTTCTCTCTCTCAAATTTTGATCGAAAAAGGGTGAAATCTAGTCCTCATCTTCTTCAAATGTTCACCATAGATCAAGATGTGTGGACTATACATTAGAGATCCTACATTTGGAGGATTGTTTGGTGTTCATCACTTGATTTGGATCAAAATTTGGGCCTGCCTTGAAGAGAAATTTTCTGCCAAGCTTGAAGAGGAGGAAATCATTTGGAGGATTTGAATATTCTAAGATCAAAGCTTGAGATAGGTGATCAAGTGTTGAAGATTGGAGATCAAGACTTGGAGCTTGGAAATCAAGGATTGAAGAAGAAGATCTAACTTAGTATTGATTGACTTTGATTTGGCATCAAAGGTAGATCACTTCTTTTTATAATTCATTTAGTTGCATAAATTGATCCCAGGAGATGCAAGTTAATCAAGTTGATTAACTTTAAATTCTGTTGTGTTTATGACTTTTGAAATCTACTTATACCTCTTTTCACTTTCAAGTGGTATCAGAGCCATGATTCATGCATATTTTGAATTATGAATTCATTGATTCATTTGATGGATTGATAAGAAACTTGATGATCTTGATTCAATTTGATGAGTTAGAGGTCATCAAGTGTTTGTGTGTGGCTTGATTATTGAATTAGATCCATACTATTAGTTTAATTTTGAATTTTGCTATGTTTTATCCGTTCATAACGGATTAGATTGATTAATTTAATGCGTAGATGATGTTATTTTTGGAGTGTGATTCCTTGTGGATGATCATTAATGTGTTGATGTTTTCAAAAATTTGAAAATCACATTGAAAATGACTTAAACAATGCGAGACAAAACCAAAGACGAAATCATGCCGAAAAGTTTACAGCATCCAA
Organism: Handroanthus guayacan; assembly: GCA_014898755.1. NCBI lineage: Eukaryota > Viridiplantae > Streptophyta > Magnoliopsida > Lamiales > Bignoniaceae > Handroanthus > Handroanthus guayacan. The sequence goes on from JACFYI010001840.1 coordinate 284,928, forward strand.
TCTAGCAAGTTGGGAGCCATAGCACCTAATATAGTTTCTATAAATTTTTTTCCTTTTTCTGTTCCGTTTGGGCATCATTTTTGGTGAAATAAAGCTTATATGATCATCCCTATATGTTATAAAGTGTTTATAATTAATCAACCTCCGAATTTAAGTATCATTATATGTTGATTAATCGATTGAAGCATCATATTGTGTGATTGTTAAATATGTTGATGACTTTATGAGTGTTTAATCTTTCTTAAGCACTTTATATTATTACTTTCATGCTTTTAATTGTTGAATGTATGATTGTGATGATCAATGGATGATGGTGATCATGAGTCTAAAATAAAATTGGTTTTATTTGATTTATTGGTTCACAATTAAATGGGGCTTCCACTCCCCCTTTCATCCTTATAATGAGAGTAGTTTTAAGATGGTGAGGACTTTTTTTTTTTGGGTGATCCATGCCATGGAGGAGGAGAAGGATTGAAGGAGTCCAAGATTAAAGACCATGTGTACATGGTGATGCATATATAACATATTAGATATATTCCTTTTAATTACTCACCTAAATCAATTAGGTGATGTACTAATGGTTTTAGGTGCATCACTTAATTAAGGCTTATGATCATCATATTATAGTGCATGCTAGTTTTACTTATTTTTACTTTTTTTATCCTATGTTGTATGTTAATGCATGTTTTAAGATAGAGAACCTAAATAAGTTGATTTAATTGATGAGAGTTTTCAAGCATAAAACCCTCACTTAGAATGTTTAAATTTCTCAAATATTAAGTTTTATGGATAAAATTAAAAGGAGTTTTAATGAATCCATGCCTTCGACCGATAGGTATAATCATGGGATACTACCATGTTGGTATGTTGTCTTATGAGTCATTGAACATGCCCTTAATGAAAAGCTATGATTATGATCTTAGAATACGATACACCTTTGCAGCAATTTGATTGTGACGTTGTCTCATGAGTCGTGGAATGTCATGATTAAATTATTAAAAGGATGACTGTTAGGTTCAACTTAACATTTATTAATATAGATATCTTACGAGTTGTGCGTCTATGTTATAAGTGAGGCAAAACACATTAACGATTGTATAAAGATGCAATTGATAAAAGTAACATACCTTAATATTGGTAATAGATGTCTCATGAGTCGTGGGTCTGTTATGAATGTCTTGGGACATAATTCTCACTAGAAAATATGATTTTTTGAATTCTCAATTAGGGTAGAGAATTTGAGGAAATAATGGGAGGCAAAATATGCTTTTAACACCATAATCATATTTTTAAATATTGAACTAAAATAAATGCTTATATTCTCTTTCACGTGTTTTTGTGGATTTTTGAAAAATCAAAATGGCTTAAAATCCACTCGCAATGATTTTGAAAATTAATAAATTGATTAACCCAAACTATCAAGATTGGCTAAGAAACCTTAAAATAATTCTTAATTTCGAAAAAAGGACTTATGTCCTCATCGATTGTCCACCAGACTCCACTCCGAAAGATGATCAAGAGACACGCGATACAATCGCAAAATGGGTTGAAGATGATCTTCAAGGCTGGTGTCTCATGATGGCATCTATGTCCAACGAGCTTCAAAAAATAACATGAATATATGAAGCATGCTTGGGATATTTATTTGCACTTGCAGGAGTTGTATAGAATGCAAACTAGATATGAGCATTATGAGGCTTCAAAAGAGCTCTTTAGGGCGATGATGGTTGAGGGGTTAGGTATCCATGAACATGGCCTCAAAATGATCGGTATGGATAATCACTTCTATATGGATATGATCCTTCAATCTTTCCCTGTTCGTTTGATTAATTCGTTATGAACTTCAATATGTCCAAGATTGAAGTGACAATTAACGAATTGATAAACATGTTGGTCACGACAGAGTTCACAATGAAAAGGACAAGTGTCTCTTAATTGCTTCCACTTTTAATACTCGAAATGGTGCTAAGAATGGGTTGAAGAAGAAGAGTTTTTCTTCAAAAGGGAAGCAACCAATGAAGGCACAAAGCAGAGCCAAGAAGAAGTCAAGTGCTTCTATTGTGGTGAGCTAGGCTATTGAAAATGCAATTACAAGGCCTACCTTGCAAGTGTGGAAAAGAGCATGTTGTTTGTTGAAGTTTTCGTATCTATAGATTTTTCCTCAAGGGTATTTGATACCACATATGATACATTTGCAATTCGTTGTAGGGGATAGAAAAAAGAAGAAAACTTGAAAATGGGGATTAATCCTTCACCTACACAATGGGGCAAAAGTTATGGCTCATATTATAGGTGTAACAAAACTAGCTTTCTATTCATCTACTATTGTATTGGATCCCATTTATTACGTTCTGAATTTAATAAAAAATATCATTTTCATTTCCCTTTTAGATGTTGAAGGGTATGACTTTTCAATTAAAAATGGAAAACTAAGTACTTGAAAGAATGGTTCTTTGATTGCACAAGGTACTCTATTTAACGAGTTATACTACTTAGATAAATATCCATCGATGATGCAAATTCAACATAACAAAAGAAAACAAGATAATCACAATGATGCCTACTTTTGGTATGCAAGGCTTGGTCATTTTTCTAAGAATAGGTTTAGTCAGTTGGCTGCAATCTTAAAGACTTAGATACATTGCCAACTTGTGAGTCTTGTTTAAAATGAAAAATGACCAAAGCTCCATTTGTGAGACATCCAGAGCAATCCACTAGTCCTTTGAATTTGATCTATATGGATGTTTATAGGCTATTAAAAGTTAGTGCAAGAGGAAGTTTTTCTTACTCTATAGCCTTTACCGATGATCATACACGATTTGGATACTTATACTTTATGAAGCATAAGTGTGAAGCCTTTGAAAGGTTCAAAGACTATAGGTACGAAGTTGAAAAGCAACTCGGATGAAGTATTAAAGCTCTTCGATTTGATCGAGGAGGAGAGTACTTGAGTATCGAATTCTTAGATTATCTTAGAGAGAATAGGATTCTTTGACAAAGGACACCTCCTGACACACCTCAATTTAATGGAGTAGCTAAACTAGAAATTGTATTTTGTTAGACATGGTACATTCTATGATCAACTTTTTCGATTTACCAAGTTTGTTTTAGGGCTATGCCATCAAAACGATAGCGAAGTTGCTAAATATAGTACATTCAAAGTCAGTACCAAAAACTCCACGTGAGATGTGACATAGTAAAGCACCTTCATACTCCTATCTTATGGTATAGGGATCTCCCGCTTATGTGAAGCAACTAGAGGGAGATAAATTAGATAGTAGATCATCTTTGTGCAAGTTTTTGGAATACCCTAGTGTTAGAGTAGTGCCCCGCAGCCAATTAGATTTGGCCTTATAATTACGGTTCTTGTGTAAACAGTCTTATTTTTGTAATATAAATAAAATGGTCATCTTCTCCATATCCTAGTAAATTGTCTCATTAGCAATCGATATGGAAGAAGTTCTCTAGATCATATAAGACTATAAGGTTAGGTAACACATATGATGGTGATCATGAAACTAGTCTTTAAATGTTTTGATCTTAAAATTCTCCAAGTTATAGAATCTTTGACACAAGGGGATTTTGATTTGGATAGATTTGCACTAACGATGCATGATTCAAAGAGTTGAATCGTTGCCCCGTTTCATGGGTAATCGATGTAGTTGACACCGGTACATGTTAATGGGTACTTGTTAGAAGAACAAGTATACGGAGAGACTCAACATAGAGAATTCCACGAGATAACCGTAGTAGCATTCGGTGATGGATTATTCTCTATCTTATGATAGTGCATATAATTAGTCCTTAGACTTGAGGGACCATGGTAATCTTATGGTAGGTCCTCGTTCTTTGATGTGCATCTTGATCACTAATTAGCGAATCATATGAGGTGCACATTGGGTGCAAGCTATCTACGCATAGAGGTTTGTGAGTTCCAAGAAATGATCCACTTTCACGTCTTGATTAACGAGTATATCTTCTATGTTTTCTATGATGATTCGATTCAAAAAAATTCTATTGTAAGGTAGTATGTCGATTTGGAAAAGAGTTTCCAAAGTCGAGGACACGAACGAATCAATCATTAAGAATAAATGCATAGTTATTGGGCTATTGGGGACATTGAAAATATTTTAACCCCAGGCTTCAATCAGGAGATGAAAAATAGAGGGACTGTGTTTGCACGGCATGCTTAAGTAGATAAAGTTTGCATCACAATTAATTGACCAATAAATTGGGTCCATAGACTTGTGATTAGACGTGGACTATGGAGATTGGGTACTGTAGAACTAATAAAGATTAATTCTATAGGTAATTAATTAAATGGTTTAATTAATTGAAAATTGTAAAAGTTACAAGCCTATGTCTAGTTAATTGATGAATCTAATGGATCACACGCCTTCCTCGATTTAATCATGGTATGAATCTAAGTGGAGATTCTCTAATTAGATTAGAGATAATCGTCTAAATTAGATTTAGGCAAATAAAGAGAGATTTTGACTAAAAGTCAAAATATTTTACCAAAGTCAAAATTGATTTTCTTGAATCGATTAATTTGAAGAGTCAAATTATTCCAATTAAATTAATGGTTAATTTGATTCAATTACTCTCAATAGTTGAATTAATTGATTTAAGAAGCCAATTTAAATTTGGAGGGAAATTAAAATAGGTATTTAAAGTTAATCAAAATTTATGTAGCACTTTAATTAATTGTTAATTAAAATGTCATATATAGATTGTCCAATTTGGATGCCAAGTAGGTTAAGATATTTTGAAAAGAAAAATCTAGATTCTTTCCTCCAAACTACCTTGCCAACTAAGTATTCAAGTTGGCAAGTATTACACTTTAAATACCAAACAAATAACAACCACCTCATTGCTCACATAATTCGGCCATCTCTCTCATTTTGAGATCTAATTGTTGAAAAATTTTCCCTCCACATTTTCTCTATTCATCTTTTATATTATCTCATAGATTCATACTTAGATCTAGTTTCTAACCATAGATCTTGAGTGATAATCAAAGAGGAAGGTTGGATATTCTATTAGAGGTGCAAATCTACTTGAGATTGAAGATCAAAAGTTGATCAATACCATTACACCTCATGGTATTCTAAATTTTTGGAGATATATTTCGGTTTTCTTGAAGAATTGGTGGGAGATTTAAAGATCTAATTGAAAAATTGAATTGGATTCATCAAGAGTTGGTGAAGATCAAGGCATTGGAGTATATCAAGTGGTTGATCAAAAGAGGAGATTACTTTTCAGTTGAAGAGGTGGTGTTCGGTCAAGCTTGAATATCTTGCATCAAAGGTTGATCTCCTATTCTCTAATCTAAATTTTAGGCTCATATGAGGATCTTATGAAGATTTAGGCTTGATGAATGATGTTTTCCACTGTGTTTTATCATTGTTTAGCCTAATCTTCACTTTCAAGTGGTATCCAAGCCAAATCATATGAGCTAGTTTTTAGATTCATTTACATATTGATTCATGTGATGGATTGATGTTAAATCTAGTAATCTTGATTCAATCTAATGAGTTGGAGGTCATTAGATCTTGTATGTGGCTGGGATCTATGCAAATTATGTGATAATTGATGCTATATATTGATCTAGCAAGTTTTAGATTCAATTTGATTGAATGATTGGAGTTGCTAGTGTTGATCTTGTGATTAGGTGTGGAATTAATGTTAATTACTGTAATTAATTATTTTAAAATTATTTTTAAAGCTCATATGAGATCAATATACATGTATTAGATTAGATCTAGTTTGGTTTGGATCAAAATCTCATCAATTAGAGCATGAAAATTGTGTTAAGAAAATGTTGGTCTTTTTGGAAAATTGAGCACAACTATCTCTCATGTTTGACATGTTTTCGTGCAACAAATGGCTTTGTTTTTGTTCTCTTTAATTTTTTGAGTCATCTACCATGTGTTGAGAACCTATAGGTTACATTTGGTGATTTTTGGAGTTAAGGAGAATTTTCTAAAAATCTTAGAACATGCACTGCCATTCAGACCTGAGAGTTGCCTATTTTGTGCACTAACTTTGCGGAAATAAACTCATTTCTTGCTCTAATTGATGTTGTTTTCGTGTTCCTTGATTTTTTGAGTCATCTTCAATAAGTTGGGAACCTCTAGTTGAAATTTGGTGATTTTTGGAACCAAGAAAAATTTATTAGAAGTTTTGGAATGGGGGCTACTGGTCAGACCCAAGGCAAATTTTGAATCTAGCAATTGAAATTCTAATAACGTTTTGATCCAAATTTTGATGTAATTTGATCTCCCATAGTTTTTTAAATCATTCCCAAGGTGTTTTAGGGTTTTAGAAACCTTAAGATGATCTAAAACCAATTTTAATTCCACATTTAATTGATGATTTACATTAAACAATTCCACTGGCAAAACAGTGGCATATGATGCACTAATTTACTTTTAATTATATGTTCATGTGATGAATATTTAATTAATTATTGTTTATTTAATTTTCAGGTATTTATGTGATGGATGTTTGATATTGAATAGATGTATGAGATGATTATGAGTCTCATTAAAATGGTTTTAATAATTTGATTTATTGATTGAGTTTGTAATTAAATGGTCCTTGCATGCCTCATTTCCATCTTGTAATGAGAGTAGATTTAGGATGGAGAGATCTTTTTTTTTCTTTTGATTGAAGGCCATGTATGCATGGTATATTTTGTAATGAAGAAAAAGAAGATGAAAGAGTTCAAGACATGAAGGCCATATATACATGGTGCTGCATATATAATAGATATGATCTATTCATTTAATTATTCACCTTAAATTACTAAGTAATGCACTAATGGCTCCAAGTGCATTATTTAGTTATGACTCATAATCATCCACCCTAGGAGTATGTTAGGTTATTTTATTTACTTATTTATGATTAGTATCCTTGTAATATATGGTGATGCATACTTAGGATAAATAACCTAAATGAGAATAAATAAAACATTGATGAGGTCTTGACAATTTTTTGAAACAAAACCCTCACTTAGAATGTATAAGTATTTTTTTGCAAGAAAAATTTTATTAAGTTATAATGGACAAATTAAATAAGATTTAATATTCCATGCCTTCCACCAATACGTAGGTAACATAAGATGCTACCGGGTGCGTACGTTGGCTATGTCTCGTGGGACGTGCCTACTTGAAAAGCTATGATTACTACTTCAATCATGTGATGCCCTTTTAATTAGTTCAATTATGGCATTGACTACGTCTTGTGGGATGACCATAATTGAGTTAACTGTAAAAAAGGATTGGTGGGTCAAACTTAACATCGAATCATATAGATGGCTACGTCTCGTGGGTCTATACGAAAGATGAGGCAAATTAATTTTAGGGGTTGCATAGTTGATGCAATTGGTAAAATAAGTAACTTACCTAAGAAGTTATTTATAGATAGCTACGTTTCGTAGGTCTATAAATAATTCTCAAAGGCTCTAAACCCAAAAGGAAATATGATTTTTCGAATTTTATGAGAGGGTATTAAATTTGAAGAAAATAGTAGGAGGTAACTTATGATACAAGACCATATCATGTTTAAAAATATTGCAAGAATAAATGCTTATATTCTCTTCTTTGCTTTTGTAAATTTTTGAAATCAACAAATTTAAATGACTAAAAATCCACTCTCTGTAATTTTGGAAGCTAATAAACTCACCTGTCCCAACTATAGTGATTGGTTTCGAAATTTAAAAATTATACTTGATTCCGAAAAGTGGACTTATGTTTTGACTCAAAATCCCCCCGATACTCTCCCCGATAATGCAATAGAAGACATGCGGAAAACTGTCAAATTGTTGGTGGAAAGATAATTTTCAAACTCGATGTCTAATGTTGGCATTAATGTCAAGTGAGCTCCAAAAGTCTCACGAGCACATGAAGCATATTAGTGAGATACACATGCACTTGAATGAGTTATATTCGGTGCAAACGCGTTATGAACATTATAACACCTCCAAGAAATTATTTAGGGCACGAATGGTTGAGTGATCAAGTGTTCACGAGCATGGTTTGAAAATGATTTCTTTAATGAAAAAGCTTGGGAAACTTGATGTTGTTATGGATAATGATATTTACACAGACTTGATCCTTCAATCATTGCCAAGCTCATTTGACCAATTCGTCAAGAATTTCAACATGAGTAAACACGATGTGATGGTTAACGAGTTAGTTAATATGCTTGCCACGACTAAATCTACTATGAAGAAATAAAAGAGGCATTGGTTGCTTCAACTTCTAAGGCCCATAAGGGCAAGAGAGGAAAAAAGAAGAAGAAAAGTTCTTTTTCTAAAAGGAAACAAATTCCAAAGCCATCATGTGGAATAAAAAAGAAAGCCAACACTAAAGATGACAAATACTTTTATTGTGGAGAAATTAAGCATTGGAAGAGGAATTGTAAGAAGTATTTAGCTTCTTTGAAAAATGGCATGTTTTTTGTTGAAGTTAATCTTTTGATTACCGGTGATATATGGGTATTTGATACCGCATGTGGTTCTTATCTTTGCAAGTCGTTGCAGGAGATGCAGAGGCCAAAAAGGCTAAGTAAAGGGGATATGATCCTTAGGATGGGACACGGTGCAAGAGTTGATGCCGAAGCCTCAGGCCTAGTTACTTTAACTTGTAATAATCCAAAGTTGGAATTAAACAATTGTCTCTTTATACCGTCTTTGTTAAAAAAACATCATTTCAATCCCTATGTTGAACAAAGAAAATTATGAATTTTCTTGCAAGAATAAAAAATATTTTCTTTCTAAAGATGGTTTTTTAATTACTACTGGTACACTGACAAATGGATTTTTCACTCTAAATTCTAACTATACATTATTACAAATTCAATAAGAGAACAAAAGAAAATTAGATGATCATAACCAAGCATACTTGTGGCATGCTAGATTTGGGCACATTTTCAAAAATAAGATAAGTAGGTTGGTTGCCTCAGGATTACTTTCTATAAATAACATTGAGGAGTTACCGACTTGCGAGTTTTGTTTAAAGGGAAAGATGACTAAGTCACCGTTTATTGGACAACCAGAACATGCCACCAAACTATTAGAACTAGTTCATACGGATGTATGTGGGTCACTAAAAGTTAGTGCTCGAGTTGATTATAATTACTTCATTACATTTACCGATGATTATATATATTTTGGGCGAGTGTTTCTTATGAATCACAAGTCCGAGACTTTTGGAATGTTCAAAGTATATAAGAATGAAGTAGAGAAACAACTCAAACTAAGTATAAAAACTCTTTGATCCAATCGAGAAGGTGAATACTTGATTAACGAGTTTCTTGGTTATCTGGAAGAGAATGGGATTCTCTCGCAGTGGACTCCTCCAGTTATGCCACAGTTGAATGGTGGTGAAATGTAGAAACCGTACCTTATTGGACATGGTATGGTCTATGATGAGTTTCACAAATCTTTCTTTTTCATTTTGGGGCCATGCTCTCGAAATGACAGCAAAGTTACTTAATACAGTACATTCTAAGTCGGTGCCCAAAATGCCACATGAGATGTGCTATAACAAAGCACCCTCATATTCTTATTTAAAGGTGTGGGGGTCTCCCGCCTACGTCAAGAGACTAGTGAGAGATAAGTTGGATATTAGATCCACTTTATGCAGATTTGTGGGTTATTCCAGAGAGTTTGTGGGTTATTACTTTTATGATCGTGTAGAACAAAAGGTGTTTGTTTCGAAAAATGCCACTTTTTTGGAGAAAGGATTTCAATTAGATAGAAAAGGCGAAATCATGAAAATTGATAAAGTTCACAATCAAGAAGAAAACCCACATCCAATAAAAGCAGATGAATCTCAAAGTGCACAACTTGCTAAAAGGTCTGAACGACTCAGAAGAGAGCCCGAAAGGTTCGGATTTTTTCATGAGACCGGTCAATTAGATAGTGATCCGAAGACTTATGAGGAAGTCATCTCAGACATGGATTTGAGATATTAGCAACAAGCTATGCAATCCAAAATAGGCTCCATGTACTCCAATAAGATTTGGACCTTAGTTGATCCAACAAAGGGTAAAGTACCCATTGGATGCAAATAGATCTTCAAGCGTAAGTTGGAGAGTTAACAGAGAAGTTGTGAGATATAAGACAAGATTGGTAGCCAAAAGATATACCCAGCGACCGGGTATAGACTTTGAAGAAACTTTCTCGCCTATTACAATGCTTAAGTCCATTAGGATTTTGCTTGCCATAGCTGCATATTATGACTATGAGATATAGCAAATAGATGTGAAAATCGCTTTAATTAATGGTAACCTCGATAAAGATATATATGGAGCAACCAGAGAGCTTCACATCCAAAGGGAGCAAGCAAAAGATTTGCAAGCTCCAAGGTCTATTTATGGACTTAAGCAAGCATCTCGAAGTTGGAACATACGTTTTGATGAGACAGTCAAAGGGTTTGGTTTCATAAAAAATGTGTATGAGCCTTATGTGTACAAGAAATATAGTGGGAGCACGGTGTAATTTTTAGTGCTTTATGTTGTTGATATCCTACTCATTGGGAATGATGTGAGAGCGTTAGGGTATACTAAAACATAGTTATCTACACAGTTCTCCATAAAAGACTTGGGAAAGGCATATTTTGTATTGGGAATACGGATCTATAGAGATAGAATAACAAGATTACTGGGGCTCTTCCAAAGTCCGTACATAGACAAAATACTAAAGCGATTTAGTATGGAATAATTCAAGAGGGGTTTTTTCCCATGAGATATGGATTACACCTCTCTAAGTCTGTGGCCCCAAAGACGTAGGAAGAGAGATATTTGGATGTTAAGCATACCTTATGCCTCTGCTATAGGAAGCAAAATGTATGCAATGCTATTTACAAGACCTCTAAGCGTTACGAGCCACTTTCAATCCAACCACGGTGAGAGTCACTGGAGTGTCATAAAAGTAATTTTTAAGTACTTGAGAAGAACTAAGGAATTGTTTCTCGTTTACAGCGGTAGAGAATTGAAACTGAAGGATTCTCGGATTCTAGCTTCCAATCCGATATATATGATAGCAAATCCATTTCTAGATTTATATTTTTCTTAATGACGGCACGATAAGCTGGAAGAGTTCCAAGCAAGATACCACGACTAATTGAACCACTAAGGCGAAATATCTAGCAGCATTGGATGCTGCAAAAGAAGGTGTTTGGATGAAAAACTTCATCCAAGAGTTGGATTTAGTTCCTAGCATGATCGAGCCAGTTGTCATCTTCTGTGACAACAATAGAGCCATCGCACAAGCAAAAGAGCTAAGATCTCATCAGCGATCCAAGCACGTAATGAGGCTTTATTACTTGATCCGAGAGATCATTGATAGAGGCGACATAAGAGTGGAATGTGTTGCCTCAAAAGAGAATGTAGTAGATCCACTAACTAAGCCGCTTATCTAGAAAGTCTTTGAGCGACATCTTGAGAAGATGGGCCTGAGGACTATGAGTAATTAGCTTTAGGGCAAGTGAGAGATTGTTAGAGTAGTGCCTCGCAACCAATTAGATTTGGCTTTATAATTACTGCTCTTGTGTAAACAATCTTATTTTTGCAATATAAATAAAATAGCCATCTTCTTCATGTCCTAGTAAATTGTCTCATCAACAATCGATATGGAAGAAGTCTTCTAGATCATATAAAGCTAGGTTATGCATATGATGGTGATCATGAAACTAGTCTCTAGATGTCTTGATCTTAAAATTCTCCAAGTCATAGAATTTTTGGCATGAGGGCATTTTGGTTTTGGATAGACTTGCACTAACGATGCATGATTCAAAGAGTTGAATCGTTGCTCCGTTTCGTGGGTAATCAATGTAGTTGACACTGGTGCATGTTAGTGGGTACTTGTTAGAAGAACAAGTTTACTGAGAGATCCAATATAGAGAATTCCATGAGATAGCCGTAGTGGCATTCGGTGATGAATTATTCTTTATCTTGCGATAGTGCATATAATTAGTCTTTAGACTTGAGGGACTATGGTAATCTTATGATGGGTCCTTGTTCTTTGATGCATCTCTCGATCACTAATTAGCAGATCATATGAGGTGCACGTTGGGTACAAGCTACTACGCATAGAGGTTTGTGAGTTCCAAAAAGGATCTATTTTCTCATCTTGATGAACGAGTATATTTTCTATATTTTCTATGATAATTCAATTTAGGAAAATCCTTGAGTAAGGTGGTGTGTTGATTTGGAAAAGAGTTTTCAAAGTCGAGAACACAAATGAATCAATCATTAAGAATAGATACATAGTTATTGGGCTATTTGGGATGCTGAAAATATCTTAACCCTATGCTTCAATCGGGAGATTGGCAAACGGAGGGACCGTATTTGCACGGTACGCGTAAGTAGATAAGGTTCGCACCATAATTAATTCACCAATAAATTGGGCTCCATAGGCTTGTGGTTAGACATCGACTATGGAGATTGGGTACTATAGAATTAATAGAGATTAATTCTATAGGTGATTAATTAAATGGTTTAATTAATTAAAAATCGTAAAAGTTACGAGCCTATGTCTAATTAATTAATAAACCTAATGGGTCACATATCTTCCTCGATATAGTCACAGTATAAATTTAAATGGAGATTCTCTAATTAGATTAGAGATAATTGCCTAACACTACAAGAAAATTTTAGTTCAGCTATGGAATGTAGCGAAGAAAAGATTTCATCACTAATTCGTCACTAAGCAAGAAAATGTGTTTTCATCGCTATCGAAATAGAAAAAGACAAGTTTCAATTTTTAAAAAATGTAGCGAGGAAACAGAGACAGATCAGTAAGCAGAGGAGCTATCACTGAAACATTTGTTGCTGATGTTTCGCTGTTGCATCGCTGCTTGTGGAGAGAATATCAGCGAGGCGCGAAGTCGGTCACTATGTCATCTCTGATTGGGCTAATATTGTTAGCGAGGGATGTATTAGTCACTGAACTCTTGCTATGTATGAAAATAGCAGCAGCGATGGATATTTTGGTCGTTGAGGCCTTGCTCATGTTGTAAAAGTATCAGTGAACGATTTATTTGTCGCTGAGCGATCGGTGACATTTTAATTATTTTTTCAACTCCCTTTTCGTACTTTAAACACATATCCCTCAAAATCTGTAACATTTTTTCTCCCTAAAATGAAAACCAAAGCGATTCTTTCCTAACACCAAAAACGTAAAACTTGTCTAAAAAATTGGGAAAAAAAAACAAAAAAGCAAAAAAAGTTGAAATTCTGGTGCCTGTTCACATTCCCACCAGAGGAAAAAGCAAGCACCGTTGTTCTTGGTTCATCAAAATAAGAAGAAAAAGAAAAAAAAAGAGCAGCCCTGATAATCGTGCTTCTTGCGTTCTAGTGTTGGAGAAGAAAACCGTGCTTGTATTTTTTTGTTCCTCCGTTCAAGAAGAAAACCTGCTTTCGTTCGATTGTAAAACCAACCCAAAGGGCATTTGTTTGATTTGAAGTAAAATTTGAAATTTTCAGGTAATTTTTCCTCGATTTTTCCATTATTTGAATTTATATTTGCAATGTAGTGAAATTTTCTAAACAAGCTGTAATTTTGAACTTGAAATGTTATGCATTGGTTAATTTTACTTGGTTCATGCTTCAAAAGGATTTTTAGGTAAGGAAAAATCGTAGTTTATATGAAATATACATAATATTAGGTATTTGAAACTATATTTTGCATTTACATATATGTGCACTATAGTGAGATTTTGGAGCTAACCCCCTTTTAGTACTTTCAATGACTGCATTTCCTGCTTAAGTCATTTTGGATATATACTTGAGTGAAGTATAGAAGATTATTACATCATGTTAGGTATTTGAAACTCGACTTTGCACTTATATTTGCATTGTAGTATATACTAAGTTTTAATATATTTGAACGCAAGAATGGCAGAAATTTCACTGCGTTGCTCCCCAATATTCTTGCATAACACAATGAATAATCTGGAATCTAAAATGGGCACAAAATACCGAGAGGCATTGGAGAAGACCCCATTCTCAATTTACAAAGAAATACCCTGTTTACCCATGAGCTTATCTCGCCTTCCAACTATCATCAGAAGGTTTCAAGAGAGAAACATCTCCTTCGCCTTTGCGAGAAGTGTGGAAGTTCCTTTTACTCTTTTCAAGTTCTTGATTATTTTGGGGTTGCCAACTAAGGGGCAACCTGTTGATGTTAACTTGAAAATGAAGTCCAGAATAATAGAGAGATTTTTCTCGGGAAAATTTCAAAATTTAAATCAAAAAATATAGTTAACAAATTAGATAAGCTTGCAAATAAAGAAATTGCGAAGGATATAGATGATTTTTGTAGGTTGTATATATTGTTAGTTTTTAATTATTGTTTATTTCCTACTTCAAATTATTGGACCCCTGGATTCCTCCTGCCCTACTTGGATGATTTATCAAATGTGGGAGAGTTTGCATGGGGCATTGCTGCATACTCATTCCTCGTCTAAGAGATGAGAAAGTGTGTCGGGGCAGGAGAAAATCAAAAGAAATACCTCGATGGTTGCACTGTTGAGTTGATCGTAAGTGAGTCTAATTTGAATGATTATGTTACTTATATTTGTATTTGGCTACGTATAACAATTTATTTATGAATGACAGGCATGACTTTATGAACGCGTCCCATCATTGGAAATAGTCAAAAAGTTGATTGAATTTTTTTGGTTATACCGATGGAGAGAATGCAAGCTACCCAACAAAGTACACGATGCCGAGGATCGTTTGAAAAGTATAACGGCTAAAATGGTAATGATTTATTATTAGTCTATTATTATAATTTGATATTGTAATTCCACAAGAATATTTACATTTGTTATTATAATAGGTATTTGAGTTCAACCCTATAATTTAGGAGTTATATTTGTTAAATTTGGACAGCACAATTGCTGCTATAGTTAGGGCAAAAGACCAGAAGATAAAGGAGTTGAAGAAAAGAGTAGTTGAACCAGAGACGGCAACAAATAAGAATTTATGTGTGCTAGCTCCAGTCAAAGTAGACGCTACTGCAACTAAGGATTAAGGTGATCATGGAACAGCATGTGAGAAGCAGAGTGATAATGATGGGGAGGAGAAGGAAAAAAAAGATGAGGAGGAGAAAGATCAAGAAGATGAGGAGATGGATAAAGAAAGAAAAGATGATGAGGAAGAGGAAGAGGAAGCTGAGGAGGATGAGCAAACGAAAAAGAAAACTGAGGAGGGACATGATGATAAGAAAGGTGAAAACAAAGATGGTGAGGATGAGGAGGGAAGGAGAAGGAATAAGAGGAAGATGAGGAAAGGAAAGATGGTGACGATGATGAGGAGCGAGATCATGATGTCGATAATGAATATAATGATATGGATGAAAACAAATCAAACAAAACATCGCGTAGGCCAAGTATCATGCCACCATTAGGTTGAGATTAATAAAAAACTTGAGGTGATCTCTTGGAAGTTGGATTCTGGAAAAAATGTGAACCGGATTATGAAGTATTATGCACCTTGTCATCCATTATTGACAGTATATAGAATTGAGATGAGTTGATCCAAAAATAAAAATCGAAAGACTTTGATAGCCCTCTGAGTACCATGCCCACCAAGCGTGCCAAACAAAAAAATGAAAAAATAGATCATGCTCAAGAGAAAAAGACCATACCTAAACAAGAAAAGGCCGGATCTCAACAAAAAAAATGATCAGACCTGAAGTTGAGATGAAGGCATTTGAAAAGTAGTTAATCAATTTGTTGCATCCTGTATAATTTTCCTGTTGAACGTTTAAACTATTGATATTAATTCTAGTTAATTTTGTTTCTCTTTGTACACATGATATTTTGTTGGTATATAACTTATGTGGTTGATATTATGTGTAGTTAGATTTGTCCCACTTTGCATATTGATTCTGTTGATGTGTAATATATGTTAACTATTGGTAAACTGTACTGAAAAGTGTACTTAGCAGATGAAAAAAATCCCCGTTATCGAAGTTGGGGAAGAATCAGATATGAACGACTCGCCAAGCCCGGATCCTTTTGGAGGGAAGAAGGACTATAGAGGTCAGTACCTGATTACGAATGAAGAGCGAGAGGTCATCGACAAATTTGCTAAGAGAGATAATGTGAAGTAATGAAATTTTCTTACAATTTGCTATTATTTATTTGAATAAATGGTCCTTTACTTATAATCTTACTACCTGTACTTGTAGAGCGACTATTTGGGTAGATGGAAAATACATTGTAGATGGACAGGATATGCGTGAGTTGCTATTTGAGAAGGAACTTTCTGGATTCACATTGGATTGCTACATCTCTATATTATGTAGCCACCATGACATGTCATTTATCTCCATGGCAGTATAGGTATATGGTGATTAGATAATTTTTTGTGCATGCTATTCTATAAACTAACTATCTTCTTGTTCATAGCAAGAAATAATCATAAAGATCGGGAAACGCAATGTGGTAGATATAGAAGATTTCATTAGCACATTAAGTTCATACACAATCAACGGTTAAAAAAGATAACAATTGATGTTCTGAATAAGTCTTGTTACATTATTCTACCAATTAATCTCGGAGGTCACTGGTTCCTGGTTACCCTGGACATATCAAGAAATAAAATCTTGTACATGAATTCAATAGACACCCCCCGTTTCATTTGCTTCCTTTCGCATAAACTTATTCGTAAAATGGTGAATCTGGTGATGTGAAGAACTGATATTGTGGATGAATTTGTAGGGTGATTTTTATGGTCGGTACCTTAATCAAGTAGCTGGGAATATTATCAAAAAGCCGTATGTTGCCAGAAAAAAGTTAGGCAACAATAAGGATCAGTTGACTGTGGTGTCTTTGTGTGCCTGTCGATGGAGTGTTTGGCTCGAGACACCGGCGACTACTGGAGTTATGCAAAAACATGCTCGATGGATGAGGTACGGGCTCGTATGGCTCACAAAATTTTAAGCCATGGCCATTGTCAATTGCGATGAAGTTGTTGCATGAAAATGGATAATATGTAGAAAAATTGAATATTTTTGCCGTAAATTTTTAAATTGTGTTGAAAGAAACTACACGTTGTGTTGATGGCCATTGGGTGCACTAATTGAAAATAAAATAAATAGACGTTTATTTGATGCTGTTTGTGTACATGTATGAACAATGTGTACGCTAAGTAAACTTTACGAGTCAACAATAGTTATACAAATTTTCTCGTTTTGATGCCAGTAGTGACCATGTACGAACCAGGAGCGATGTAAGTGAGATTTATGAGCTATTAAGGTATAGAGTCTCTTGAGCCCAAGTAGGACCAACAATGGTTATGCAAATTTTCTTGTTTTGAAGCCAATAGAAACCATGTATGAACCACGAGTGATATGGGTGATATTTACTTGATATTCAGGTATAGAGTCGATTGAGCCCAAGTAGGACCAACAATGGTTATGCAAATTTTC
>JACFYI010001840.1:305169-332931 GCA_014898755.1 Handroanthus guayacan
CGTGACTCAGCTATTGAATCTGAAATCAGAATTTAATATAAGTGAGAGTTGTTACGACCGAATGATTATCATAATAAAGACCATGTTTCCTGATTCAGAAAAGTTACCGAATAATTTTTACAAGACAAGGAGAATGGCACATGAACTCAGACTGGGATACGAGAAGATTGATGCTTGCCAAAATCATTGTATGTTATATTACAAGGAGTTTGACAATCAGTCCATTTATCGTGTTTGTGGAGAACCACGGTACAAGTCAAAGAATGAAAATTGCAAAGGGAGGCAGAAGGATGTGCCATTTAAGAGCCTTCGGTATTTTTTGATTGCCCCTAGGCTCAAGCGTATGTACATATCACAACACACTGCAAAAAACATGCATTGGCATACTTCTGGAGTCCATCGAGATGAGTCCCTTATCATGCATCCATCTGAGGCCGACGCATGGAAATTATTTAACGCTTCATATCCTGCATTTGCTAATGAAATCAGAAATGTGAGGCTCAGACTTTATACTGATGGGTTTAATCTGTTCTCTAATTCAACATACTCTTACTGGCCTGTGTTTATCACTCCGTACAATCTTCTACTAAGTATGTGTATAAGAAGGGAGTACATATTCCTTGCTCTAATTATTCCAGACCAAAATCATCTGACAAGAGTCTAGACGTGTATTTTAGACCTCTAATCAATGAGTTGAAGCTATTATGGGACGAAGGTGTGAACACATTCGACGCATGGAAGAAGCAAAATTTCATGATGAGGGCAGTATTGCTTTGGATAATAAGTGACTTTCCTACTTACGGGATGTTAAGTGGATGGGGCACTCATGAAAAATTAGCTTGTTCATATTGTATGAAAGATACTTGTTCAATTGTCTTAAAGCACGATAGGAAGTATAGTTGGTTTGATTATCATTGACAATTTCTGCCACTATAACATTCCTTTCGTCGTGATCGAAATTTTTTTACGAGATCGAGGTAAGTAAAGTCGATGTCTCCTGTACGTTTCAGTAGTGAAGTCATTTTTGAACAAGTCAATCAGATTAAGGACATTACATTTAGGCTGCTAGCAGGAAGACAAAAACAATTGGGATTTGGCAACGACCACAACTGGGTAAAAATGAGCATATTCTAGGAGTTGCCTTACTGGTCAATCAATGTGCTAAGATATAATTTAGACATCATGCATGTTGAGAAAAACGTATTTGATAATCTTTTCAATACTATTGTGGATGTGAAGGGTAAGACCAAGGACATTGCAAATGCTAGAGAAGATTTAAAGTTAATATGCAAACGTCCAAATCTGGAGTTGGTATATGATGGTAATAAGGTAAGAAAATCAAATGCAACATACGTGTTGGATGATAATGGCAGGAAAAAGGTTTGTGAGTGGATAAAGCAACTCAAGTTTCTTGACGGGTACACCTCTAATATAGGTCGTTGCATCAATGGAGATGGGAGGATATTTGGATTGAAAGTCATGATTGCCATGTGTTTATGCAGTGACTGGTGCCTTTGGCATTTCGAGACATTTTACCCACACTAATATGGGAACAATAACTGAGCTTAGTTTATTTTTTCAAGAACTTTGTGCATCTAATATACGAGCATCGGCCACGAAGAATAAGAGTTGTCAATTCTAGAAACTATTTGCAAGTTAGAAAAAATTTTTCCTCCAGTATTTTTTGATAGTATGAAACATCTTCTCGTGCATTTACCATATGAAACTATAGTTGGGGGGCTTTTTCAATATAAGTGGATGTATCCTTTTGAAAGGTGTATGTTTTTTTAAAAAATAAAAGTAAGGAACAACAAGGGTCGAGGGGTCTATATACGAAGCATACATAGTGGAGAAAATTTCAAATTTTGTCTCTTTATATTTGAGGCTCACCTTCAAATGAGGCATACTCAAGTACCCATGAATGATGATGGTGGGGAAGTTTCAAATTTTAATTGCTTATTTATTTTTTGACATCCATGTCGCCCATTTGGAGGATAGTGTAAATACTATTTTGACAGATAACGACCTTCACATTATTCATACATATGTTCTTGTTAACTGCGTTGAACTTAAGCCATATATTGAGTAAGTTGAGCCACTTTTCACTTTCCAACTTCCTGACAAGTCTAATATTCTATATCATGTATAACATCGAAATTCATCATCTTCTAATCTCAATTCTTCTAATTTCCAGACAATTCGAAGATCCTATAAGGAGCAAAGAACCCAATATCACAGATGATGAGATCTTTAGATGTTGAGATAGAGACTTCTATCAGTGGCTAAAAAACCAAGTGGAGAAAGGTGCAGTTGATGATATCAAGATTACATATTTGAGTTATTGTCCTTTAAAATCCATAAAATCGTATGGTGGCATTATGGTCAATAGTTACAGATTTCACACTAGGGATTATGGACAGTATAAAGCTAATATGAATAGCGGAGTTTGTTGCCGGGGCAGCCTATACGGTGATAATGAAATGGACTATTATAGGGTCATAGAAGAAATTTTAGAGTTAGTTTATGTTGGTCAAGGGAATAATGTCTTCATTCTTCGTTGCTGCTGGTTTGATCCCGTCAGTGGGATTAGATATAATGACCAATACAAGCTAATAGATGTCAAGCGGTCAAGAATACAAACTTATGAACCATTCATATTGGCTGAACAAGCGCAATAGGTATATTATACACAGTATCCGGTAGCCGAGTGAAAGGCAGTGGTGACTGGTGGGTAGCGTGTAAGGTCAGGGCAAGATTGTTTAACATAAAAACACTGGGGGACGAAGTTCAAAGCAACTCACAAACCAGTGATTACTATCAAGAAGTTGAATTGTTAGAAATACTTAATCGTTCCATAACTCATGATAAATATGTGCAATTGCGTGATGAAAATGTTCCAATGACTGAAATTCTAATAAATGAGATACACATCCCATTAGATTTTCAATGTATCGAGCTTCTAGTTAGTGAAGGAGAGGACAATGATGATGATAATAATAATTAGGGATGGTAAAATAATTAGCAGTCGTACACCTAGTGATAGAGGCAGTGGCGGCCATGCCTTGCAGGACTCTAGAGGTAGGTGAAACTTATTATTGCATTTGTTTCACTACAAGTTCATTTACAAATATTAAATTTTGATTTATTTGTTCCTCATTGCAGAGACAAAGCAAGAGTTTGATGTCCCTAGATATGAGACACATGAGAGAGGACCATTGACGTCGCAGCCGCTGGAGGATGTGCTTGGTGCCTCGTCTACCTGCCCTGGTATCCCATTCACACGCCTTTGTAATTTATCTTTCCAGCACGGTACTTACATACCTCATCAATTTTACTTTTATGGATTTATAGGATTTTTCTATTTTTTCATTTGAATATTACCCGAATATCATTTGTTTTGTTTTGAATTTTATGTTGTTTAACTATTTAAATATTTGTTGAGAAAACAAACGAGTGGCTTTGATTTTCTCTAAACATCTTAATTTTATCGTGAAATTTGAGCATTTCACAATGTAGATTCAAATGAGCCATCGCGTGTACTGATGGATATGAGGGTGGAGATTTGGATCGAAAGGTCAGGAATGTAAGCTAATTAAAGCATTTCTAAGATTGTACATTATTTATTATTATTGTTGTTATTATTATTATTCATTTTTTTCATGCTTTTACCTAGTTATCTTCATCTTATTGGAGGAGATTTAGATCGTCCACCATTACAAACATGATCATGAAGGAAGTAATTAACTGTATGCCTTCTTATGCTCTGACTTGAAAGGAATATTATTCTGAAATGAAGGATATTTTGTATAACGAATTCAAGGCAAGAATTTCGGTTAATGAATATAAGTATTAAAAAATGACTTTGAAAGTTAATTTGCTAGTTATAAATATTTTTTTACAGATTAGGTACAAATTCAAGTACCCTGAGGAAGAGGCACTAGAAAGAAGTGTATGGGATACGACTTATCGAGAGAGGAATTAAGATAACATGTCTAATTTATAGAAGGAATGCCAAAGAGACAATAATACAAAAGACATTGCACAAACTAAAAACAAGCCTCCTAAAGGGATTCGGGTCGATGTATGGAATCGTCTCATTGACTATTGGCTCAGCAAAAACTTTCAAAAGAGGTCAGTTTTAGTGAAAGCAAACCGCATCGCTCTTCCCAATGCTGCAGTGCATTCAGGAGGGTCCGTCAGTTTTGGGGTGATGAAGGAAAGGATGGTAAGACAATTGTGTCTCATTCAATACATTTTATAACTTAGTTTAAGTCGTTTTTATATTAACAACTTTACTTACAGGAGAAGGAAAAAAGAGGCCCCGTTTTAGTGAGAGATTTATACGAACATACCCATAAGAAAAAGGGTACGAGTGACCATATTTCCCAGCATGCTCAAGAGTTTATGGTAAGTAAATAATCAATGAAATTCTATATTTTTTTTAAGTAAAGCTATAATTTCTTTTTTTTTTGGACTAATATTGTCATTTTCTTTTTAATGCAGGAAAAGCTCGATGCAGGTTTAGAACAGGTGTATGGGGATGATCCGAATGAGTATTCAATGTTTGATTGTGCCATTTGGATGGAAGTAGCACGCCAAAACAAGAAGGGATGGGTAGAGGGTATCGGGCGTCGCATACCCCTTGACGCTAACTCTGCTAATACTATTGAAGATCCTTCTACTTCACAGCCACAACCATTGCAACAGTCACAATATGAAGAGTTGAAACAGTAGATGGATAAGATATCGGACCAAATGCAGCAGTTCTTATATTCCGTAGGTCCACTTTTAGCCCACTTCACTAGCTCTTCTATGCACCAGAATCCTGCACAAGATGATAGCGAGAATAGTATTGTAGGGTTGGATTAGATTACATACGTTATAGGTAATATTATATAATTTATCAATATGTCAAACATTTCTATGGTTACACACTTTGCCTTAACGCACATTTAATTTGCCGACGTTCTATATGACATTAACATAAATGATGTTATTTTTACAGCTCGGTGTACAGTACATTGTGTTATTATATATACATTGTTTATGTTTATTTGATGTTGTTAGAATTGTTGGTGACTGTATATTTGAGCGTAGGAAGGAAAAAAAATAAGGACAATAAGTGAAAGTTTATGAACATAGATTTATTGAGGAATCCGCGATGGAATGGCAATGACTCCATTAGCGATGGATTGAGGATGAATCAGCGATAGAACCGAGATGCATCCCACCGATCGTCGATGACACTTAGCGATCACACAACAACCAAATAGCCGGGATGCACGTGACTATTAGCTATACAACCGCGACGACTCAACGATGGAATTTAGTGATAGAATAGAGACGACGTACAGATGAATGTAGACGTCGCTACGCAACAACGATGTACACCCCTTCCTTGGCGGCGATGAACTTTATGAGCAAATGAATTCTGTTGCTATATCAGTGAGAGATCAACAACAAAACAAATTTTGTGTTCGCGTTATACAACGACCCCTACCAGGCGACGGATCGTTCCGCCGCACATTGGTGGCTAATCCATTATTAATTTCTGTAGCTACGTTTCAACAACGGATCAGCTATGTTGTGTTCCATCGCTGATTCTTTATTTTTTGTTGTGTAAATTAGATTTTGGCAAATAAAGAGAGATTTTGACCAAAGCCAAAATTGGTCACATTGAATAGATTAATTTGAAGAGTCAAATTATTCCAATTGAATTAATGGTTAATTTGATTCAATTAACTCAATAGTTGAATTAATTGAGTCAAGAAGTCAATTTAAATTTGGAGGGAAATTAAAATAGATTTTAAAGTTAATTAGAATCTATGTAGCACTTAATTAATTGTTAATTAAAATGCCACATAGATTGTCCAACTTGGATGCCAAATAGGCTAAGATATTTTGAAGAGAAGAATCTAGATTGTTCTCTCCAAAACTACCTTGCCAACTAAGCATCCAAGTTGGTAAGGATCGCACTTTGAATACCAAACAAATAACAACCACCACATTGCTCATACAATTTGGCCATCTCTCTCATTTTGAGATCTAGTTGCTGAAAATTTTTTCCTCCATATTTTCTCTCTTCATCTTTCATATTCTTTCATAGATTCATACTTAGATCTAGTCTTTAACCATAGATCTTGAGTGACAATCAACGAGAAAGAGTGGATCTTCCATTAGAGATGCAAATCTACTTGAGATTGAAGATCAAAAGTTGATCAACACCATTAGACCTCACGACATTCTCAATTTTCGGAGATACATTTTCGATTTTCTTGAAGAATTGGTGGGAGATTTGAAGATCTAATTGGAGAATTGGATTGAATTCATCAAGAGTTGGTGAAGATCAAGGCATTGGAGTAAATCAAGTGGTTGATCAAAAGAGGAGATCACTTTTCGGTCCAAGAGGTAGTGTTCAGTCAAGCTTGAATATCTTGCATCAAAGGTTGGTCTTCTCTTCTCTAATCTAAATTCCAGATTCATATGAGGATCCTATGAAGATTTAGGCATCAATTCATGTTGATGAATGATGTTTTCCGCTGTGTTTTATCATTGTTTAGCCTAATCTTCACTTTCACCTATAGAGTCAATCGGTTATTATTTTTATGATCCAACAAAACAGAAGGTATTTATTTCAAAGAGCACCACCTTTTTAGAAAAAGTAATTTCATTAGATAGAAATGGCATTGTTGTCAAACTTGATAAAGTTCATGACGATCAAACTATCCCATGAGCGGAAGAAGCAAACAACAAAGATACAACAATAAATACAAAACTCCATAGAAGGTCAGATCAAATCAATAAGCAACCTTATAAAGGTTTGGATTTCTTCATGAGACCAGTCAAATGGATAGTGATCCAATGACTTACAAGGAAGCCATGTTAGATGTGGATTCAGGATATTGGCAAGAAGCAATGCAGTCTAAAATGGAATCCATGTACTCCTATAACTTATGGACTTTAGTTGATCCACCGAAGGGTATTGTACTTGTTGGTTGCAAACGGATCTTCAAGTGAAAGCTAGGAGTTAATAGGGAGGCAGTGACCTAAAGGGCTAGACTAATGGTAAGGTTTATACCCAAAAACTGGGTATAGACTTTGGTGGAACATTCTCGCTAGTTGCTATGCCTAAATTCATTAGAATTATGCTTGCCATAGCTATATATTATGACTATGAAATATGGCAAATGGACATGAAGACGGCCTTTCTCAATGAAAACATTAACAAAGACATCTATATGGAGTAACCAAAGGGCTTCACATCCAGTGGCAGCGAGCAAAAGGTTCGTAAAACTCCAATGGTCTATTTATGGACTAAAGCAAGCATTCCGAAGTTGGAGCATACATTTTGATGAGATAGTAAAAAAGTTAGGCTTCATAAAAAAGGTATATGAACCATGTGTATACAAGAAAGTAAATGGTAGTTTGGTCCAATTTCTAGTACTTTATGTCAAATGACATATTTCTTATTAGGAATGAAAAATGTATGTTAGAGTGTATAAAGGCATGGTTATCTATGCAATTTTCCATGAAAGATTTGGGAGAAACATCATTCATATTAGGAATATGAATCTATAAAGATAGATTAGAAAGGATGTTGGGCCTCTCTCAAGCATCGTACATAGACAAAACACTAAAAACATTTAGTATAGGAATCCAAGAGAGAACACCTTCGAATGAGACACGCTCTACATCTCTCTAAGTCTATGGCCTCTGAGATGAAATACGAGATAAGTAGGATGTCTTAAGCACCCTATGCTTCGATTATAGGGAGTATAATGTATGTTATACTACGTATAAGATCGGATGTAGCAAATGCTCTAAGTGTTACGAGCCACCACCAATCTAACCCCAGTGACAGTCACTGGAGTGTCTTTAAAACAATTCTGAAGTACTTGAAGAACTAAAAAAATTGTTTTTGGTTTATGGAACGGAGAATTAAAACTTGAAGGGTTTTCGGATTCTATTTTCTAATTCGGCATAGATGACTACAAATCCATGTCTGGGTTTGTGTTTTGCCTTAATGGCGGTGCAATGAGTAGGAAAATTTCAAACAAGATCCCATTGCCAACTCAGCCACTGAGGCAGAGTATATTGCCGCATCAGATATTACAAAGGAGGGTGTTCAGATTAAAAACTCCATCCAAGAGTTGGATATGGTCCCTAATATTTCCAACCCATCTGTTGTCTTCTATGACAATAATGGAGCCACCATTCAGGCGAAAGAACCAAGATCTCATCAACGGTCCAAACACATAATGAGACATTATTATTTGATCCGAGAGATCATTGATAGAGCCAACATAAGAGTGAGAACATAACAAATCCACTAACTGAACCTATAAAGCAAAAGGTCTTTGAGAAATATCTTGAAAAGATGGGCCTAAAGACTATGGAAAATTGGCTTTAAGGCAAGTGGGAGATTGCTAGAGTAATACCCCACAGCTAATTAATTTTGCTTGTAAAACTGCTCTTTGATTAATACAATCTTATTTTATTCAATATGCAAGATGGTCTTTATTCATCATATGTTTATAAAATTGTGACTTCTGTTAACAATTCATATGGGTAAAGCCCTTTCACTCAAACACATCTATGGGACTTGGTTACGCATCAAATGGTGATCATGAAACAAGTCTTTACGGTCATGATCTTAAAATTATTCCAAGTTTTAAAATCTTTAATTTAAGGGCATCCTAAATTCGAATAGACTTATACTAACAATGCATATATCCATGGAATTGGATAATTGCTCTGTTTCATGAGCAAACGATGTACTTTGACATCGGTGCACGTTACTGGTTGCTTGTTGAAGAACAAGTTCACTAAATAACTCGCCAAGAGAAACTAATAAGGTAGTCATAGTGGCATTCGGTAATGAGAAGTTCTCTTACTTACGCTAATTCATATAACTAGTTCTTTAACTTGAGAGATCATAGTAACATTGTGGTAGGTTTTTATTCTTTGATGTGCATCTTGGTCCCTTCGCGGATGATATGAGGTGCTCATTGGGAACAAGCTATCTATGCATAAAGGTTTATGAGTTCCAATAGAGGATCCAATTCTTCGTTTGATAAACGAGTGCATCTCTTATATTTTCTAGGATGCTTTGTTCACTAGAAGCCTTGTGCAAGGTGGTGTGACTATTTGGAAATGATCTTCCAACTAAGGCGTCACAATGAACCGTTCATCAAGAATAGAAGCATACTAATGAGTGGGCTCCATGGACTTGTGACTAGACATCGACCATGGAGATTAGATACTCTAAGAATTAATAAAGATTAATTCTAATGAGTGGTTAATTAAAAGAGTTTAATTAATCGGAATAAATATTTGAATATTTATTCACTAATTAAATCTCAAATTGTTGCGGCCTATGTTTAATTAATTGATGAACCTAATGTGTCACACACAAAAGCCTTGATAGGAACACATAGATTTATTAAGAGTCATCTAAACAGTATAGATGATTAACTTAACAGAGATTAAGTAGAAGAGAGAATTTTGACTAAAGTTGAAAAGTTTGACAAAAGTCAAAATTAGGCAATTGACTAGATTTGAAGAGTCAAATTAGTCTATCAATTTATTAGTTAAATTATCCAATTAATTTAAGGTGTTAAATTGTAATCAGATCAAGTTATCAATTTAATTTTGGAGGAAAATTCAAAAGAGAAGTTAGAAGGATTTGAGTTGGCAATTAATTAAGGAGTTAATTAAATTGCCAATGCCAACTCCTATGTTACTTAGACTCCAAGTGAACTAATGAGATTTTGAGATAATCTAGTACATGAATGGTGTGCCATCCATCTAGAATATTCTCAAAATATCTAGTCTACTTGGCAAGGCCAAATGGCCTATAAATAACCAATAGTAGCAGACCATTGTGGCTTTGAATATCACATTTACTCTTTTGAATTTTCCCTCTAAAATCTCTAAAAATATTTTATCCATTCCCTCTCTCAAATCTCGATTGAAGAAGAGTGAAATCTAGTCTTCATCTTCTTCAAACGTTCACCATAGATCAAAGTATGTGGACTATACATTGATATTCTATATTTGGAGGATTGTTTGGTGTTCATCAT
Source organism: Handroanthus guayacan (assembly GCA_014898755.1). NCBI lineage: Eukaryota > Viridiplantae > Streptophyta > Magnoliopsida > Lamiales > Bignoniaceae > Handroanthus > Handroanthus guayacan. The sequence goes on from JACFYI010001840.1 coordinate 315,252, forward strand.
TTGATTTGGATCAAAATTTGGGGCTGTCTTGAAGAAGAACTTTCGGTCGAACTTGAAGAGGAAGAAATCCTTTGGAGGATTTGAATCTGCCAAGATCAAGGCTTGAGGATTGGAGATCAAGTGTTGAAGATTGGAGCTCTAGGCTTGGAGCTTGGAGATCAAGGATTGAAGATGAAGATCTAACTTGGTGTTGATTGACTTTGATTTGGCATCAAAGGTATATCTCTTCTTTATATAATTTATTTGGTTGCATAAATTGATCTAAGGAGATGCACGTTAGTCAAGTTAATTAAATTTAAATTCCATAGCATTTATAATTTTTGAAATCTACTTATATCTCCTTCCACTTTTTACTCAATTATGCCAAGGATCACGAGATCTGTAAGCTTGTCGATCTACGAAGTGCATGTGAGGGAATTTCCCACACCTTTCCTCAGTGACTAATGCGGATTTACTGTAATACCCCATAAAATTCCTTCAGCTCCATTAATAAAATTTTATTCATACTTAACAATATTTTTCTATAACTTTTGAAATTGTTACACTATCATCAAAATTTTTTACACAAAAATTCTTTAATTTCTTTAAACCTTAAAACTTTTCACTCTTTTTACATCCTAAACTCTATCTTACAATTAAAAAAATATATAAAAATCTAGCCAAAATACTTAAATGGCCGGCCAATCACCCTAAAAAATATAAAAGTGTTGATTGATGAATTCATTCCATTGTTCATTTGAAAATGTTGATTCAATTGATAAACTATTGTGATATTTTTCATATGTTCTCATTTAATCTCTAAAATAAAAATATTATTGGGCCCTGAAAATCACTTGTGAGAAAACCGGACGGCATCGGGCCGACGGTAATCTCCTGTTGGGTTTTTCGATTTATCGAGCAGTCTCATGATCACCTAGAGTTTAGACATTCCAGGAGTTCGGTCCTTGAGACGTGATCGATTGTGTCAAATTAATTGTTGTTCTATTACTCTCTAAGCGACCATTTGAGAGTGAAATTGGAGCAATAAGGGTGAAGATCTACTAAACAACTAGTTCAACCTTGAATTTGCTTTGAATTTTACATTGTGCTAAAATTGTGTATGATTTGAACTCATATCATCAATGTCACCTCATTTTATTTCTCTGATCCATTTGGTAATTTCTATCCATTCCAATTTAACCATAAATTTTACTAAATTCTTTGAAATTACGTTTGTCTAAACATTTTGTAGGTTAAGTTGTAAGGATTGTGGAGAAGTTTCATGTAGATAGTGTAGATTGATGGGTTTTATTTTTATCTTTTGTTTTGATGTATATTTAGATAAGGTGTACTTCAATAAGTTTGATTTCTATCAATAAATAAACCCATTACATTGTTGTTATATTATTGTCATTTTCCATTTTTCGGTAGCAGCTCGTCCTAGGGGCGGACATTTTAGGTTTGGAGCGCTACATTTATGAACTTATATCGGTGGCCCAAAAGGTTACGCAAATGCATGCTTATTATGTGCATTCCATAGATTTATCAAAAGCCTTGGCATAACTTACATCCAATGTACTAATAGGGTCATTGTTGCAAAAAATTATATGACAACACATCCGGAGATACGAGAATCCTGACCTTGTTTAACTTATTTTTTTGGCATATTCTGAAAATTTTGGATATATGTGTCCCATTGGGAAATTTATCACTCATTGCATTACATATTAACTGTAATCATATTCTCGGATGCAATAAAGCATCGAGAGAGCACTATTCATGGCAATTTTTGCCAGAGGAGCTTGCGATACTACAACGTACATAACAACGTATTCGTAAAGAAATGAGCAGTAGTGTTTCCTGAAGAAATCACTCGGGATCCACATATCAATGAATATTTGGTGGAATTAGAAACTAATGCAGTAGTATCAAAGTAATACCATTATCTTGGCTACTGATTCTATCAACAGCGTGGTAGTTTATGTTCTTCTTGTAATTATATGTCATGTGCCACTATTAGTGATTTCATTTCCTGTACAGATGTAATTTCATGAGTATGCCATATGGTATTATGTAATTTGGCCATTGACAAAGTGAAATGTGTGCACGGTTCAACGAAATTTGAAACAAAATACAAGTATGCAAAATAAATTTATACCTGGAATCCATATTACAATTTAAAATATATGAACACAAGTTATTACACCCGAAAGTCAGATGCCTTGGCAATGAAATAGTTGCGCAAAGACTACTATTAATTAGGTAAACTGGACAATGCAGGTACAATGTCCAGTAATTTATACATCCTCGCATCTAATTGTCTTTTACTTGTGCATATTGTAAACGAATTAATAGCAATTTATGTCCATGGTCCAAAAAGTTATCCACTAAGGCACCCAAATATATACGCCTCCACACCATATAATTCATTGCAAAAAGGAGTTTTCAATTGCATTGACGCGAAAGTTCGGTGTCTCGGCATAAAAAAATTTAGCCTTGGCATGACATGCAATTGATGATTTAACCCAAGTATAAATTCGTGCCCCTTCCACACTTATGCTTGGGCATTCCTTCACTAATAAAAATGGCCATTTTCTATTGGGGAGGGAGGGGGGAGGAATTTTCTTCTTCACCATTTTCTGTCCATACCATCTTCTGTAGAAGACAAATTCAGGTACTCCCCCTTCATTCCAACATCTAAAATTTTATTGTTCTATGAGACAGTGGTTTTACACAATAAAGTTAAAATTCTATTTGAATATGGTTTTCCCCTTCTCCATTAGCACTACTAAGTACCATTTGTGTGAGTAGGTTTTAGTTGCATGGTGAGTTGTGATTCTATGGTCATTGCCTAGGTGATGTGATATTGGTTGTTCTTAAAAAATGTTTGATTGCCAATCATTTAATTAAATGCCAGTATGTGTACCCACACTTCATTTCATATATTTCCAACTAAAATATCTTCCAATTGTTCAATCAAATGCAAGTAATGTGTAATCATAGTCAATGTAACGAAAACGACAAGATGTGTCTACCACGTTTTGGATTTAAGTCCAAGTAAGGGGATGTAGTTTACTAAATTGCATTGCATTTTCCCAATCATGTGCATCACCAAATCCTTGTGTATGATTCAACTATCACTTATTATGTCTACAAATGCTCGCTGATATCAATGTGTGTATGTTAAATTTTTCCTAGTTTTAAACTTGTACATGGGGATGGCTCCTAAGGCATATGGTAAGGCCAGATAGTCAATCGGTGGACAACATTACAACAAAAACATATTCATTTGTAAGGAGACGGTGAATCATTACATTAAGACAACACTGAATTGTCTATTCATAAAGAAGCTGAGAAATGTGCTTATTTGACCTCCATGAACCCGAAAGGCACAATATTATAGTGTCTAGACATTGGAAAAAGTTTATCGAAGAGTCAAAGGCTGTTGTGGTCTCTATTATGCGAGTTTTACACTAATCTGAAATTCACATTGGAGATACTATACTAGTGCGTGGCCAACGTGTGGATTTCTCTCGTATTTGCATAAATAGAGTCTATGGCCTAGAGGACGATAATTTCTTAGAGGAACTTCATGAGTTTATGTACATTGAAGACATTCTTGATTATGTGATATAGCAAATTTGTATCCAACAGCTACCCAAACCAACCAGAAATGACAAGAAGATCAAAGTCATCAAGTATTCACATCTTACACTTGAAAGTCAAAACTAGTTATGGTTCATATTGGCCCAAATGCTCCTAAGTTCCCATCATAGTGATCTCAACCCGGATAGGGCAATTTTGATATGTGCTGTATACGAGGGAGTCCCAATCGATGTTGGTTTCATGATTAATGATTATATACACAAAGCGGCCGAATGGGGGAGTTCGTTTGTCCCATGCTTCCCTCATCTTATAACTGTTCTATGTGCAATGGACGATGTCAAATGGGTCCCAATAAAAGCTTTTGCAACCTAAACCAATCATCATTATAGGTCAAGCATCATCATCAACTTCGGCCTAACCGCGGCGTCATTATTTTCCAAAGCTAACCAAAATTGCCACCTATTTAGAGGCAATGGAGAAGTGTAATACAATTGTGTATGATTATACAAAAAACTTTACGGAGGCTGTTTCAAAATGGTTAGATATAATTGGTGACCACCTTTACATCCTGCTAGAGAATCGTCCCCCTAGAGCCGCCACCCAACCTTTACAGAGACAAGATTGGGCAATGAAATGAGTCGCTAATTGATAAGGAAGGCATTGGTGGCTTTGTTAAAAATGAGCATCTGTTTGTAAGTATCCTTAATGTCCGATTTATGCTAATTTGGTTAGAAAAAATTAGACAAGTAACTTTGTTAAGTAAGAACTTATGGTGCAATTATGGTTGTACATTTTGTGGTGCGTGGATATATAGCTTTTCGTACATTAACTTAGTATGTGGCATTTGTCAAATATACTATATTCACGTGGTTGGCATATATTCATTCATATGAACCACAATTTTTTTGGAAGATTATCACTGGCCTATGACAAATTGCAATGTAATGTAATGGACACATATAAAATTAAATAGTACAACTGGGATTAGATCAGTGTGCAACACATTTTAACTAGAAGTACAAGGACACATGAACAAACATGCCATAACAGACACATAAAATGCAACACAACATAACTTAAAATGCAATAACACACATATAAGGAAATACCAATAAGATACTCGATTCACAATAGGTGGATGTCCCAATGTTAATAGTGAAGCGAACCCAACAACATCGATCAACCAGCCCCCTTATTTTTGTATGTTTTGGTTGGGATCACTAATGACGAAGCACAAGATTTGGAAGGTCTCGAGACTGGGTCAGGGTCTCTATCACCAAGGAAATCCCTGTCGTCACTTGTTGTCCACAAGTTGTCACCCGATGTATATTGGTACACGGAGGATGATGGCATACTTGTATGCATTGGTGGAACATAATAAACCAAGCTATGAATGGATAAGTCATTGGTATCATTAAGACGACCTAAGTTATTCGAGAACGATGTTGATAATGTCACTATGCTCCTATCTGGACGAGGCACTGTAGGAGGCCAATTGTTGTTCGAACAAGCACTGCCACGAGCTGTATTGCTAGTGTCATCTGAAATCTAAATGATATCAGGTTTAGCTAACATATTGACTCTCTTGGGATTCCCAAATTTATTGCATAACTTCTTCTAGTTTTTCTCACCAAATATCATGTATGCTTCTGATTGTGGATATTTCTGCAATGATATCTGAGGCAAGACTACATTATTGTAGTGAGCATTGCTGCATTATTTAACAAAGAAAAAATAGAAAATATTAACAGCCATATGTAGTCCCAAGTGAAGGGATCAGTGAGCACAGTGTTGTTATCGACATCATACGCCACATGGGGAGGGGGTGTTATGGTTTCCAAACACAGTATGGCATTGTTGGAATCATTTAAAATATATATGCGCCTCTTTGTATGTGAAGTTTTTTGTGAACTTAAAATTACCAGAGTCAATCGATGTTCAAATACTAATGACATTAGAATGTGTAATTATCAAGTACACTGCTCTAGCGTAATCCGCCAACCCGAATATGAACTTTTTTCATAGGTTGGATTCCAACATTTGTTGTAAAAGAATTCATCCTGTTGGCGTGGATTTCTCTGTGCCATTACATAGGTTTGTTTGTATAAAGGAATGTGAAATGTCTTGCGATATGTATCAAGTGGGATAGATGAGATTTATCCAGAGACTTCACATATAAGTGAACGTGAAATATGGTGTGATGAGTGAGCAATGTATTTAACGAGGATGTAAACTTTAATCCAAAAATTGCACAATATCAAGGCATCATTGTATGGTCATTTCACCCTCACATTGAATCAAAAACACTGAAGAAGTACGATGGCATCTCTTCAACATGTTCGATTCCCGGTTCCTTATGGGGTAAATGTCTCAACCAAAATTATGGAAAAGTTGAACACAATGTCCATGCAAGGTCAAAGCTCAATGATTTCTTTGGTTGTACATTTTTGAAAAATGCAAGTTGGAATATATTCCCAAAGGCCATATTTAATTGATTGAGGGGAAATTCATGTTCTTCCACAACAAAAATCTCGATCAATCTCTAACATCAAATATGAGATAAGGATAAGGAACCAATGATATTCTCACAGAGTATCTCATATCAAATATGGGATTGACTTACACAATTCTTGGCAATTGAAATATGAACAGTAAGGGCAAAAATATAAATGCACACCATGATCCAACTTTTTACAAGGCATCAAATGAAGAATGTGGACTTTGGATGTTAAGAAATTCTGACCAAATATCTTTTATCAAACATGAGACTAACTCCTTCAATCTTTTATAGTATCGCATGGGCCCAAATAGCTGAAATTCTTCAAATTAAAAGTCAAACGTAGCCTAAATATATTTGAATGCTTGTGAATCCCTAAATATTTATCTGTGTGAATCTTTTCTTAACATGATCATGGCCTATTGAAGTTCAATCTTGAGTTACCGCTCTTTTCAAGTAGTAAGGTCTAAGGGATAAAAAGATATCTTGGGAGTAAAAAGTGTCTAACTTTGGTGATCTATGAGGCTGTATGTTTGCACAACATAATTCTCTTTTGCTATCTACGCTCATTGAGAAGGGCAACCAAAGATGAATATTTTTCATATGCTTTTTGGATATATTACCATCATTCTTCACAATATTTTCTTCATTTTCATCTACCGATATAAGGTTTACTTGTGACTACATCAACCAGCCATCATGTTATGGAGGCCACAAGTACAAAAATATAAGGTCAACCCTTTACCGATGGAATTGCTTTCAGTAAGCTGTGATCCCAAATTGAAAGAAATTAGTGATTATTGTAAAGACAACATCTTTGGCTCGACTGTATCTCGTGCGGCCAATTATTTGATGTACCTCCTTGAGGCTACATGATTCATAGACAAGTATCCTCCCATATATGATGTTTACTATGCGACATCTAAATTTTAGCTATAATTGGCCTCATGACATGACCCTAGAGGAGTACATGACCCTAGAGGAGTGTGCTCGAGCTATTGGGCAAATTAAGTAGTTGATGATGCCATTTGCACAGTATTTGACACTGAATGATCATGGTTAGCCGAATGATTGAGGTGTTAGTATCTAAATGGGGGCATATGTAACAAAAAAGATGCTAGAAAGGGTCATTGCTAGAATATATATTATGATATTCTCATATGTTTCTTGTTTGCACTGAGGACGTAATTGGCTACCATTATATTATGTTTAATTTCGAAAAAATAACACTTTTCATCCTTTATGTTTGCCACTTTGCGGTTTTGGTCCTATAAGTTTTGAAGTTTGAATTTTAGTCCTATAACTTTTAAAAAATTCGCATATTTGGTCCTGCACCACCGGAATTACCATTTCTGACACAAAAATTCAACGTGAAACGTGTGTTTTTCCAGGACACGTGTATTTTTCGACAGACATGTGTGTTTTCGACGTGCCATGTGGGATTTTTGTGATGGAAATAGCAATTCCGGTGGCGCAAGACCAAATATGCAAATTTTTTAAAAGTTATAGGACTAAAATTCAAAATTCAAAACTTATAGGACCAAAATCAAAAAGTGGCAAATATAAAGGATGAAAAGTGTTATTTTCCCTTTAATTTCTGCTCTATAATAACTTTACATTCAAACTTTTCATTAGTAACACATGATTTTCTGCTCTACAATAACTTAACAATAGAACAATAACTTTATAAAAAATGAAAAAGATTAAAATAATAAGTTACAACAAAATCAATACAATGCGACTTGTATATCCCAAAGACACTTTCTATTTGTGGATAAATTGCCCAAGTATTAAATACTTTCCTCACAATATGTAGGCCACTAGGGTTTGTATAGCAGCAGTAAGCAATGTTTGTAGAGGTTTATCAGAATAAAGTGTTTTGCGAATGCCAGGTGCCCAAGAGGAATGACATATGATAATTAAGTGACTCTCTCCACGACAATCAGTGACAAAATACATGACAACTCAACACTATTGCATTATACCATTTGGCTATCACTAAACCCATATCTAATACGTTATCCAACTCTCACAAAGTGCCTCAATATTTTCCCAATGGCACAATGATGTCATCAATCTAATGATATAAGTCTCAGTCTTAGATACTCTTTGGTATGGTTGAAACCAAAAATGAAATTTGGTACCATAGTTACCTTTGCCTCTCACATTAAGCCACGATGAAATATGTAGAAAATTTGGCATGTTTCCAGAATCCTACTATATTTTGCAAATTCAGCCACAATGCCATTAATTTAACTCTCAATTTGGGAGGAAACCTGAGTCTAGATAGTATTAAAACTATCTATCAAATAATCTAGCCAACCCTTTAGCGTAAAACGTGAACTCTCCATCTTGATGATCACAATAACAAAGTCAAAAATTAGTCAAGTAATAAATTTAGGGGAGCAATTAAAATAAATGATACATGGACAATAAATACTTGTTTGTTGTCGTGTTCCTGAGGTGAAATATTTGATTAGTCCAAGCATGAATAAGCTTTCCTCATATATTAGTCAAGTTTCTTGAAGGTATAGCATTAGTTGGATGTTGTCCTCATATTGCCACATCAACAACTAATAGTTTGTCTCTTACTCCTCTACGAAATGGGAATCCACTAACCTTTTTCACTTTCCTTATGAGAATGCAACACCCAATTCCTTAATTCCACCCATCATTTTTGTTGCAGTCAACTCTACCTTTCTATTTGTGGAACAAATGTAGGAGATGACAGGACTGTGGGAAGATCAGCTCAAATGCCTTTATTAGATCCAACTCTATGTCTGTCACAATAAGATTAGATCTAATATCTTTGTTGAACAGAGACTCCAAATTTCCAAATCCAAACGCAGCGCTCCTCCAACTTATTTCTCATAAATACAAATGTTGTATTGAAGTTTCTTCCCAATGGATTACTCAAATTATCTCTAGAAAGGCATTTTATACCTATTACATAAATTATTGAAAATTAAAAAGGAAACATTACTACTATAATGCAACATATGAAATTAATGAATACAGAAAATTAAAATCATGTAGTACTTGTTTGTATTGTAAGTCAAATCCACCAAAAATATATAAATGAATAGTCTCAACAACTTGATGGATCATGGGTGTGTAAACATGACATTAGTTATTTGGTTCGTCTTGTGATCTCCATGCGCCACCGAATGTAATTGCTTTCTTGCATAGAATATATGAGATTTTTGGGTAACTGACCAACCACTTATTTCTTCAACATTAATCTCTGGAATTGTACATATTCTTCAAATTTTTTGTGATAGTTGAATCCTCCTGCCTGAGATGGTCCAAAATCTCATTCGGCTTGACATCGCTCTTTGTTAGCCTAGCAGTAGTTTTATATTGCTCCTAACTCATTCTATTAACCAGTGAATGTCAATGGTGGTATATCTCCAAATGATTGTTATGCATGCAATTGATTATGTACAACCTCCGTACACCTTTGGTTTTCTCTTGCACTATCAATATAAAAGCACACCAGTATTTATTCTTGCTTGTAAATTTTTGGCTCTCCATACCAATATTTTATCTTAGTATTCTAAATTTCTCATATCTTTCACATGATGAATATATTTTTTGTCAACGAGATGTATGGAGAATTACAAACATGTTATACCCTCGAGCAATCAACTTTGCTGACTTTTTTCAATTCTTCTTTACTACAAAAGTTTTCGTTCCTCGTGAAATAATTCATGTAATCAACTTCCTTGAAACTCTCCATTTTTTCCTAAAACTTTTACAAGCACAAATCAGAATCATTGAATAACGAATGTTAATAAACAAAACAAAAAATATTATTTTTTTAAATTACGCCCAAAAAGGGCACAAATCTAAGGCACTGGTATCCAATATGGATGCAAATATTGGGAAAGTGCATCCAAATAGAAATAATATAAGTGAAAAAAAGATTCAAAACTTGTGCCTAAACTGGGCGCAAGTCTTACTAACTTTAGGCACAGGTTATCATAATAAATTTTTTTCATCTAAAACTCATAAATTTTACCTTCCTTACAGAAGAATTAATGCCAAATTTCATTCACTCATATCTTTTGTGATAAAATTTCATAAGAATTGAAAAATAAAGTTTGAGAGCGATGGGGATTGATGCTTTGAATTTCCCCATGAAGGAATAAAGAAATTTTGATTTAAGACCAAATCTTATTTTGTTTAGCATTTTTGGATTTTCTTTTGTTTCCTTATTAGTCATGATTTTCTAATTTCGTAGTTGATATAGGGTTATTGTAACACCCCGAGATTTTCCTAATTAAAAATTTTGAGTTGACGATTTCGTAAATTAAATCGATTTCGATAGAACGAAAAATGATTTAACTTCAAAATACATTTCTTACATCTGAAAATATTTCTCTCGTTTACACTCCGGTACCTCGTAATATTTTGGCCCAATAAACCTTATTTAAGCCCAAGAAGTGGCCTAAAACCTAGCCTATCTCAGCCCATCTTTTAAACTCTTCAAAAAAAAAAAAAAAAAGAAAAGAAAAGAAAAAAAATCAGATTTTGATTTAAAAAATATGCAGAAGGATGGTGTAGCATGGGCAGCTATTTTCTTTGGTAGAAACCATGGTGTTTAGTAAGATTTGGATGGCATATTTTAATTGAATAATTTCTATACCAAGTATTCCCTAATTCTTGCAACTATATATGAGGATTAGAGGTAAAGTATGAGTCTATATTCTTTCAAAAATCTGCTGAAAAACACTCTCATCTCACTCCCTCCCTCTCCCTCTCGGCAGCCCTTTGCACACAGACAAACACTTAAAACTTTTTCCTAAGAAACAAGAAGAGATTTAAAAGGAAGTCAAGGGTGTTCTCTCCACCATTTGGTAAGTGAGTTTTAGTTATGATTAAATATTGTGATAAGTAAGATTTGAGTTTGAATAAGAATTTTTCATTGTGTCTAGACGGTTGATCATTTCTCGAAGTACTCGGTGTGCTATCATTTAAGCTTGGACGACAAGTAAGACTTATGAAACTCTTGCCTCATTCACATGCTCATATGCTCTTCTCCTACATGTTTTGTTCATTTCCTATATTGAGCCTATGATATTGATGATCATGTTGATATACTTGTTGCTATGAGCTTTGTATTGTTATTTTTGTGTTTCTTGATATTCTAAGCTCATTATCCTTGAAATGATAAATCCAAGGCTTATTAATCTTTCTAATCATGACTCGATTATCTATGGACCATGGATTATGAGGTTTTGAGACTAAAAATAAAAAGAGACAGGAGATATGAATTTAATAAAAGATTTTAACATTTAAAAACGTAAGAAAACTGACAGCCTGTCGGGTAGCTATGCCCAGCACAATCTTTTATTTCTTAATAACAAAAAACTCGACTTTTACTTGTCCAACTAGCCCATATGATATACCGTTGAAAATCTCTTTGAGTGTAGATGCCTTTAGAATCAAGAATTATGAAAAAAAAGAAGAAAAATGTGCGAAAATGCCCTCGGAAGGCAGACTGCCTCTCCTGCCAGAAATCAGTGGGCTTTTTGTTTTTCTTTCAATTTCTCGGCCTTCAAAACTTAACTTCCTCTTGTCCAAATTGATCATATGATATACCATTGAAAATCTCTTTAAGTTTAGATAACATTAGAATTTATATTCACTCAAAATCATGGAAAAATATAGCTAAAAACATCCTTAGAACATGACCCGCCAGATTTTCGAGAAACTAGATTGAACTCTGCCTCGACTTCTACTTTCCAAATTTTAAAAATCAAACTTTTTCTTATCAAATTAACCCAAAAAATATACCATTAGAAAGAGTATCGAGTCTAGTTATTTATGGAATTAGAATACAAATTTTAACTCATTGAAATGAATTTTTAAAGCAATCGAAAAGTGGACTGCCGCTACAAAGATATTGATTTTGAGCTATTTTGATATTTTTCCTTTAAATGTAATATATTTAAATTGAAACTCCATATCTTTTAGCAAAATCATTTTTTATGATCTAAATGAGGTCTTATATCCAAAGTTGAATTAATTGAATTTCGATATTTATATTTATTATCAAATAATTTCTTTCGTATTTCACCTCTTTTAACAAGATGAATATTTCAAAATGAAGAATCCTCTAGTCCATAGTCCAATTCCGATTTATTTTCCTCTACAGTCTATGATCTCAATTCCGATCCATTTGTTCTCCAGAGTTTGTGATCTCAATTCCGATCCATTTGTTCTCTACAGTCTATAATTCCAAATCTCGATTTGTTCGATTGATATGATTGACCGTGTTTCCGAATTGTTCATTTTAAATGTTAATTGGTCAATCAAATATGTGCCAAATGGCTTCATGATTATACGAAATGTTTGAATGTCCCGTTTATTGTTAGCCTCATAAAAGTAAGCAAGTTAGGCTCTGGGGCTTTTCAGGAGTATCGGATTGGGCAACGTCAGGTTGACTATCCAAGCTCTCGTAAATCCCTGCAAGTGTGGTAGTCCAGATGACCCTGGAGGTAGGGGTTCTGAGGGGCTATCCTAAAGCACGTACATCGGCTGTGTTTTACTGTTTATAAGTTGCTCCTCTGGGAGTTCGGAGGGATAAGAAAATTTATATGATATATGTTGGAGTTATAAGGGTGACAGACCCACCAAAATATTTGCTTCTACCATACGACTTGAATGTGATAAATGTTTATTGATAAATGCTTGATTTGCTCGTTCTAATTGTTCTAGTTCGTTTATGAAAATCACATTCTCATCTTGATATTGATATGCCCGTTATTTGGAACGCTCTCGTTTCTGACCTTATGCCATAAGTTTTACTAGGTCAGTGGACTCATGATTTCACAATATTATGTAGGTTTATAAGCCATGATGTTTGACTAATAGCTCAAGCTTGATCGTGATTAGTTCCTTTTGACTTGTATTAAGCTTGTAATTTTAGCTAGTTGGACTTTTGAACTCATAAGTTGTATTGTTATAACGGCTTGTAATAGATAATTAGTTGCTTATGTATCGTGGACAACTTCATTGTTTCGAATGATATTTTGGGATTTTAGTTCGAATTGCTCTTGTTAGTTCTTGCTTTTGGTTTAGATCGTTTTCGTACGCGAGTAGCGTCTGAGATCACGGGGCAGAATGCTATCGTGACCCGGGGCATTACAGTTATGCATCTATTTTAGATATGCCCATTTGATTCTCCTAGGGCTATAATCTAAAGGCCTTTTAATGATTTGTTGATATATAGACTTAATGATTTTTTGAGATATTTTGAGTCATCTTTAGATAGTACTTTTGAATTTTTATACACCTTTACTCTTGAGAGAGTTTGAGAAAAAATATTGAAAAGATTTGTTTACACCTTCTATAATTTTTTTGTAGAAGTAGCATTCTAATGTCTTTTATGCCCTTAATTGTAATCTCTCTCATTGGTATTAGTAGATTATTTCCTTTCCACCTAAATGCATAGCCTTCTTTTGGTTGAACCACATAAATTTTTTGTCCGTTTATCTATCATATTTCTCATATGTTTTCTATATGCACTGTTGTTTTGGCTTGGCCAAATTGTTTAACAACAATTGGTATTAGAGCCACAGTTTGTATTGTTTCCCTCTTCTGCTAATCTCTGGATTGACTTTTGAACATGCACAAGTTTGAGAAACTTGATTTAATGACCCATTTCCTTTTATAGGAATAATTTGATGGTGGTTCTGATACTAGGATTTGGACCACAAGCTATTTTGGACAAGAAGATGCCTTGAATTTCGTAATATTTTTTTGCAGATTGTTTTCACCTTTCTTGTGTGTTTTTTGTAGGATGTTTGACAAAGGAGACTCAGATACTAATTGATATATTTTTCACAGTTAATGTTTTGTTATAAAGGTGGAATCATCTGTATAAATATTCAGGATTTGATAGAGACTTGATAAATTTTTGGATTACAAATTTTCTTTTCTGCATGCTACTACAGTTCGGGCCCATTGTTGTATGTGGTATATTTCAAGAAATTGATGCCCTTTTAGGGATTTGTGGAGAAGATGGAGTGTGATTGCCCTATGGAGTTTTTTGAAGACTTTGGTAAATGTCAAATCAATGTAGGGATTTCTTGGGAATTGATGCCTTGAAATTTCTTGTTAAGGAAAAGAGAAAATTTGGTTGAAGATAGAATCCTATTCTATTTAGAATTTTTGAAGAAGTTTTAGATTTTCTTTTGTTTCCTTCTTGGTCTAGGTTTCCTAATTTCCTAGTTGGTTTGGGGTTATGCACCTATTTAAATATGTCCCTTTAATTTTCCTAGGGCTATGATCTCATGGTCTATTGAAATACAAACCTAATGGTCCTTTTAGATGTTTTAGACCTTCTCTAGATGATGCTTTTTTATGGCACTCTTGAGTTTTTATACACTTTGTTCTTAAGAGAGTTTGAGAAAAAAATATTGAGAGGATTTATTTACGCCTTATGTAATTCTCTTAGAGAAGTGGCATTTTAATGTCTTTTGTACTCCCATTTGTAATATCTCTCATTAGTGTTAGTAAATTATCTCCTCTTCCCCCGTGGCGTAGCTTGTTTTGGATAAATCACGTAAGTTCCTTTTGCCCACTTATTTGTCATATTTCTCATATGTTTTTTGTATTTGCTTCTTATATTGGGTTGAACAATTTGTTTCACAACAAAGAGAATAAAATTTGAGAAAATGAAATTTGGAGGGGGTGTTAGTTAAATAGGTACATTGGCAAAAAAGTCCCAAGTGTCGTGTGTTTATTATTCTATGTCCTGCAATTAGCACGCCTTTTGTAAATATATTTAACTTAGTTGGACTATTCTATGGTGAGATATGCCTCACATAAGGATTATATAATGCAATCATACACTATACAAGTAGTTGAAGGTGAGTTTATATTGTATGTTAAGGGTACAATGCACCAAAATGTACGGCATTCCAATAAATGAGTTTCTACAAATTTTGGGCTTTTTAAATTGGGCTTTCTTTTAATAAATTATTTGTCAAATAAATTCTCTATTGTTTATATAAGAATTGCATAAAAACGAATTATAAGAATATTTATGCATCAAATGCAAAAGTAATTAGAAATATTTTAATGGTCTTATCTTTATCTATTTTGATTTTATGTGGCTCGTAAGAAAGAAAGAATATTTTTCATATAAGAAAATTGGTAATTAATCAAATTTCGATAGAATAAAAATTCAATCAAATCAGTTCTTACTATAAAAATATCCAACCAATGTACTAGTAAATAATCTAGGTGTAGCTTTTGTATAAAATGTCATCAATGCATTTTAAGTGATATTATTATCATGTCAAACCCAAAAAAAAATAATAAAAAATAATTTTAGTCCTATCTTTGTCTATTTCAATTCTATTTTGAAGACTTTATCAATTACAAATTGGGGCATCAGAAAACCAAAAACATCCTTTTGAAACAAGAATTAGGTAACAAATCAAAATATTTTTGGAGTAAAAAATATTTAATTAGAATCCGTTTTGGACCATTTAAGGTCCTTAGGCAATCTACTAGTAAATATTTTGCCCACTATGGATTTTCTCTTTTAAAGATATAATATCGCTTGTAATGTTTCTATGATATTATTTTTTATCAAATGAAGTTAATAAATGAGTAATTTTATGATCTTATAGATTTCGGGTTAACTTGCTTAGAAAAAAATGTATTCTTTTCAAATGAAATTCCCATTATAGATATCAGATTCATGTAATTAATACTTAATCAGTATATTGTTTGACTATTTGAGATCTTTGATTACTATATGTAAATAATTGGGTGGGCCATATGGCCCACGGTCCAATAAGACATCCATATTAAACCCAAGCCCATAAATTGGACTTAAGGTTTTAGGTGTTAAGACTCAATAAATAGAAAAGTTCATCTTCTATGGAAAACACCCTAACTTATAGCCACTTTTTCTCAAACCCTATTTTCTCTCTACAGCCGTTCTTGGAGTATTATCAATTTAGGCTCCAAAAGTTTAAGGTGTGGAAAGGTGTGGAAGCTCTAATAGCAATTCATGAAGCATAAAGGACATGTTTGTGCAATATATGATAAAATATCGTTCACATACAAAAGTTCCTAGGTGAGTCGAGATCCGAGTGATTTTCAAATTTACTGTATAAGGTAATTCCAATGATCCACTCTATTTGTGGATTTAATTTCCAATAATGGTATCAGAGCCTCCGTGGCTCAATCTCGCCATTTTTTGGTTGAATGATTGCATGTGCATCCTTATTTGTAATTACAAGTATTAAATCTTATGATTTGGTCGAAGTATAAAATATTTCATGAGATTAATACTCCTAAGTTTTTTTATCCATGATTATGCATGAATCATTGTATAATTTTTCTTATATACATTTTAGGACTATAAAATATATTTTTTTGGGAACTTTGATGTAGGATTTCAAAAGCATTGCGTAAGCTACAAAAACCATGGGCAAATTGATATGTATTATGTATTAAAAAAATGGCTGCAATTGTAACGCCCCGGATTTCAGGGTTCTTCGCCCCAAGATCCGAAGTGCTACTCGCGGACGGATAATCGTTCCAAAAACCATCAAAAACTTAATGCAGCGGAATCATTCAAGCTAAATTCATAAAATCCATCAAACGATCCAATCTAATTCCCAAAATGTACAGTTACATATCAATCTGTCCAAAATTACATTTGAGCCATCTAACTTGCCAATACAATCCAATACTCTATACATTTCACAAGTCCAAAACATGATGTCGATCCAAAATAGAAATCTAAGTCCAGAAGTTCCAAAACAATAGGTTAAACCAAAATACAATAGGGTTTACAATCCCAACCAGGCTACAATCTATCGAGCTCCAATCAATCATTCAAGCGTTCATGGTTCAAAACCTATATGGTAAATAGGGTCATGAGTCCACTGACCCAGTAAAACTTATGGCATAGGACTGGGGTACAAGATTCAACGATGAACATATCAAGAACGGAAACCATGAATGTGACCTCATGTAATATTTCAAAACAATAGAACGAATAGAATGAATGGATATCATAAGTCATATGTCACATTCATGTCAATAAAGCATATAAGGTTGATTCAAACGTTTGGTGGGTTTGTCACCCTTATTACTCCACTTACAACTCCGAGCAGGCACTCAAGGAGAGTCAAAACATACAACTTCGAGCCGAAGCTCAAGGAGAGTCATAAACTTACAACTCCGAGCCGAAGCTTAAGGAGAGTCAAAACATACAACTCCGAGCCGAAGCTCAAAGAAATTTTTTTTTTTTCATATTTTTTGGGAATTCCTCGGATTTTTCTCTACAACTTTTGTAAAGCAAGTTATACCAAATTCCAAGCCTAACTATTTTTAAAAATCCAAGAATGTAACAAAATCAAATTTTCAAATGCTTTTGTTACTTCTTCTTCTTTTCTTTGCATTTCAAATCTATTAATTTAGTTCCGAATACACATTTTTGAGATGTTGTTAGGTGTAATATCATTTATAAATCATGGTTTTAAATTTTGGTTTTGAGAATTTTCAAGAGATCTTTTTAACATCGAAATATACGGTTTTGTCCATATCACCCGTTTCAATCAAATT
>JACFYI010001845.1:29762-45710 GCA_014898755.1 Handroanthus guayacan
AATATGTGAACTCTTAAAGAGTTTATAAAATGATATCTTATATGCTTCAGATATTTATTTTCATCCAAATACTTCAATAATTTATGTTTAATATAAAATTTAATATTTTAAAAGATATAGATATTTTAAAACGTTTGGACAAACACCTTTTGTAATTTATGGGACTCAATTTTGGAATCAATATCAATCTCATCTCTATATCTTAAGACTTGAAGTTCCGAAAAGGCATTTTTATTGAAATAGCCAAACTTACACATAACTTTTGCTAGTGTGCAATTTTAGTCCCTCGGTCAATCTTTCTATGGAAAAAGGCACCACTCATGTGCACACTTTGTCAATCCCTTGGCTTTGGAGGGAAATGTTCACGTGTATATACATGTGGCTCCTCTCCTCTCCCTCTCTATTTCTGGAGGGAAATAACTTTTTGAAATTTTGGACATGTATGTATATACATATAAATAATCTAACTGTTTATGTTATGATATCATATATGATTAATCCAATTTAACCGTGATCCAATATGGCTTAAAGTTAAATAGGTCCAAGTAGGTTTAATTTATTGAAACTCAGTACATATTACTTAGGGATCATGTGACTTTAATTGACCTAGTACATAAAGAGGCTAAGAGCTATTGGGTTGTGGTCCTCAAGTCAATCCCATTGTCTGTCTTTCTTGAGCTTCTCTTTGTACATATGCATTGGTACTCTCCAAATCTAGCTTTGGATCCTTCCGTTGAATCTCGCCACATATTTGATTAAATTCTAGATCAAGTCCACTCAAGAATATGTAGACTTGCAACCTTATGCCATCGTAGACTACAAATTATGCACAATTCCCTTCATTCAATCCCTCTTGTGCGATTATCTGATGATCGACTTTCTAAAAATTTACAACTGGTTCATTATAATAAGTAGACAAGCACCTATGATTCTATGTGGTGGTAAAAGACTTGTGATTTAATTCAAACAAACGGGTTCCATCCGATATATCATAAAATGTTTTCACCATGGCCTCCTATATCCCTTTGGCCATGGCCAATCGGATAAAATGCTATAGCAGATGTGGGTTCATTAAGTCCATGAGCCAACTCTTAACTTTGTGATTGTCGATAATCCATTCCATGTTGCGTAGTTGGGATAGTCAGGTGTTCGTTTTACTATTTGGTCTTAAGAAATCTAATTTTGTTTTGCACTCCAATGTGCATCTCCATTAATGGCGACCATAATGGAAAATTCATTTCATCAAAATAATAATGATGGAAAAAGATGAATTGTCCTATTGGTAGGTTATTTGATGCTACTAGAATCATAAGAGTTGGATTCATAGGTGTAGATGGAGAGGGGTTCAAATCTTACATGTTTGAAAGAAAGAAAACAAATGGTACAAATTTGTTTCTGGATTAGACTTGGCTCTGATGCCCTGATGAAATGAAATGATGAAGGTATTGGGCATTTGCTAGAGAAATTCATATTGTTGTATGTAAGTAATAAAAAACTAATCTAGGTAATGAATATGGACAAGGCAACAAATTTTATTGTCTAATTATATGGTTGCTATATTTCTAAGCACCGTGGTCTTGGAATTTAATGGATTGTTTCAAGTCTCTAATCTTGGGATTTGATTTGATCTTATGCCGATAGTATTCAATTCATAAATTTATGTCTAATAATTTACATGTTATCTTAGTTTTTTGCAATTGTTATTTGTATTAAAGTTTTCTAACAAATGGTATTGGAGCATTACGTGTTTTTTTTTTTTTTGGATAAATCAGAGCATTACGTGTTTAAATCACTGAATTATGTTAAGATTGAAGTATTCTACATGAAAATATACCTAGTGTAGAAATTTTGAGGTTTTTTTTGAAGTTATCGTGAATGGTATTGTATCCTACATTTCAATTGATTTATGGAGTCTTTATTGAAGAATGAGCAATTATCTAAGAGTTTTAGGTTGAAAATTGTTCCATAGATTAAATTCCATAAGTTTCGACTTGTAGTGTAATTTGTCTCACTGGGTACTCTGCCTAAATTTTGCGATTAAAATTGAAATATGTAATTACATGGAAATTGGCAAGTGTTTCTGTGATGGCCACGTTCTTATAATGGGACTAGAATTCTATCTACCAATTTCGTTGGAATAATGGGATTAGAGGTGATGATATCCCATAGTTCATAATCAATAGATATTACGTGCCCTTGATTGAACCTCTTCTACAAACTATAGTTGGTTATAGTGAACAATGGAGGACGGTTGCGAGAAGCTCCTTCTGCAATAAGATAAAAGATAACATTAGTGGCCATAAGGATCTTTTGCTTGGGCTGTTAAACCACAAAAAAGAGACGTAGTTCTAATGCCAGTTGTAAGTCTAAATTAGCATAAGAGGGGTAGTAGAATTTAGAGAGATTTTTATTTATAAAATTGTTAAAATTGTTTTTGTTTTGAAATCAATTCAAAACATAAAGAACTTGCAAAACTAGTTTATATTTTAATCGAAACTAATCAAGCAAAACAGTAAACGTGTGAAGCAAAGATTAGACACAATGCTATATGGAGCTTCAATGCTATATGGATTTTGTGCTTGTCAAATATTATTGAAATTAGAATCCAAATTCTAGTATAGTACAAAGTACTTTGATAGGGAATTAAAGAGAGTACAATAACTCAGTAAGAAATGTTCCAAAAGGATTGTTTAACCAGCTGGTGTCAGATCAGAGTAAGAAGATGGTGATTTGGGCCTTTGGTGAGCGATTAATCAACACTAAGCCAGCATTTGGAATCAATGAAACTGGCCACTTCTAGCGAAGCTTGAGCTAGAACCGTTTAATCAGCAAACTAAGCACATGATTTAAGTCATTTTGTGTTCCAAGACCTAGGTATAACTTCAACCTCTGGTACATGACTCACACTCAATTCCAATAAAAATTTCTCTTCTCCACAAATGGTATCTTAAAAATGGGGGAAAAAAAAACAAAGAAAAAAAGAGAGAGCAAAAAACGCAGCAATAAATAATAACCTATAAAACAATAATGGAGTAGTCGTTGGTATTTAGAAGCATTAAATCTAATGTTTAAATTCATGAGAATAGGCCTATTTGTTGACGCAGATTTAAAAAAGATTCTCATCTAATCTGCATATCTGGGAACTCCTAGATGTTATAGAACTCTTGACAAAGAAGTGGTTGACTGTTATGCTTATATAAATGGCTGGAATCATCAAAATATATTATTCTTCAAAATTTATACCATTAGGTAAAAAAAATAAAATTTCTTGATTTGTTTCCTCTAAAGCAACTGTAGAAATATATATATATATATTTCATATATATCCAAGACCTTCTGTAATTATTACATAATATAAAAGCACATATAGAAAAACATTCACATGTAATTGTTAAATAGGGGAAAAAAAAGGAAAAAAGGAAAAACTATGACGATATAAATTCATTTAATTCTCATTACTTGTACATGAATAATGCACTCATTGTACTACTGCAAAAGCATGTATGTGATTTTTCTAATACTTGGATTTCCCTTTGAGACCTTCCTTGAAACTTCGTTTGTGATGATTGAGTTTCCAGTTGTAAGGTTCCTTTGCATTGCTTTATGCCCCACGATCTTTCAATATCAATAGCCTTTGCTTTCCATGAGCATACAGTCAATAGTTTTCAAGTTCCTCTTCTCTTCTCTATATTTGTCACTTTAAAATACTTTAAACTTCTACTTTTATAACCTAAAAAGGAACTAGGAAGAAAGTGAACTTAGCAACAAGGATGAAAATGGTAAAATTAGGGTGATGATTTCGATGTTTTGTTCGGTATAAGAATTTTGGTGAATAAAATAAAAAAAGAATATTAAGAAAACCCATTTTGATTGTTTGGTTAATTAATAAGAAAACTAATGAAGAAAGGAAAACTTAAGGAAAAATATAGAGTAATTGGAAGAAAACCATTTTCCAAATAAAAAGTTGAATAACATTCAAGAAAAGCTTATTTAGTCTTCAAAATTCTAGTGCAACTCAAGGACACAAATCTTGCTCGACTTGGTAATATTTTAGGTTTTCCCATCCGACTTCAACTCTGTCATGCAAAGTCCTTATCTCCCCTTAATTGTTGTATCATCTTTATTTTCAACACCCAATTACTTTGTTAGCTTATTTGCACAACTATAACTTAGAATATGATATGTTTAATATAAAAATAATACTCAACTATAACTTAGAATATGATATGTTTAATATAAAAATAATACACAACTATAACTTAGAATATGATGTGTTTAATATAAAAATAATACAAAAGTTATAATATAAATATGGATTTATCTCCAAATGATTACACAATACTGCGAACAATTTCTTAGCTACAGCACATAAAATAACTTCACTAAAGTTCCAATGGCATAATGACATTCCAATAACCCTAAAGGAAATTAGTACAACAATTTTTATAACGTGACATATATTTATCTCATGGGTTCAACTTTTATTTTGCAAAAGTTGTGAAAGGACTTCATTAGTAAAGTCTACACCATCTTTAAATAATTTATTTTTCCTCCACTCAATGCACGTGCTGTCTACTTAACTACTATTATTTCAGTTCATGTTCTATCTTCTATTCTATTATATGGATACTTGTCAAGCGTTTGGCATATATCACTGTATGTTATTTAGTGAAAGATTTGAAAGCTTGGCATGTATATTTAACATGTAAAATAGAAGATAGAACATTATCTTAGAATATATAATCCTAACCACTCACAAGGAAACAACTCTTCAATTAAAATTCCTACTCTTGTAGTACTGTGATGTTTGAAATAAGTTATATAAATTACCACGTGATGATTTTCTTTTGTTAAAAATTGAAAAAGGAAAAAAAAAAAACATGTTGTAATCAAAAGCAATGTTTGGAATAGTCAATAAATAATTCATTGTAACCTAACAAAAAGTACTCAGAATTCTAACTTTACTTTTGCTTTTCCATTTGTCATATAATTTTTATATTCAGAAGTACATTCAGCATCTCAAAAAGCAGCCTCAAGATTCCTTATGAGATTATGCATTATTTTTTATTAATTGTAGAGATCTTACAACATAATCAGGTTTTCAAATACTTGAAAAGAGCTTTTAATAATTCATAATTAGATAAATACCTTTTAGATTGCAAACGCCAGGTAATTGTTTGTTTCATTTGTCGATCAGTAATTTTGGTGGACGCTTTTGCATTAAAATGAACAACAAGAGTTTATTATCTATATTTTTTAATAAGGTGTGAGGGCCCATTTGATTTGACTTCACATATTTTCCTAAAATAAACTTTTCTTAGTTTTATATTTTTATTTATTTTAATAGTAGTATAACTATCACTACATACCCACTATGTTGCCTCGCACAATCCAACCACTTATAGTTAGATATTATCTTTTATATTAATAAAATCAATGACATTATTTTTCATGCAGGATAAGTTATCATTAATAGTATTATAATTGTAAAAGATAATTTATGATCAGTTTAGGGATGCATGTCCTCGAGTGTATCAAAAGAATTAGAAAATTTGACTAATTAACATAATGATATTCTAAAATTATAACAAATTTTAAATAATTTCATCAATAGCACTTTTTTAATAATTTAAAACTATAAGTTATTCTAAATTCTAAAACATTAAAATATGGTAAAAAGTAAATAAATATGGTTAGAATATCCACATTTTGCACATAATAATATAAATTTATTTGTAATGAACTATATTGAAAGTAAAGATTATTAGACGCACACATCGAGCATGCACCTATTGCTAGTAATTGAAAATGATGATGATGGATGATTTTGAATTCTTCGACAAAGTTATAAATTTAGACAATATAAAATATACATTACATTTGCAGGACATCAAAGTTCTAACATTAAAAACGCATGTATACCAATGGCAAGTAAGAAGTTCACTTTAAATTAAACCATGGAAATAATAAGATCTTAATAACAATGCATTAATGAGACAACATTAATTTCCAGTGTATTGGTTAATGAGGCCTTACCCCAATGGTAAGATAGAGACCCCATAACCATAGTTTAGGTGTTCAGATATGTATTCCTATAGGATAAGAGACTTTTTTTCTATTAAATACTACGTCTAAATACTTATTAGTTATTGTACTTGATATTGGTTTCGAATATAGTTTCCATGCATCTTAAATTAATTAATGATGTAAAGTTATTCAATGATGATATAATGAATATTCCCAATCACTTTTTTGGTTTCCCTTCCGCCCTTTTATAGGAAGTAAAGTAATTTGTTACTCACCCATAAAATTTATAAATAACATATGAAACTAATTAGTGGTTTCACTTTGTTCCATGCGTGTATTCACTTTGAGATCTCTTCATTAGATCTCAAATATCTTCCATGATTTCTTTCGATTTTAGAGCAAAGATAATATATTCAATTAATACATTAATATATTATCATTATAAATAGATAGCATTCAAAACTCAGGTAAAATATCTAACAAGACAAACACAAAACTACTACACATTGGAAGAATTAAGGCTACTATTTAATTTAAAAAAATACCCTCACTTCAATAAAAATAACACGTAATTACGTCTTGCTTATGAGACCTTCATCTCACCGACTCATCAGCACTTTCCTTGATGTCTAAAAGCTAAAATATTGGGGGATGATGCTCAAACCCATATGATAAATAGTTGAAAAGAAAAGGCAAAACCAAACCAACTTTATTTATACAATATATATAAAATATACATCTGCCAATAGCATTCTAATTTTATGAATACTTTTGAAAAACTTGTAACTTTTGGAGTCTACTTTTTAAATAATTTATGTTAAAGAAGATGCATGTGTAGCATCCGGCAGCCAAAATATCTTTCTTCTCACTCCCACTAATATATAAGGACCCCTTCCACTCTTACTCTTTCTGTGGGATCTAAGCTTAGGAAAATCCCAAAAAAATTTCAATTCCCTTCAACACTTACACCCTTCCTCTCATAAAATTCATCAATGGAGTCTTCAATCAAGGGAGAAAAGATCCAAGCCATGAAAAACTGCGAGAGGGCTAAGTTTGTCTACAACTTTGTACTCTATTCTCTTACATCTTTGATCACTTTCTTGTTCTTTTCATACCCGTTCTGGTTCCCATCTATGAAGCACTTTCTATGTTCTCTTCTAAACATGTCATTTTCCTCGAGTCCCACATTTTTCTTTATCATGTTAAACGCCATCATTTTCATCCTCATAGGAGAGTCCATGCTAAAACCATCGTCATATTCTCAAAACTTAGATATCTACGATGAATATGTTGCAAGAAGTCGCACTACTTACCCTGATGTAAATTCCAAGGAGAAAATAGATAGACTCATGGAAAGCCCAAGCACTGAAGGAAAAGAGCATGGAAGGGTAGAGGAAATTCATCATCATGAGGAAAAGAAAAAGGTATTGAGAGTGTGCAAGAGTACTATTCCCCATGAGGAAAAGAAAAAGGAATTGAGGGTTAGCAAAAGCGAAGCCTGGGGAGAAAGTGGGAAAGTGAAAAGGGAAAAAATTAAGGGGAAAAAAGAGGAGCAACTTTATCTACCAAGAGAGGAGTTAAACAAAAGAGTAGAAGCTTTTATTGCAAGAGTTAACAAGCAAAGGTTGCTTGAAGCTAAATTAGAAGACCATAGAGGTTGAAGTAATTGGAATATGGGTTTTATTTAATTTAAGGATAAATAGATTTTCTTGATTTCATTTTTGTACTTAGAAGAACTTAAAATTTTGTATTCATATATATAGATGCTAATTAACTCAATGAGAAATTATTTACCAATAACTTACAAATTAATCTCTTTTCTTTTATTTTTTCTTTTTGAGTGGGATCAATTATTTCTCATAAATTTTGTGGTGTTGCTTTCGCAATTAATTTTTTTTTTTTACTTTAAGATAATTTGAAAATCAGCTTGAGAATATAAATGATTTGACCTTGATCAATAAATGCCTGCAAGGTTCTTAATCAGCTAATTTGAGTATCCATTATTTATTTATTTATTTTTATAAATGATTCATTACATTAGAGCAATTTCATTACATCATTAAATCAATAAATAGCCACATTAGAAATCAATATCAACAACAAGAACTAACAAACAAGTATATAAGCCTACTATATTCAATAAATTGAAAGTCTACTATTAATTAGCCTGCTATTCAGTGAAAAAGTCTACTATTCAGCAGAAAAAATAAATTCAAATCCTTAATCTCTTGGCTAGGGATCACTACAAAAAAGATCCATTTTGGACAACTATTGTAAAAATAATAGTCAATAATTCAAATTAATAGTTTTGATATAAGTAGCAGTTGATGACTCAAAATTAATAAAGTGAAAACATCATTTGTGATTGCTTACATCAAGGTGAAAAATTCTATCACAGCTAATGTGATGGTGGATTTTTAATAACCACACCCTAAAACTACGCATCATTACCGTCATAAAGATGTAACAAATGACTTTTCACCATCCTATTTCTCATTAATATTAGTTTTTAATTGTGATAATTGTTCAAGTTACTTAGAGTGGAGCATCATTGTGAGCATCATTTATTTAGATGAAAGGCAAGCCAACTGTCTTGTTTATTAGTCTTCAAGGATTAGTGCAGACTTTTTACGTGGATTCTCCTGCAGTTTAATCATTTATTATGAGGAATTTCTCTTAATTAATAATTGATTTATTAGGCATTCAGTCCATTTATATAAGAGTGTCCTCACACAACAAGAAAAATGGCCTTTTCTAACTATTATTGTGTTCCAAATTATGTTCTATTGGTATGAAGCTATGGTGTAAATAGGATAACAAAAATATCATATTACGTGTACGTAACAAATTTGATATCAAAATGTGTTTTATTTGAAGAAACGAAGTAACACATGTTGGCTCCAAAAATTTGAATGAAATTGTTACATGATTATGAGTTATGCCACTTTACTTGCATCATTGATAAATACTAGACTCAATATATAAAATATTATTCTTGAGACATGAATATTATAAATTAATTCATAAGGTTAAAAAAAAAAAACTACTACAACTTTTATTTTAATGGCAAAAAATTATTAAATAAATAAATGTCTAAAAGATGGCGGCTTGGGCTGTATTATTGCCCCAAAGTGGAGTTGACTCGTAGACCGCTGAATGTTTGGCCAGGACAATTGTGACTGCGGTCATAATTATGAATAATGTTCTTTCCTTAGCATGGAAGATACTTAATCGGGGCCAAAGATATTATTGTCCACGAATTAACTATGGCAAAAATAAGAATAAAATACAATAAAAAAAATATCACGAAGTGTGTTTTGTGTGTGTTTTTATCATAATTTTTAGCATGTATGCATTTATTTACAGGAAATTAATAGCTATATCTCAAAACAAATAAATTTTAGATCATCAATAGAATTCGAATTTAAGATTTTTAACTTGAGAAAATTTTGGAAAATATCTAGCTTTATTACATATATTCTGCAGCTTTATTTTACTACATCGTTTTTTTTTTTAATTTCTATCGGTATAATAAATTAATCAAATGTTACTCATGGTTTCACTTCTAATATGCAGCTGAACTGACTAATATTTTGGAGCTGGAAAGAACATTTTCAATTCATATATTTGCACACATTTTTAAAATTTAAAGAAGCACAGAGAAATTTTATTTAATTTACAATCAAGGTCTAATATGATGCCTACTGGAGAAGAACTATATACCAGATCCAGTAGGGTACCCTTTTGTTCATGTAGTCACTTATTTGTTTAATTAAGATTATATTAGGGAAGGGGATGAAGTTGTATTTTGTATTAGAGAAATGGATTAATAATGTCTTTGGCCCCGTTCTCACTCGACCAAATGCTTTTCATTAACAAAAGGGTAAATTGCATAAAATCTCTATGAAAAAAGTCACTTTGCACATGATAATCTATGAAAAAAATGTTGTAAAGCACCTAGGACAGAATCTCCTATTTCAAATGGTGTTTTATCTCTTATTTAATGCTTTTAAATACATATCACGTGTCTTGAATATTCCCTTATAAAATTATTTGGCAATGAATACAATATACATGGCATGTATTTAAATATATGAAATAGAAGATGAAACATCGTTTGAAATAGTGGATCCCGTCCCCTTTTTTAAAAATATGCACGCCTCATTTTGTTTTCTTTAAAGGCTGAAAGTCAATTTTCGAACCTTAAAAATAGAAAAACCTTCTTTTTTCTCACCTTTTTCAATCGACTTTTTCATCCATTATTTCTCCCCTTTGGAAAAAAAATAACTCCTTTGTTCTCCCCCATCTTCTTCACATGGTCTTCCATTATCAGTGGAGATGCCACTTGCGTTACAGTGGGGGTCCCGAGACCCCACTAAACATTTTTAAACTAGTGTATATATGTATATATTCTTATATATGAAATATATATTTATGGGATACTATATATTGTCAAATTGACAGCAAATCACTAGATAAAAGTTTAGAACCATAAAGTACGAACAATTTAAAATGTGAAGGGTCAATCGTTACAAGAATTTGAAATATGAAGAGGCCTCCAATGCAGCCTTTTCTTTTCTTTTCTTTTTTTTTTTGGGTTTCCTTTGATCAATGTGAAACCAAATCATCACTCCTTGAAATTTTATTTTCTCATATTTCTCTTTTAAGTTTTGTCAATTTAGCTATTTTTTTCTTAGATCAGTGTCAAATCAAATTACTCCTTGAAACTTTACCTTTTTTACATTTCTCTTTTAAGTTTTGTTTTTCACTCCACCATTATTTGTGCTTGCTAAGCTTCAACTAGTTTGTCAAATTCAAGGTCATATTTGTAAGTTAAAATTTTATGGTTTTATTAATTTAATAGCATTTTAGTGAATTGCTTTGTCAATCATATTGGTGAATGTTTTTAATTAATTTAGCACAATATGATCTTGATATGCTAATTCACCATACTTTTGTGGCAGGGATATATGTATATATATATTGATAATTTATATCATTTACACTGTAAGATTTTATGTAGAGTTTTATTAACTATATTACTTACATATAAAAATATTTGCACTTATTATAAGCAGTGATGACTCAGAATCTTGAAAATTTTGAAGGAACCTCGCTGAATCAAGATTTTGCAATCGCCACAGTCTATTATGCTGTCGGTGTAAATGGTATCCTTCTATAATAACCTATTAAGGAGAAATAGCGTGAAAAAGGTTTTAGATTTGAGGAAGAGCCATTGAAATATAGAGAGAAGGTTTCAAGTTTTTTTTTCCCCTTCTTTTGCGTGGTAGGATATGATGAACAGGATAGCAGAAAGGCCCCTCTAAAATCAAACAATGGCATAAAATCTCCAATGCCATGGCTATGAAGAAGTAATTGTTTAGTCATTTTGTGGTTGATTATATATAGAATTTTGAAAGTGGCTATTTGTCTTATACTCATTTTGGTTAGGATTTTTGTCTTTTCCTTCAATAGCATTAGGTAATGGATGAAGGAGATGATTGAAAAAGATGAGAAAATTCAGGGGCACCCTTTAACTAAAGTAGAGCTTGGACGTGTGTGCATATTTTTTAAAAAAGAACACATGGGAGTTTTATGCAATTTATTTTGAAGAAATATCCACCATCATGTATGCCATGGAACAATATCTCACAAAATTGGGCTTTTCATATTTAATAATAAATTTGGACACCATAAAATTATGGTATTGTTAATGAAAAACATAATCACACGTCTCTTCACAAAGTTTACACTACTTCTGACAAAATCAAATTCTACCTCAAATTGGAGCATAATACGAATGCATATTTTTTATTTTTATATTTGTCGAGTTAAAATTCACATTCCACTATTCAATTCCTTTTCTACCATATAAAAGGACTTTTTACATTTTGCTCTTGAAAACTTTTCGAAAAGAGCAAGTTACCTTCAAAAGTATTTGTAATTAAGTCGTGCACACCCAACACTAGAATCAGTATTGTACATTACACCCAGTTTCAACCTTTAAATAATGCATGAAACTAAATAAGATACGATTGAAATCCACAAAATTTGCGTGGTATATGCAAAATGGCTAAACAAGTCGAACCATGTGTTTATTTTCACATTTCGGTTGTTTCACATGTACCGTGCAAGTTCATATAATTTTGACATTGTCCAATTTTGTGTAAAACTACTCTAATTTCAGTCTCGAAATGACTCCTAATGTGAAAACAACACACTATTTGATTTGTTAAGCCGTTGTGTACCTTGTAAATTTTGTAGAATGCCAACTCTTATTTCATGTATTTTTTGCAAAAAGAAATTTGGGTGTAACATGCATACACTACTAATTCTAACATTGAGGCCATAAATAATTGCAAAAATTTTTAGAGTTAACTTGCTTCTATCGAAATCTTATAAGGGACAAAATGTAATAGTCCTAAAAATAACATACAGGTACTAGTGTTTTCAATAGTTTGCTTTTTAATGAACGGAGGGAACACAGGTAAATTGCTTTTTAATGAATGGAGGGAACAAAGGTAAATTGCATTTTAATGAACGGAGGGAACAAAGGTAAATTGTATTTTTGATCTCATAACTTAATTTGTTTTGGATTTTGGGTTCCAAACTTTTGCAATTTCTAGAGTTGAATCTAAGAGCTCTCTCTCTCTCTCTTTTAGTACCAAATGACTTTTGTTAGTGATTTAATGGAGAAGCACGGCCCAGTTAAGTTGGAGGGAGATTACAAATACATCCTAAAATCAACAATCAAAAAAAGAGTATTAACTCTGAATTTAGAGAAAACTAGAATTTATTACAAACATTTGCTTCGAAACTAAAGACTCAACTATTTACAATCTGATCCTTGGACCCATTTTTGGTCCACACCACTTTCAAGAGAGTCAACCATAAGAAAACAGATAAGATTAACTCATTTGAAATGATTTAAGCAAGTTAATCTTATTCTTTTTCATATATGCACTGAAATTAGATAATCCTAACACCCTTCAAACATTTCATATCTAATTTAATCTCTGTTCTCAAGAATAAAAGATGGATTACGTGGACTAGGAGGGTGTTTGGGTGAGATATAAGCTTTTCAAAACATTTTATAAGATGTTTAAGAACTTATAAGATGCCATTAAGTGTTTGGTAAAAATTTTCAAATAAAATCTTATTACCCCCAAACTAAGATGTGAGAATCTTATAAGCTCTTTTAAAAAAGTAAGGAGCTCTTAATTTATTTCTAAGATCTTTACATATAACTTCAATTTTAATCATTTTAATTATAAAATTGCCATTACTAACATTTTCTTTTCTTTTCTTTTCTTTTTTTTTTGAGAGAATTAATGTCATTCCTGGTATTTTATAAGTTAAAAGATCATATTTTATAAAGACTTTTAATCATCTATTACCAAACAAAAACATAATATCAATATACTTCATTAGTTTTACAAGACAAATCACGAATACGATAATAAGGAAGCAAAACTATATATATATCCAAATGTTGGGGGAAAATAACAATACGCAAAGTGTATGTATTCCAACGAGTGATAAAGTGACAAACAAAGTATTATCCAAATGAGGATCTTTGATTATTTTACCCGAGCAAAGTGCTATACAAATACTCTAGCTAATTAAATGATCAAAATTCGATAAGAGTGACTGAATAGCGAAATTGATAAAACGGAGAATCATTAGTCTAATGCAATTACAAGGCTCTGTTGAGTTACTTGCAATAAAATATCCTAATCAACTAATTTAATATATGTATATAAGAATCAAATAATTAATATTAAAAATTAATTTAATTCCACTCAATTGGCTACCTGAGCATGCAAATGCCCATCCCACAAACGTATCAATTTTTTCATTTTATGCAAATAAATTGAACAAAGGTTCATCTATCGACAACCTACCCTAAGTGTCCTGTCAAGAATTTCTAGTGTTTATAAAGTTAACCTAATTGTTGGCCAGCCAATTAATTAAATGAGGTCCATATAGAAGAAATAATGAGAATCAATCAAACATCAAAAGAATATAAGCATGAAAACAATTCATGCAAAGAGTTTCAAATCATAATTTGAGACTAGCGAAATCAGTTCATACTCGTAATGAAAAAACATAACTTGAAAGAGAAATAAATTAAGAACCAATTCTAAAAACTGAGGGTTTTGAAAGCAATAAAAATAGCAACTATTTATATTATAAGAGTCATAGCTAAAGAAGGAAACGAGTCATTCACAACCTTGGCCATCTCTGAAGTCTTCAAAATTCTAGTACAACTTAAGGACACAAATCCTTCTCAACTTGGTAACATCGGAGTTTTTCCCAGCCAACTCAACTTTGTCATGTAAAATAATTGTTGTATTCTCTTTACTTTCGATACTCAATCAATTTGTTAGCTTATTTGCGCAATTATAACATAGAAGAATATGATACGTTTAATATAAAAATAATACAAAAATATAGTATAAATATTGCAAACAATTCCTTACGTACAACATATAATATAACTTCATTAAAATTCCAATGGCGCAATGACAGTCCAATAACCCTAAAGGAAATTTGTATAACAATATTTTTAATGTGACATATATTTATCTCATGGGTTCAATTTTGTTTTGCAAAAGTAGTGAAAGGACTTGATTAATAAAGTCTGGACAGTCTTTACACACTTTAGCTTTCTTCCACTCAACGCACGTGCCACTACTTAATGATAATTATTCCAATTCATATTCTATCTTCTATTCAATTGTATGGATGCCTGCCAAGTATTTGGCATATATGATCTGACCGTATGTTTTTATAATGACAGATTTAAAAACTTAGCATATATTTAAAATATGAAATAGAAGATAGAATATTATCTTGAAATAGATAATTATAACCACTTACTAGGAAATGACTCCTCAATTAAAATTACTACTCTTGATTTTTGCAATAAATTATGTAAATTACCACGTAATGATTTGCTTTTGTTAAAAATTGAAAAAGAAAAAAAAAAAAAACATGTTGCAATCAAAAGCAATGTTTGGAAGTCAATAAATAATTCATTGTAAACTAACAAAAAGTATTCATAATTCCAACTTTACTTTTGCTTCCCCATTTGCCATAGAATTTTTATATTAGGAAGTACTTTTAGCATCTCAACAAGCAGCCACAAGGCTCTATATGAGATTATACATGATTTTTTATTAATTTTAGAGATTTTATAGCATAAACAGTGTTTTCAAATACTTGAGAAGAGCTTTTAGCAACTCATAATTAGATAAATACTTTTCGCATCGCAAACACTAGAATGTTTAATTGTTTCCGTTCTAGATCGGTAATTTTGGTGGAAGCTTTTGCATTAAAATGAATAGCAAGAGCTTATTATCTACACCTGTTGATAAAGTATGAGGCTCTATTTAGTATGGCTTCACGTGTTTTCCTAAATTAATTACCCTTTTCTTAATTTTATATTTCCATTTATTTTAATAATATATAGTATAACTACCACTGCATATCTATCACATTACCTCCCACAGCCCAAGCACATATAGTTAGATATTATCTTTTACTATATTTTTCAATGTTATTATTTTATATGTTGGATAATATATCATTAATAGTAATAAAATTGTAAAAGATAATTTATGAGTTTATGGATGCATGCCTTCGAATGTATCAGAAGAATTAGAAAATTTGACTAATTAACATATGGATAATATAAAATTATAATAAATTTTAAATAATTTCATTAGTAGCATATTTTTAATTAATAATTTAAAAATATAAGTTATCCTAAATTTTAAAACATTAAAATATTGTCAAAAGTAAATAAATATGGTCAAAATATCCATATTTTGCACATAATAATATAGACTTATATGTGTCTAATTATGTAACGCCCCGCATCACTCGGCATTCCGCCTCGTGGTCCGAGTCGTCACT
>JACFYI010001845.1:69177-82177 GCA_014898755.1 Handroanthus guayacan
ACTATGTAGTAAAAAATGACTTCATACGATTAGGGCGCACAATAAGTAAGCATTTTAATACTGTTTGAACATTATAATTAAACTCCATGGTAAATTCCTTGCTGATCCAAATCCCATATCGGAGGATAGCCAATCTTCAAGATGGAAATGGTTTAAGGTAATAGCTTGTAACTAATTATTATTAAACTTTCGTTTCTTAATGTATTACAGCATAACACGTATTAATTTGTGTTCATATACATTAGGGATATCTTGGTGCATTAGATGGGACATATATCAATGTAAGGGTTCCAGCAAAAGATAAAGCACGTTATCGAATACATAAAGGGGATATCACAGTCAATGTGTTGGGCGTATGTGATCGAGATATGAAATTTATATATGTATTAAGTGGTTGGGAAGGAAGTGCTGCTGATAGACCAAATGGTTTGATGATACCACGTGGTATGGAATTTACTTCTAATAATTAAAGTTATCTTTTGTATAATATAACACATTCACTAGTATGAGATAATAATTGCATCCCTTGTCACTTTGTATAGGAAACTACTATTTGTGTGACAGTGGCTATACAAATGGTGAAGGCTTTCTTACGCAGTATAGAGGAATTCGATATCACATTAGGAAATGGGATAGTGGTCCATCTGGTCCTTAGAATTGTGAGGAGTTTTTCAACTTGAAGCACTCGTCAGCTCGCAATGTTATTGAGAAGGCATTCGGCCTTCTTAAGATGCATTGGGCCATTTTGCGAAGTGCATTGTATTATCTCATTAAAGTCCAAAATAGAATAATAATAGCATATTGTTTGCTACATAATTTCATCCATAATGAGATGATTGTCGACCCTCTAGAGGCATCTGCGTCTGAACAAGTTGGCTTAGATGCCAATGAACATGGTGATTTTGTAGATACAATAGACCCTTCACAATAGTGGTCGAGTTGGAGGGATGAGTTGGCTAGGTCAATGTATAATGAGTGGCGAGGACATCATTAATGAGTATTTAATTCTCTGTCTAATATTGTCCAATAAGGACTATTTTGTATTACTTACTTCTACTCCGTTAATTGCAGTATTAATTTGAGATCTTATTTGGATTATCAATATTACATTTCCTATGTTGTTTCATATGGTTTTTTGATTTATTTGATTTGGAATGAATGTTTTGTTAATTATTTTTCATTAGTTGATTGTAACTTTCATTTAAACATATTTGTATTTACATTAGTTATGACAAAGTATTTTTTAAAGAAAGTTTTATATAACAGAGTGATGGAAGGTGATAGTAAAAGCAAACATCTTAAGCGATGAGGGATAAAGTTGAAAATCGACGCAGAGTATGGACTGTTAAGGAGGAGGAGGCTTTGATAGTTGCTCTTAAGGATGCTGTGGCGAGTGGATGGAAATGTGAGAACGGCTTTCGTATGGGATATTTGAGTGTTCTTGAGAAGCACATGATGACAGCATTCTTGGGGACCGATATTCATGCAGACCCTCACATTCATTCCAAAATCCACGTGTGGAAAAAAAAAACCATGCCTCTCTTGTAGGCATGATGTCGTGTAGTGGGTTTGGATGGAATGACTTGATCAATATGATTGTCATAGAAGACTCCGTTTGGGACAACTGTGTAAAGGTATTAAGTCATAATTATGTAGTCATTAGCAAAAATATTAACGTCTATTATTATCAAATTATTTAAATAAAATGTATTGACTATTTGATGACCTTTTCCACCATTTGCAAGTTGATCCTAATGCGAGGACAATGCGTTTCAAGTTACTTCCCTTTACCCTTCATGGTGTGATATTTTTGGCAAAGATAGGGTAATAGGGGAGCACGCCCAAGACTGCCAGGATGCTGCCGAATCATTACTTAACAACAACAATGTTGTTGCCAATGATTATGTGCCTAGTGGTTTTGACACCAATTTCCAAGTATTTGGAGAAGAAGAAGAATTCATGTCCGTTTGTCAACCCAAGGGTAGTGCCATGAAGTCTGCCTCAATGTCAAAGAAGAGAAAATTCATAGAAACAAGTAACAATGACACGTTTTTTGATATGATACACAGCTTTTGTGACCGAACGAAATCTCATCTTGGTGAGATTGCTAAGAGAATTGGGTATTAATATCACGCAGCCGAAGCTCGAAAGCAATGTACGATGCTTTGGGAGGTCTGATCGAGCTTACCATGAGCCAGAAAATATGGGTGGCGAAGCAGTTGGTGAATAACGGTAAAGATATGGACCTGTTCTTCAGCCTCCCAAATGACGCAAGTGCTGAAATGGTTCGGATGATGTTGAGTGGGGCATTTTGAATCATTTTCTGCTTAGATTTGCTTGATAATATTTGTGTTTATGGATGTTATTCCTACTTTATTATACTTTTGAATGAATGATGGATTGCATGGTCCGGATTATTGTCATATTTTGGACTCATATATGCTAGATGGAATTGAATGTAAGCTCTTTGTAGAAGCTTTGGTATGTATTTGTATGCGAGGTAACAGGACCTGTCCCGTTTAATTATGTTGCATGTTTTTGTAATATATAAGGGAATGAATTGCTGTTTTTATTTTTAAATGACTATTTCATATGCATGTTCTCGGCTCTAATTTGCTGTTTGTCCTCTTGTAATCTGAAGTAATCAAAGTAGTTGTTTGTAAGTAGCTGAGGTAGTTACTTTGCCTATCAATTTATTACATATGAGAATAGAGAAAATTCTTTGCTATATTGAGAAGAGGTATTTTTAGATATGGAAGAGGAAGAGGAAGTTCTGATAAGTTTGATATTACCCCGTTACGATATTGGATGAAATAATATAGCAGCTTAATGATCTGTTATGGCCTTGATAGATGACCAGCAGAATGTGGCTTTTCCATGTCTTACTCATTGTGGATAAAGCTAGTGTGGATGTTGTTCTTCATCGGTTGCTTCATTAGCAGCTTCAGTGTTGTATACCTAATAAAAGTGATGGCTTATTATTTAGCCAATAAAATCTGGTTATTGTTTGCTGGAATTATAGAAAGATGAAGGAGAAAGCATAGCCACATTATTTCATTCTCTGCACATAATTAATTAATACTATAGAGTAAGCATGACTAGGTAATGAAATAGGGTAAATTGCAATTTTGGTCCCATAACCATGCTCTTTTGGATTTTGGTCTCAAACTTTTTGGCTTTATAGAATTGAGTCCCATAACTCAATTTTTTTTTTTTTTAATTTTAGTCCCCAAGGGGGCTGCCGTCAGGAAATTAACTGAGAGGAGCATGTGATTGTCACATGACAATGAATTCTGGGGTACTTACCCTAATCATGCCCAAATTTGGCCACTGTAAAAAATCATTTGCCACTGTAAGAAACCCTAGCTCATTTTCATATTCAAATCATCTTCTTGGAAAATTTTTTGATATTTGTCCAAGAAATCAGGATTACATTTGAAAGCACGAAGTAATTTATTTTTATTTTGGAAATGTTGCCACGCGAGCGCTATCGCAACAAAGATCCCATCCCAGAATATGGTATGTTCTTTTACTTTTTAACTTTACAATTTTTACTGATGGTTTTTGAATTCCTAGATGTTCTGCGTCCATTATTTGTAAAGCATTTGGATTTTGTGTTGCTTTTTGTGTCTGTGAGTTTTGGAGCTTTGTACTTTTATTATTATGCATTTGTTTCTTTTGGTTTTTGCAATGGGATATTATTTTTATATTTCACTTTGTCATGTGTTTGCTGCTGTTAGGTGTTGGGTCACATGGTAGGGCAGATGGGTTGGGTAATGGGTGGTCCCTTGCGGTTTTGATAAGTGTGGAAAAAGTTAGGTTCTCTGAAGAATTTTTGTGTTTTTCTTTATTTACTTTGCTGCTTTATTGACTTTGACTATATTGACTTGAAGTGTGGTGTTGTCATATGCATATTTATTACATATCTGTATCTATAGTTGACATTTATGTGTGTGTGTTTTTTTTTGTTTTTCCTTTTATTTGTTTAATTCTGCAGATGACATTGCTCCACTTGTCACTTTAAAGATATATCATGGTGGAAAATTCTTTGGCAGGCAATATGTAG
The DNA here is from genome assembly GCA_014898755.1 of Handroanthus guayacan. Lineage (NCBI taxonomy): Eukaryota > Viridiplantae > Streptophyta > Magnoliopsida > Lamiales > Bignoniaceae > Handroanthus > Handroanthus guayacan. The sequence continues at coordinate 73,244 of JACFYI010001845.1, forward strand.
GGGGAACAGTTAGTGTATATGACTATGTTGACTTGAATAACATTTCTATTGCATATATTGATCAGTTATGTGAGGAATTGGGATATAATGGGATGAAGATGTACTATATGTTAGGTGAGCATAGGTTTAAGTTTCTAAGTATTGGGGATGAAATGCTGCAGTTGTGTCTATCATTATTATGACAGGGTAGTAGATATATACCTAGATAACACCATGGTAGAGGATATGGGAAGAGTAGCACAGTCTGGGTCTTCTAACTTAGATGATAATGGTGAGAATGACATTGACAATAACTCCTCTGAATGTGAAGAGTTTAAGGATAGTGATTATGATATGAATAGTAAGGAAAATAATGTGAGGGTAGATAATGACTTGTATCATGAAAATATTGATGAGGCCGTAGAGTGGGCTGGGGGCAATGATGGGAATGGTACAGTGGGCACAGATCATTCTATTGAGGGAGATAGTGATGAAGAGATAGGATCCAGTGGTGATGACTTTATTAGTGACATAGGTTCTGATGGTGAGAATGGTAAACAATACCCTATTTTTAGTAGTAGTGATACCTATGACCCCAAATTTGAACTTGGCATGATATTTTCAAACAAATCAGAATTTAGGATAGCAGTTCATTCTCATGCTATTAAGACAAAAAGGAGCATTAAGATTGCAAAAAATGACAAAAGGATAATCTATGCCAAATGTGCAACTGAAGGTTGTGAGTGGGGAATTCATGCTCTTAAGCTTGGCAATGAGTCCACCTATCAAATAAGAGAGTATTACTCCAAGCATAAATGTGGAACATCATTTAATGTTAAAAATTTGAAGTCCTCTTGGCTGTCATTTAAATATGTCAGGTCATTTAGGTCAGACCCTAAGAGAAGTGTTAAGGGATTTAGACATGATGTAATAAAAGACATTACAGTCAATGTTTCTAAATATCAAGCTTACAGGGCTAGAAATTTGGCACTTGATTCTATTGATAGTAAGGCTGAGGAGCAATATGCACTTCTATGGGATTATGCTGAGGAGTTAAGAAGATCTAATCCTAGCTCAACTGTTATACTTTCTTTGGTTGATAGTGATGATGGTACTACTGCCAGAAGGTTTGGGAAGTTTTATGTGTGTTTAGAAGCTCTGAAAAGAGGATTCTTATCTGGGTATAGACCATTGATAGGAGTAGATGGTTGTCATCTTAAGGGACCACATGGGGGGGGGTACTATTAGCAGCAGTGGGCATTGATCCAAATAATACTTCTTTCCCTATAGCCTATGCAGTTGTAAGTGTGGAGAATAAGGAGACTTGGGAATGGTTCTTGATGTTGCTGAGGGTAGATCTAGGCATTGTTAGGGAATATGAGTTCACTTTTATGTTAGACAAACAAAAAGGATTGCTTCCAGCATTTGAACATGTCTTTCTAGCTTGTGACAATAGGTTTTGCATTAGACACCTACATGGAAACATGAAAAGGGCAGGTTTTAGGGGCTTAGCATACAAAAAAATCCTCTGGAAAGTAGCCATGGCTAGCACTGTCCCTGAGTTTGATATTGTGATGAAGGAGTTGGCAAAGCTTGACAAAAATGCACTCGAATGGTTTTCTAATAAACATGCTTCTCAGTGGAGTAGATCACACTTTAATACATTCCCTAAGTGTGATATACTCCTCAATAACTTGTGTAAATCTTTCAATTCAACAATTCTAAGTGCAAGGGAGAAACCAATTCTTAGTATGCTTGAGGAAATTAGAGAGTTGTTAATGACAAAACTCCAAGAGAATAGGGATAAGGCAAGGAGAAAATGGCACGGCAAGTTCTATCCCCAGATTAAAAAAATTGTGGAAAAAAATGTGAGGAAAGCTGCTGATTGCATACCAATAAAATCCACTGATATACACTTTGAGATATCATGCTATGATGGGTCCAGATATGTAGTTGATCTTGGAAAGCATACATGTTCATGTAGAAAATAGGATTGGACTGGGATTCCTTGCAAGCATGCCATGTCTGCTATACGTAGTTAGGTTCAAGATCCTGAAGACTTTGTGGATAAGTGTTATTGGGTTGAAACTTTTGTGAAAGTGTATGAGCATGCCATCTTCCCTGTTAATGGATCACAACTTTGGAAAAAGACCAATTTACCTCCTCCATTGCCCCTAAATCCGAGAAGAAGTGCTGGCAGGCCAAAAAGAGCAAGGAGATTAGAAGTTGATGAGCCTACAAGAAAGGATAGAAAAAGCAACAAAGGCCGGGCCAAAACAGAGGCTGTCAAGATGAAGAGGCAACAACTAACCATAAGGTGCAAAATATGTGGAGAAGCCGGCCATAACAGAAAAGGATGCAAGAAAAAGAAGTCAGGAGAATCTATTGAAGTAAGTTAGAAGAACATTTGTTTGCAATATTGTTTGCAAGATAACATTATATGATTTTAATACTTTTGCTTGAATAGGTCCATGGTAGTACATCTAAAACAATACAAGAGGATGTTCAGCATGAAACACAAGTAAATGCATCACAAGTACCTCCACAAGTAAGTCCAGATCACTTGTACTATCATTTTGTAAACAAATAACCCATACTGTTATATCATTTTTCAGGTACACGAAGAGACAAGCTTCTCTCATGGTGACATTTGGACCATACCTCCTTCACAAGCATCTGCTGAGCCTTCACTATTAGAAAGTCAAGAATCTCAACAAGGATCAAAGCTCACAGTAATTTCAGTGCCTTTATATTGATGGAGTTCCTTCCATTTGCCTTTTAAATCTGTCTCTATCTCTGGATTACTGGTTGTTATGGCATTTGAATTTTGGTGCTGCAAATTGACTTGAGCTCTATAAACAAAAAATAGGAGAACATGCAACAGGGATCTTTTATCATCATCATCATAACAAAAAACAGGAGAACATCTTTCATATAATTATCATCATCATTATAGCAACAAACATCTTTTATCATCGTCATAACAACAAACATCTTTCATCTTTCATCAAAGCTATCCTTTAGCTTTGCAGAAAACAAAAAAAAGAGATCTAAATCTTACAATTTTGCTATCAACTAAACCAAATGAATAGTGCCATCAACCAAGAAACAACCAGTGAATATAGTAGCAGTTTTTTCCTCCTCCTTGCTTTTGTCAATTCATCCTCCATTGCATTCAATCTTCTAAGCAACCCAAGTATTACTTGTCTTGCTCTTGCACACATTGGAGAGTCTATCCAAACAAAGAATCCACAACCATTCCTCATAGAACTACATCCATGAAATCTTCTACCTGGATTTTCATTTGTCCATGAAGTCTTCAATTAAGCTCTTCTTCCACAGAAACAATTTACAGCTTCATAGTGAGCCTTTTTTTCCACTTTCTGTGCTGGTTTTCGGATGAAATCTCTTTTTTTCACCTTTACTCAGCTTCTTTCCCCTTCTTTTACCTTCTTGCAGTTTCTTCACTTGTGGGTTTGACCAACAAGTGATAATTTTCCCTCCAAAGTTAATAAATATGATAATTTTTCCTTCTTCACCCAATTAATGGCAATTAAGCTCCTTTCCGTTAATTTCCTGATGGCAGCCCCCTTGGGGACTGAAATTAAAAAAAAAATTGAGTTATGGGACTCAATTCTAGAAAGCCAAAAAGTTTGGGACCAAAATCCAAAAGAGCATGAGTTATGGAACCAAAATTGCAATTTACCCTTGTGAAATATGATGCTTTTGGTTAATATATGCTCCTATTATGCTATGCTTACTCCAGGCATTACAGGGGCCAAAAGTGTACCACTTATGCTAAGTTGTTGGAGGAAATTCATTGGAAAAAGGAGGAATTCTACTAGTAAGATATCTAATGAAAATGAAAGGATTAGAGCTTATAGACAAGCTAAATTGAGGCCACAGATAAAATATTTGAATGTGGTCCAAGATATATCTCAAGCATGTTTATAAGTAAATAAAATAATTTCTGACCGCATTATCCTTTTATATATCTAAAACTTAAAAATCATAGATATATTTCAAAAAAGTATTGACATCATATTAATTATAGTATGTATTACAGTATATAGTATATAGTATATATTATATTATTAAATATATATTATATATTACAGTATAATATATAGTATAATTATATATTAGTGTAACTATATATACTACAGTATTAATATTATAGAATATATATAATATAACATATATATAAGCTGTAATATATATTATCAATATATTCATCGCGGGTGGGATTCTTGTAACCAACTTGAACTTAGCAAACTAATTTATAATAATTAAAAATTTACACATGGCACAATTTAAACTACGAAAATTAAAAATTATGAAATATAGTTTGCAGAATACCTAATATAATATTATACCTATTCTTAGACTCATAAGTAAGATAATACCAGTTACTAAAACAAGCACCACAACTATTACTAAAACATCAAATATTTATTTTGACTTATTGTGTGACTTCGAATTACGTGACATACTAACAGAGTAAGAAGCCTGCAAGTTACTCTGATCCTCATTGAATGACGGGTTGCCACATTCATCATAACTTGTGGAAACATGCAAATTAGAGGATGACGATGTCCGAGGGCCAAAGGGACCAAAGTTATGCGGTTGGTTAATTTCTTCATTGTCTTCTTCAGTAGAAAATTTATTTGCTTCTTGGTATCCAAGTAGGCCCAAGTCACTCCAAAAAGATTCTGTGAGAAGTGGATAATTTGGATTTCGTGCTTCACCAATGCTTACTGGTCACTCCTGTACACTGTCATTATGGTTCGATAAAATCTGAATGACCTCACGTGCTCATTCAACTCTATTAGCACTCGACTTATTGTCATTAAAGATAGTGCACAACTGAAGCCAACAAGGCACACCTTCAAGCATGTATGCTTCGACCAAAGGATATTTCTGTCGAAAAAAAATACCAAAAAGATAAAAAAATTATCACAAATAACATTAGTTGTAACATAATTCTATGGAGTAAGAATGCACAAACCGCTATGACATCAATCCAGATATATGTCCTTGTGTGTACAAAATTTTCCTCTCTGTTAAACTCCACTCCATCAAGTCCGATGATGTACTTAAAAACGGCGTACCTCTCGTAGAGAAAGTTGCATCTCTGCACACATTCCTTGAAAGTTAATTCTATTCCAAATGCTTCATTTATATCGCGCAGAGCAGTTTTTATTGCTAGTGATTGTGCTTCCATCAATAATAAGGATTCTATTGTGGCATGATCCACTAGTTTACAAATAAATGTGTAATCCATATGCCCCGTCCATTGTTTATTGTAAAAAAAATCTTTCTGTGGGCGAATTTGCTTACTGGACATGGTGTATTCAGACAACAACTTGCTTCTATAATATGAAGTAAAGAAGTAGAATTTCTCTCAAAAGTAATTTGATAACTTTCTTTTCTTTCTTTCTCTTTTCCCTTTTTTTTTTTTCCAATGTAGGTGAGTGAGGTGTTGATTTATAATGTCCAAGTTGCTATTTAAAGATAACATAACCCATATGTGTCCAAAAAATAGTCACAGACTCAATAGTGGGAATTGGTGAGAAACATGTGCTTATTTTACAACATAAAAAATGTCAAAAGATATTTAGTCACTCACACTCAAAATATGTGCAAATCAGTGACAGACTCATTTCACAACATCTAATTTGAGGCTTCCTTTTAGTACAACCTATGAAAAGTAGGTAATATGCCAAGTGGTCTAGCTGCCAAATGATTACAAAAGCTACCAAATGAGCTTTACTCTAAGTACAACCTATAAGATTGAATAATCACATCAATGAGCTTTGATTGCTTTGCTATCTTTCTTTCTCCCCTGAAATCTGGATTCAGCATCATTAGATAGCATATTTGTGATTATCTTTGCTCTTGGAAGTGTTGAGAATACATTATCAGCATGTTTATATCAGCCTCCCAAAGTTGCTCCTTCCAACTAACAAAATTAGAAATTTCACAAGAGTGACAGAAAATAAAAGGGCTTTACTAATTTTGAAGATTAAAATTGATGAACACAAAAGCATTAATATTCAAAGATGAAATTAACTTATAAAACCAATACTATGCTGTAATTTAAAGGTTCCACCGAGATTTGAACTCAGGTTACTAGATATCTTATCTAATGTCCTAGCCACTACAGTATGGAACCCTTTCTTACGATAACAGTACTTAAAAAAATGTTTGACTTAGGTTAAACACTTTATTATGTTGTTTTATGTTAAAACAATAGTGGTTTTTACCTAAAGATAACCAAGTATAAATGTTCTACCAATTTTATCTGTTTCTCATCACTCAAAAGAAGGAAAAAGAACAGAAAAGGAATAAGAAGAGGAGAAGCTCTCTTCTTTTTTGACTTCCTTTCAAAAATAAACACAAAAAAGAAAATGATTGCCTAGCATAATAAACTATGAAAAGCTTGACAATATTTAATTAAGCCAACGGCATTGTTGAAATAATTTCATTTATCATCATAGCTTAAGTACAGGGGGTTAACTAATGCCTACTAAATAAATAAGATCATAAGGGCTATAACATAAATAATTATCAAATCATTCATAGATATGCTTAGTCAAACAGTAAAATGTACCCACTTGTGGGCATGTCTCTGTAGAAATTTAGGCATTCAACTTAGATAAAGGTACTTAATAAAAGAGGCACGCAATTGCAAGACATTTAACTGTACATAACTTAATGAATCATAAATTCAAACATCCTCTATAAATTAATTAAAATATAAATATAATTAATCCCATTACGTTTTAACATTTAAGAGGATCCATATGAAGAAATATTACTTATCATACGGTAGAAAATGGTTGCATACATAGGTAGAAATCGAACTTATAACTCAGAAGAACACGAGAACAAACAAATGTCTCACCGACAAAGCAATATGCATTTAATTATTAGTAAAACCCAAATTTATCAATGTGTGTGATATATTTGAAGCAATGCACTCAAAGGTCAATATAATCCAAAGAACTCATAACAAGAGCTAAATCCCTATAATCCTAAAAAAATTTTAAGGAGTTTAAAACAGTAAACACAAGGGAATATCATCACAATTCAAGTCAAACTATAGTTTTACATTTGTATATATGTGTGTGATAACATATCAGGAAAGCAATCCAATGTTCTACATAACTATTCCCTATGTATTTTTTATAAGAAATATAACCAAATAAACATAAAGACCATGATAATATAATGGTCTAAACCAAGCCTAATTACATAGGCATATGCAGTACAACATAAGCAGATTACCTAATGAATTCAATTCAGCCCTCAACAATACTCGATTGGATGTGAATTGGCTATGCTGAGGCAAGAGCAATTGAAGGTGTAGTTGAGGTTTTAGATGTTGCAACTGATGATGGTTGCATTTGATTAGGTCGCTGGTGTATTTGTTGTAGAGAACATGGGATGCTTTGTAGATACCTACTGTGAGATACCATTAGATTCTCTAATCTCCATATTTGCAAGCTTCAAACGTTGGACTTCTACTATCAATGTCTCGTGCAGAGTTGCCACATTAAGTGAAACAAATATTTAGTAATATATCTTTTATCCAAGTCTAACCCCAATGGAATGCATCTAGATATCATATGCATGCTATAGAAATAGCTAGATGCTAATCATCTCTATCTATGAAGCACTGGAAACAAAGATATATAATGAAAAGAGCCCCCAAAAAACCTGCCTAAGATAAGAATATTTCACATATAAAAGAAATGGTAATACGACTACAATCTGTTTGTACGTGTGGAGTTTTTTTTTTTTTTTTTTTTTTTTGTTCACTAACTAAAGCAGTTAACAAAGATTTGAAATGTGTAATATGTAGGAAGGGAGACCCGATTCAAGAATCTAGAACCTTTATCAGATATCTTTTACCTTTTCAGCACATAGACCATGAAACTTTGTTGTCATTTCATGAGCCAAATCAGACCACATCCCCTGCCTTTGAATTGTAGTCTCTACATTTTTCAGAAACCTTCTTCTTTCAAGAGGTATTCTGGCCTGTTCATGAACGAATAAACTTAAAGAGGATCACATTTACAACTCAATTTCACATGATAGATAAAGAAGTTAAAACAATGATTGTGATCCAGATATATTTGTCAATGGCTCAATGCCCAAAATCTTTTGTTTAGAATTAGAGAAGAAACGATTCCACACATAGAAAAATGATATTATGTAAACCCCAAATTTCTCAATGAGGACTAACTTCAAGAAATCAGAATGGATGTTGGAGTCAGAAGATAAACTAAATAATAATATACTATTGCCGCAAAAACTATAGTTAAATAACATAAGAATAAAAATTTAGAAGAGGGTTTGGAAGATTTACCGTCATTGGGTCCATGAAAAGGCACATAAAACTCCTGCATACCATGATTGATCATCTCCACCTTATAATCATTCATTATCCTATTTCAAGAAAGCAAAATTTTAGAAAAATTAGAAAATAGGAAAACTTTCTAAAAATGGCACCAAATAAATAAAAATAAAAAGAAATAGAAAAATGGATGAAACAGAAGTTGTTACGGAAGAAGCTGCACAAGAATCTATTATTAGAGGAAATCTAAAAGGGATTCAATTCCCCAGCTCTCTAAGAGAATCCCTTGCGTGCTATGTATACGGGCCTCTCAAATCCAAGAAAATTAGATCAAGTAGGAACCCAGAGTGTATATGTGCATGAGAGGGAAACAAGACATGTGAGATTTGGAACCAAGATCAAGGAGGAAGAAGCCATGGACGAAACACATACCTTAATCGGTTGTTCGTACCACAAGTCTGCTTTCGAAGTCATCTATGCCCTAAAAACGAAATGCCCAGAAACATGAATGAAAGAAAATCAGGTTGTAATTTTGCAAATTGATTTGGGTTCGGGGAGGAAAGGATTGATTTAGGAAGGGGATTCTGATTTGG
>JACFYI010001845.1:98583-109917 GCA_014898755.1 Handroanthus guayacan
GACCCGGATCACGAGGCGGAATGCCGAGAGATCCCGGGGCGTTACATATATATATTTCCCCCTAGGATGTTTTGTGCTGATTCATTTTTCAATGGGAGTTTGCATGAAAAAATATCCACCATCATGTATGCCATGCAAAAATATTTCACAAAATTGGGGTTTTTTCATATTTAATAATAAATCTCGACACATTAACATTATGGTATTGTTCATGAGAAACATAATCACATGTCTCTTCACAAAGTTTACAACACTTCTAATAAAATCAAATTCTACCTCAAATTGGAGCACAATATGAATGCATATTTTTTATTTTTATATTTGTCAAGTTGAAATTCAAATTCCACTATTCAATTCATTTTCTACCATAAAAAAAGCACTTTTTACACTTTGTTCTTGAAAATTTTTCGAAAAGAGCAAGTTACCTTCAAAAGTATTTATAATTAAGTTGTGTACCTAACACTAGAATCACCAGTGTACGTTATACCCGGTTTCAACCTTGAAATAATGCATGAAACTATAAATAAGATACGATCGAAATCCACAAAATTTTCATGGTACATGCAAAATGGCTAAACAAGTCAAACCATGTGTTTATTTTCACATTTCGGTTGTTTCAAATGTAACGTGCAAGTTCGTAGAATTTTGACATTGTCTAATTTCGTGTAAAACCCCAATTTCAGTCTCAAAATGGCTTCTAATGTAAAATAGCACACTGTTTGATTTGTTAACTCGTTGTGTACCTTGTAAATTTTGTAGAATGTCAACTCTTATTTCGTGTATTTTCTCGGGAAAGACATTTGGGTGTAACATGCATACACTACTAATTCTAATATTAAGGCCATAATTAATTGCAAAAAATTTTGAGAGGTAACTTGCCTTTACCGAAATCTTAATAAGGGACAAAATGCAAATAGTTCTAAAATTAACATTCAACTACTAGTGTTTTCAATAGGTTGCTTTTTAGTGAATGAAGGGAACAAAGGTAAATTGCATTTTTGGTTTCATAACTTTGTTTGTCTTCGATTTTGGTTCCAAACTTATGCAATTTCTAGAATTGACTTCGGTGAATGATTTAATGGAGAAGTACAGCCGGCGGCTAGGTTGGAGGGAGATTATAAATACATCCTAAAAACAACAATCAAGGTGAGGGAGACTCATTAAAAAGGGTATTCACTCTTAAATTTAGAGAAAACTAGAATTTATTACAAACATTTGCTTCAAAACTAAAGACTCAACTGTTTACAATCTGATCCCTTGACCCATATTTTCGGTCTACACCACTTTCAAGCGAGTAGATCTTAAGAAAATAGATAAGATTAACTCATTTGAAATGAATTTAAGCAAGTTAATCATATTCTTTTTTATATATGCTCTGAAATTAGATAATCCTAATACCCTTCAAACATTTCATATCTAATTTAATCTCTGCTCTCAAGAATAGAAGATGCATTACGTGGACTAGGAAGGTGTTTGGGTGAGCTTATAAGCTCTTCAAAACATCTTATAAGATGTTTAAAATCTTATGATATGTCATTAAGTGTTTAGTAAAATTTTTTATATAAAATCTTATTATCCTCCAAAATAAGATGTCAGAATCTTACAAACTCTTTTTAGAAAAGTGAGGAGCTCTCAACTCTCAACTTATTTTTAAAATCTTTACATATGTTTTCAATTTTAACTATTTTAATTATAAAATTATCATTACTAATATATATATATATATATTTGGAGAAAATGTCATTACTGACATTTTTTAAGTTAAAAGCTCTTATTTTATAGAAACTTCTAATAGTCTATTACCAAGAAAAACATAATAACAATACACCTCATTAGTTTTACAAGACAAATCCAAGTCAAACAAAAACCTTGCGAAATTACATACATATGAAAACAAGGAAGCAAAACTATATATCCAAATGTTGGGGGAAAATAACAATACGCAAAGTGTATGTATTCCAACGAGTAATAAAGTGACAAATAAAGTATTATCCAAGAGGATTGTTGATTGATTATTTTACCCAAGCAAACTGCTATACAAATACTCTAGCTAATTTTTTTTAGAGAGAGACAATTCATACATCCAATTCTAAATATCAATACATCAAATCAATATTTGCAATTAATAACTAAGAAAAAAATATCTAATCAAGCAACTATGCAGTATAATAAAATACCCCACACGCGATCGAGGCCAAGGGCTTATTGGCCTCTAACTAATTAAATGACCAAAATTTGATAAGAGCAATTGAATAATGAAATCGATAAAACTGATAAGAAACCATTAGCCTAATACAATTACAAGGCTTTGTTGAGTTACTTGCAATAAAATATCCTAATCAACCAATTTAATATATGTCTATAAGAATCAAATAATTAATATTAAAAACTAATTTAAATCCACTTAGGTGGCTAGCTGAGCATGCATATGTCCATCCCACAAACGAATCAATTTTTTCATTTTATGCAAATAAATTGAATAAAGATTCTTTTATCGACAAACCTACCCTAAGTGTCCTATCGAGAATTTCTAGAGTATATAAAGTTAACCTAATTGTTGGCCAGCCAATTAATTAAATGAGATACATATAGGAGAAATATTGAGAATCAATCAAACATCAAAAGAATATAAAGCCTGAAAGCAATTCATGCAAAAAGGTTCAAATCATAATTTGAGAACATGGAAATTAGTTCATGCTCATAATTAAAAAAGTGAAAGCTGAAAGAAAAATAAAGTAAGAACTAAATTCTAAAAGCTGAGGGTTTTGAAAGCAACAAATGTAGTTCACAATCTTGACCATCTCTGAAGTCTTCAAAATTCTAGTGCAACTTAAGGACGCAAGCCCTTCTTGACTTGGTAAATCTGAGGTTTTTTCATCCAACTTCAACTTTGTCATGTAAAGTCCTTATCTCCCCTAATTCTTGTATTATTTTTACTTTCAAAACCTAATTACTTCGTTAGCTTATTTGCACAACTATAACTTAGAATATGATAAGTTTAATATAAAAATAATACAAAATTATAATATAAATATGGATTTATCTCCAAATGATTACTCAATACTGCAAACATTTCTTTTGTACAACATATAAAATAACTTCACTAAAATTCCAATGGCATAAAATGACATTCCAATAACCCTAAAGGAAATTAGTACAATAATATTTATAATGTGACATATATTTATCTCATGGGTTCAACTTTTATTTTGCAAAAGGTGCGAGAGGACTTGATTAATAAAGTCTACACCGTCTTTTCACGCTTTAGTTTTCCTTCACTCAACACGCTTGCCGTCTACTTAATTGCCACTATTTTAACTCATGTTCTATCTTCTATTTCATTGTATGGATGTCGGTCAAGTGTTTGATATATACAACCGTATGTTTTTATAATGAAAGATTTGAAAGCTTGGCATGTTTTTAAGATATAAAATGGAAGATAAAACATCATTTTAGAATAGATAATTCCGAATGCTCGAAGGGAAATGACTCTTCAACTAAAATTACTACTCTTATAGTACGGTGATATTTGCAATAAATTATGTAAGTTAACACGCAATGATTTACTTTTGTTAAAAAATAAAAAAGAAAAAAAAAACATGTTGTAATCAAAAGCAATGTTTGGAATACTCAATAAATAATTCATTGTAAGCTAACAAAAAGTATTCAGAATTCCAACTTTACTTTTGCTTCCCCATTTGTCATATAATCTTTATATTAGGAAGTACTTTCAACATCTCAAAAAGTAGCCCCAAGGCTCCATATGAGATTATACATTATTTTTTTTTTATTAATTTTAGATATCTCATAGCATAAACAGAGTTTTCAAATACTTGAAAAGAGCTTTTAACAACTCATAATTAGATAAATACTTTTTGCATGCATTTAATTGTTTCCTTTCTAGATCGATAATTTTGGCGGAAGCTTTTGCATTAAAATGAACAGCAAGAGCTTATTATCTATGCCTTTATAAAGTATAAGGTCCTATTTGGTATATGTTTTATTAAAATATCCTTTTCTTAATTTTATATTTTCATTTATTTTAATAATAGGATAACTACCACTACATATCTATCACATTACCTCCCACAATCCAACCACATATAGTTAGATATTATCTTTTGCTATATTCATAAAAACAATGTTATTATTTTATATGTTGGATGATATATCATTAATAGTAATAAAATTGTAGAAGATAATTTATGAGTTTATGGATGCATGCCTTTGAATGTATCAAAACAATTAGAAAAATTGACTAATTAACATACGGATAATAAAAAATTATAAGAAATTTTAAATAATTTCACTAATAGCATATTATTAATAATTCAAAAATATAAGTTATTCTAAATTTTAAAACATTGAAATATTGTCAAAAGTAAATAAATATGGTCAGAATATCCATATTTTGCACATAATGATATGGATTTATTTGTGTTTAATTATATTTAAGGTAAAAATTATTAGATGCACACTCATCGAGTGTGCACCCATTGCTAGTAATAAAAAATGATGATGATGGATTATTCTGAATTTTTTACAAAGTTATAATTTTATACCATATACGATATACATTACATTTTGATTGTATATTGTGAAATTTTGAAGACATCAAAGTTTTAACAGTAAAAACGTACACTAATGGCAAGTAAGAAGCTCACTTCAAATTAGGGTGCTCTTGGCTTGAAGCAAAAAGCTTGGCTTGACTCGAAGTTAATCGAGCTTGAGCCGCGCGAGCCTTAACAAGCTTGAGCTTGGCATCGAGCGAATTCGAGCTCCAGCAGACTGGCTCGAAGGCTCGCGACCCTGGGATATTATTAAAAAATATATTATATATAATATATTATTATAAAATATATATATATATAATATATAAATATTTATATTAAAAATATATATTAAATTATTTTTTTAAAACAAGCCTTTCAAGCTCGATCAAGGCTCGAGCTCATCAATTCTGTAAATGAGCCAAGCTCGAGCCTGGAATTTTTGCTAAGCTCGGTTCGTTTATAGCCCTACTTTAAATTGAACCATAGAAATAATAAGATCTTAATAACAATGAATTAATTAGACAATATTAATTGCCAGTGTATTGGTTAGCGAGGCCTTAACCCAGCGGTCAGTTAGAGACCCCATAGCCATAGTTTTAGGTGTTCAAATATGTTTTCCTATAGGATATATAAGAGACTATCTTTCTATTAAGTAATAGGTCTAAATACTTATTAGTGATTGTATTTGATATTGATTTCAACTATAGTTGCCGTACATCTTAAATTAATTAATAATGTAAAGTTATTTAATGATGATGTAATGAATATTCTCGATCCCTTTTTTGGTTGCCCTTCCACCCTTTCATAGGAAGTAATTTGTTACTCACCCATAAAATTTATAAATAACATATGAAACCAATTAGTGGTTTCAATTTATTGCATGCGGGCATTCACTCCTGAGATCTCTTTATTAGATCTCAAATTCCTACCTTGATTTCTTTTGTTTTTAGAGTAAAGATAATGTATTCAATCAACACATTAAAACATTATCATTAGCAATAGGCAACATTCAAAAATCAGATAAAATTCCAAGTAAGACAAATACAATCTACTACACATTGGAAGAATCGAGGTTACTATTTAATAAAAAAATTAATCGCACATTAAGAAAATTAAACACATAACTTCTTGCTTCTAAGACCTCCATCTCACCAACTCATCGGCACTTTCCCTGATATCTAAAAGCTTACTTCTTGGGGGATGAAGTTCAAAACCATATGCTAAATAGTTGAAAAGAAAAGGCAAACCAAGCCACATATATTTATACAATTTACGGTATACATCCTCCAATAGCCTTCTAATTTTGTGAATGCTTTTGAAAAAGTGTAAATTTGGGACCCACTTTTAAATAATTTATGTAAAAGAAGATGCATGTGTAAAAATGGGCCACCAAAATATCATTCTTCACACTCCCACTAATGTATAAAGACCCCTTCCACTCTTGCTCCTTCTGTGGGATCTAAGGATAGGGAAATCCTAAAAAAAATTTCAATTCCCCTCAATACGTATACCTTCCTCTTATAAAATTCATCAATGGAGTCTTCAATCAAGGGAGAAAAGATCCAAACCATGGAAAACTACAAGAGGGCTAAGTTTGTCTACAATTTTGTACTCTATTCACTTACATCTTTGATCACTTTCTTGTTCTTTTCATACCCGTTCTGGTTCCCTTCTACGAAGAACTTCTGTTGTTCTCTTCCAAAGATGTCATTTTCTTCGAGTCCCAATTTTTTCTTCATCATGTTAAATGTCATCATTTTTATCCTCATAGGAGAATCAAAGCTAAAACCATCGTCACATTCATCTCAAAACTCAGATATCTACGATGAATATATTGCAAGAAGTCGCCGTAATTACCTTAACGTAAATTCAAGGAGAAAATCCATGGATTTATGGAAAGCCCAAGCATTGAAGAGAAAAGGCATGGAAGTGTAGAGAAAATTCATCATCATGAGGAGAAGAAAAAGGTATTCACGAGACTGTGCAAGAGTATTATTCCCCATGAAGAAAAGAAAAAGGAATTGAGGGTTAGCAAAAGTGAAGTTTGGGGAGAAAGTGAGAATGTGAAAAGGACAAAAACGAACGTGAAAAGGGAAAAAAACTAAGGGGAAAGAAGAGGAGCAACTTTACATACCAAGAGAGGAGTTAAACAAAAGAGTGGAAGCTTTTATTGCAAGAGTTAACAAGCAAAGGTTGCTTGAAGCTAAATTAGTAGACCATAGTAGAGGTTGAAATAATTGCAATATGGGTTTTTTTTAATTTAAGGATTGATAGAGTTTCTTGATTTCATTTTTGTACTTAGAAGAACTTAAAATTTTGATGTTCATATATATATAGATGCTAATTAACTTAATGAGAAATTACTGCCAATAACGTACAAATTAATCTCTCTCTCTCTCTCTCTCTCTCTCTCTCTCTCTCTCTCTCTGGGGTCTATTATTTCTCATAAATTTTGTGGTGTTGTTTTCCACAATTGATTTTTCACTCTAAGATAATTTGAAAATCGGCTTGAGAATATAAATGATATGAACTTGATCAATAAATGCTTGCAAGGTGCTTAATCAGCTTATTTGGGTATTTATTTTTTTATTTATAGAAATGATTCATTACAAAAGAGCAGCTTCATTGCATCATTAAATCAATAAATAGCCACATTAGAAATCAATATTAACTATATATATATATACAAGTGCAAACAACAAATATATAAGCCTACTATTTGATAAAAAGTCCACTACTATTCAGTGAAAAGTCTATAGTTTAGCAAAAAAACAAATTCGAATTCTTAAACTCTTGGTTAGGGATCAGTAAAACAAAAATTGAATTTTGGACAGTTGTGGTGAAATAATAGTCAATAATTCAAAATTAATTGTTATACTGCAAGTGACAATCAATGATTTGAAATTAATAATGCAGGTGAAAGCATCATTTGTGACCGCTTATACCTCGGTGAAAAACATCTATCATGGCTAATACGGTAGTGAAATTTTAACAACTCCACACTAATACTACGTATTATTAACCTGATGAAGATAAAATAAATGACTTTTTAGCAGTTTAGTTTTTATTAACGTCAACTTTAATCATGACAATGACAATTGTTAAAGTTGCTTAATAATGGAGCACCACTAGCTAACTACCACTGGCTAAGACCTACCTCACTGCGTGTATCATCTATTTAGATGATGCTGAAAGGAAAGCAAGCCAATTTTCTTGTCTATTAGTCTTCAAGAATTGTAGATTTTTCAGTAGGTATGCATCACGTGGATTCTCCTCATGAAGCAAACATAAATAAACGTGGATTCAAGCCAATTTTCATTCATTATAAAGAATTTCTTGTAATTTATAATTTACAATTTTAGGTTTTCACCGCGCCTAGATAGGATTACAAAAATATCATAATACACGTACGCAACAAATTTGATCTTAAAATATAGTTGTTTCATGTTTTGTTTGATGGAATTAAGCAAAGTAAATGCCTTGTAGTACCACTTATTGGCTGTCCAAAAATTTCACTGAAATTATTTTACCTCCCATGTAATATAAGTTTTGCTACATGATTATGAGTTTATTGTCACATTACTTACGTAATTGAGAAATACTATACTCAATATATAAAATATTATTCTTGAGACATGAATATTATAAATTAATTCTTAAGGTTAAAAAGAAACTACAAAGACTTTTATTTTAATGGCAAAAAAAAAATGTAAATAAATAACTAAAAGATGGTGGTTCGGGCTATTAGTGCTTCAAAGTGGAGTTGACAACTAGCTAGCTGCAGAATGTTTGGCTAGCAGGACAATTGTGACTGCGGACATAAAAGTAAATAATGTTACTTTCCTTAGCATGGAAGGCACTTAATCTAGCCAAAACATATTATTGTCCTCGAATTAACTATGGCAGAAATAAGAATAAAATGCAATATAAAAAAATCACGAGGTACGGTTTTGTTTCCTTAATTATCATGAAGATGATAATTTTTAGCATGTATGCACTTATTTAAAGGAAATAAATATTAGCTTTTTCTCTTTTTTTTTTCATTTTTTATTGGTAAACATGAAATTCATTAAAATAAAAGCGCACAAAAGTCCAGTTGAACTTGTCCCTCGTCACAAAAACAATTCAGGAAGAGTTTGTGAAACGGGACAAGGCCATTTCATTTACAAGAATTTGCCCGTCTAGCAAGATTATAAGCAACAAAATTAGCATCCCTAGAAATGTGAGAAATGGACCATCGAGGCCATTTTGACAGCAAAAACTTAGCTGCTTGTACTTCAACTTCAACATTCCAATGTGAGAGTTTGCTCTTCATTTTCCTACATTTTTGTGGACTCCAGCGAATCAGTCTCAAAGCCTGCCAGTACCAATTTCCTTTGGCCGACCATTTTCAAATATTAGCTGTATCGCAATACAAATAAATTATAGGTATGGCTGGAATTCGAATTTAAAATTTTTAACTGAAAAATTTTGGACAAAAGCTATATCATTTGCCAAGATTATAGGTTAATTCCATTTGAAAGTGATATCTTCTGTGGCTTTATTTTACTACATTTGCTCTTTAATTTCTATCTATTGGTGTAATAAATTCAAATGTTGCTTATAGTTTCATTTCCCAACATGCAGTTGAAATTCTTATATTTTGGAGCTGAAAGGTTTTTTTTTATTCATATATTTGCACAAAGCTGAAAGGAGTTTCTCTTGTCGCAGTTCGGGGTGTGGTCCTATATGCCCAAAGGATTCCGGGCAATTCGTCTATCCAATTTTCACCAACTTTTCAACTTTCATTTTTAACCCTTGGAGCAAAGTTCGATTAGTAACATCAATCTGCCCGTTCCTTTGGGGTGTGAATTGAGCTAAAACATTGTTTGATTTTAAGCTCGTTACACCGAACTTTAAGTTCGCTTCCCTAGAATTGTTTGCCATTAATTTCTGGGATGAGCTCTTTTGGAATACCAAATCGACAAACTATCTTCTTCCATAGAAATTTCATTACTTCATGCTTTGTAATTCTACTTAAAGCTCTAGTCTCAACTCATTTACTAAAGTGGATCAATGGCCACCAATGAGACCTTTTTCTACCCTAGCGCAGTTAGAGGGCGTTTGGCTAAGCTTATTTAAAACATCTTATAAGCTCTTACATCTTATAAGATATTTTTGGAGCTTATAAGATGTTAGATCTTATTTCAAAAATAAGTTGTTAAAGTGTTTAGATAAAATAACCAGTTTGGAGAACTTTAGGAGCAAGGGAACTTGCTGCTAAATGATTCTCCCAAGTCCCTTGATATATTTCCTTTAAAATATACTCTCCTTCTCTTATTGAAACACACTTTAACAAGAGATGAGCAAACAATCTCTGATAAAAGGTCATCATTAATCAATACGAATTGAGCAACTCGGCGGCGTTGCTTACATATTTCAGGGTCATCATCTCCTTGTAGAAATTTAATTATTGGAGTTCTCCAATCTTTTTCATCAACGATCGATTGTACTTGTGGAGTAGTCAATAGGGATTTCGGTAGCCCCTCGATCATAATGTGCCTAGTCCACATTCAATCATGTTGCTAGCTAGTTTAGCTATAGGCCTGTCAATTCGAATATTCAGATGTGGATATTAGTGTATTCGTATCTGCATCCAAATGATATCCGGATGCAGTTATTTAGATTTGAATTTTATCAGATGCTAAAAATGAATATCCACATCCGTTCCGTATATGTCGGATATTGATCGGATATTCGGATATTCAATATTTGCCTTAATAGTTAAGATACAGATATAATATCGAGATATTCTTATATCCATTAATCATAATTTTCATCCGAAATTCAACTTTGTTACTTTATATATCTAAATTTGTTATATTAATGCCAAAAAACTAAAATATAAGAGTAAAATCACTTCAAATGTTCTAGTGAGCCTAAAGTTTTAATATATAGCATATAATTTTTCAATTTTTTTACATATATAATTAATACCTATAAATTATATTATTTATAAAATTTATTATATCTAAAATTCTACACAAATGTGAATATTTCGAATGCGGATACTACTATATCCATATCCGAAATTTTAGGCAACGATTACGGATACGGATATATCTGAATATTTTCAAATATGGATAATATCCGCTAATTTTGAATACGGATGCGGACGGACGGACATACATTCGGATATTTTTGATGGACCTAGTTAGTTAGATAATGTGCTTTACTATTTTCAGCTTGGGGAACCTGAAATAATTGGAATTTGACAAATTTATTTTTTTAACTCCTTAACTTTTTTGCAGTATTCAATCATCCTGGATTCTTTTGAATGGAAAGTTCCATTGACTTGATTTGTCACTAATTGAGAATTTGAGTACACCATTAATTCATTTGCTTCGTTGTCGACAGTCATTTGCATTCTCAAAATCAAAGCTTCATATTTAGCAACATTATTTGAAGTTTTGAATACGAATCCAACAACAACCTCCAAGTCAATTCCTTCAGGATCTATTAAGACAATGCCTGCAATGAATCCAATTACTGTTACAGATCCATCAACACGAAGGATCCAAATTTTGAGTCATGCCGATCTGCCATGGTTTCAGATATGAAATCTGCCAGAGCTTGTGCTTTGATAGCAATTCTAGGAGAATGAGCTATGTCATATTCTCCTAACTCTATTATCCACTCAATTAATTGTCCTAGGGTGTCTGGTTTATTCAAAAATTGCTTCAAGTGATGATTAGTTTGGACCATAATAGGATGTGAGAGAAAGTAAGGACTCAACCATCGT
>JACFYI010001845.1:110017-125923 GCA_014898755.1 Handroanthus guayacan
TTCGAGAGAAGAAGAATGGTCCTCTTGATAGACCTCAGGTTTCCATGTGCTCCTTCTCACGAAAACTTCGTTGTTAAGTCATCATATTTTGGGCTGGATGGTGTTAATTTGGGCCCTCATCCTTGGGCTCTTATTTTGTTATATTATTGGGCTTTACCCATAACACTAATAATAACAAGTACTGAAGTTTGACAAGGAATCTAACTCCAATGATAGGAAAAGTGCACATCATTTAACTAAAATAAAATAAAACTGGACAAGTAAACAAATATTTTAGATTATATAGAAATGTATGCAGATATATATATATATATATATGTACACGTCTGTATATAAAGCAGGCATTTACTCCAGGTGAGCTAATTTTGATCAAATCGTGAATTGTTAAAATTTTAAATTTTTTAACTGAACTAAAAAAATCTGATTGATTGTTGATTATTCATTTTCATCCAAATAATAATTGTTGTAATCTCCATTATTAAGGAGATCATAATAACTTATTCATATAATATATAATTTAAAATTTAATAAATCTACTTTGCTCTATTTTTCTATTTTTACTTTTAATTTAAAAATTTAACTAATATTTGTATAAGTTATAACTTTAAAGGGAGCAATATTCTTAAGTTTTTAGCTATTCAAACTGTACAATATATCTTCAAAATATAATTACTTTTAAAAAATAAAATTCATTTATGTTATTTAACAATTAATACATTTTTTTATTAAAATATTTAAAAATATTATTTATTTCTCAATCAAATGAGGTAACATAAATATTAACACAAACTAAAATATATTAATATTTTTTTTATACATCGCACTAGGCACATGCTTGTGTGTGTGCACATATGCGCGCGCGCACACACACACACACACACACATATATATATATATATATATGAAGACAATATTTAGAACAATAAATTTAATTTTGACCAAATTTTGAATTTTTAGAACTTTAAATTTTTTTATTAAATTCAAAATCTCTTATCGGTTGTTAAGTAATTGATCTTTTTTTGCTCTATTTTTTCATTACAAATTACTCACTTAAATTTAAAATTCAAATTCAAATTTTTACCTAGAAGATTTCATCTTACCAATCGGATAATCTCTATTTATCATGAGTCATTGGGCGTTACTATTTACCTCCTCATTTACGTTGTTGACCTTATTGTCAATGGCTCCAATCTGTTAACTATTAACTGGTTCACTTGAGCTTCTTGGTCACAGGTTTTCTCCCAATAATCATGGTGATCTTGATTATTTTCTTGGCATAATGATGTTATGTTTTTCTCTGGAAACTAATACATCATGGTCATTCTTGAACAAACTACAATGGTTGACCCTAATGGTTTTAGTACACCTTTATCTACAACTCACAATTTAACCAAATGGGATAGTAGTTATCCACAATAGTAAATAAGGGGTTCAGTGCCCATTCGATCAATCACAAATTAAGCACAAAATCAACTATTAATGGATTTAAGGATTGATTTAAGATTCTTGAATTAGTCACGGTAAACCAGTCAACAAAATATCAGTGATTAATTATTGGAGCAGTCACGGAGTCAGTGACGAAAGTCACTAATAATAATATGTAACTTTTTTCAAAAATATATAAGATGACTGGGCAATCACTAATTTTGTGACTACTTGGTGCGTGCAACCGGCAGTCACTAATTAATGACCAAATATACGGTGACCAATTTCGAGCATATGTCTAGCATCAACCCAACTTTAGTGCTATGAGGGTTTGAACCGTTTTCCTCCAATGGCTTCTTAACCGTAGAATCAACTACCCCTTTGCGTATTTCTTTTGCGCTATAAGAAATATATTACATATACAAATAATAAATAATAACTATTCATTTATTATGTGTATGCATATAGATACATATGTTGCATGTAGTATGTACAAATTATTCATTACTAATACTACTAATACCAATTGTTTTAGACATATATTCTTAATAATTATATTTTAGTACATATACATATTAATGTATTTATATAATAGTAATATAATAGATTATTGAAATATATATAAATGTATTTAATTCTCGTAATTGATGTATTTATACTTACAATGAAGCCTAGCCGTGCTTCATGTGTAGACAGTGGTTTATAACTAGCTATTATATCATCTGTACAGTGACACGTGATAGCATCTTAAAATGTTGGAGGGAAAAATTCATGTATGTCAATTCGGGTTATAACCATTGGGTTTTACTGGGTCAAGGTCGTGTTGACTCAAGACTCATGAAACACATGATGGACCCTTGTACAGTCATGTAAGTGAATAATGCTTTTTGGGTTCTCGATAAGTTGAGAACAGGTCAAGATCCAACCCATCATCAAGTGCTTTGACCTTGGTTTTTGGATTTTGAGCTTGGGCTTGTTTTGCCATTCTAGGTCAAGTCCTATATCACTACTATTATAAAGCTTCTAACAACCAACGAGGATAAGAGCAAAGTCATGTGTTCAGAACACCAAACTAATACCTCGTAACAACCTGAAAACATTAATCATAGGAGATTGGTAATAATACCCCTCTCATGTCATTGTTTCACGACCAATGCACTTATCCATCTTTGTAACGTTTAAGTACTTGAGGCAGTATCACTATTGTAATACCCTAGGAGGGCTTATTTGAACTTAATAAATATCTTATTTAATTTACATTCCAATATATATTAGATGTCTAGGACTTATCAAGTAGGAAATATGAATATTCAGTTGTAGCGGACGTTGCTTCTCGAGCTATAATCTTCTCATTAGAACTTGATTCCCTTCATTGTCCTAATCATCCTGCTGTGGTCTCTGCTCAGTCAACTTGTCGGCAGGCTCCTTGTGGTGATTTTTTAAGATAAATTTTGATATAGCTATCCCTTACAAGTTACAACTCATGGCGTTATTGTGTGGCAAAGGTGGCAATGGACTCATTTGAAAGATGTACTTGGTAACAAGTTTCTTGTTCTTCGCATTAGATATTACCAAAGGAAGTTGAAGCTAAGGCTGTCCCTTATGCTATCCAATGTGTTGCTGAAAGAAGAGGGAAGAAAGTGATTTTGGAAGGGGATTGTGTAACTATGATTCAGGCTCTATTAAAGCGAGATAGAGAAGTGTCTTCTGTTGGTGAGATCCTTGAAGATTAACGTCAACTATTTTTTAGGGTATTTGATCATGTATCTTTTTTCCTTGTTAAGCGTGGATGTAAATAGCTTGTTAATAGTCTTGCTAAGTTTACCAGATGTGTTTCTATGTCTATGAGCCATCTTCCGGTTGAACTCTCTTACGTAATTTAAATTCGGCTATGTAGTGTTAAATTATTTGTGAAATTGGTCATTTAACTTTGTACCTACTAAACAAAAATGGACATTAACTTATCAAGCCAAAATTGTCGTCCTATAGCTTTTATTTTTTTTGTTTTTTGCAATTTTGGTTCTCCAAACTCAATTTGGGTCTATTCCCCAACTTGCTTTGATGTGTCTTTTTCGTTATGTGGTATTTGTACCTTTTTTCCTCCGTTGCAAACATGAAATTTTCATGTGGATTTAAAGATACAAGGATTTATTTATTTATTTATTTATTTATTTTTGAGAGAGAGAGAGAGGGAGATTACAGAGTTTATCCCATAATTAACTTGACATATTATAAAAAATAGACATTGACTTGTTGGGTCGAAATAGATTTTGGTCGCAATTTACAATTCTCTAACTTTTTCCTATGGGCATAAGAGGACTATAAACACCAGAACACAATATTATCCAACACAGCCACTGTTAAAACACCTAAAATCTATCTTTTAACAAAGACAAACACAAACTCCATAGTTGTAATTGCTCTTTCATTTACTTAAACTAAGGAGTTTTTGTTCAAAGACAGATTTTGGGTCTTTTGAGGTTGTTGGTATTGGGTATCATGTTTTGATATTATGTAGTTCTATTTTGTCACTAAGAAAAAGTTAGAGGACCATATGTAGTTATAGAAAAATTATCCCCACCCAATAAGTTAATGCCCATTTTGTCAACAGATTCATGTTACACAACCAATTTTGCAATTTTTCTTGTTTACAATCATTGTGTCCTTAAATCCAAGAGGAAGTACCACATTTACAAGAGAGAAAAAATACAAATGCTACATGAGGAAAAAAGAAACACGTGAGAAATGGGAAGGAAAATAAGTCCAAATTAGGCTTAAAAGGACCAAAATTTAAAAAGTAAAATAAAATAAAATGCAAGAAGACAAATTTTCCTGCTCGATAAGTTAATGTCCATTTTTACATGTGGGCTCAAGTACTTACAAGGTCAATTTTTGCAATTTTCCCTTAGATGATTACCACTTTTTCTTCAAAAAAGAAAATCTCCAAAAGATTTAAAAATATAATTCTTTCACATTTTCTCATTTTCTTTCTTTTTTGTTTTTAATTCATGGGATGCATTTTTAATTTGATGAAGGAGGTAACGTTTTATTTCTTAAAAGTACAGAATTCTCTTTTCTTTTTGCTATTCGATTTTTGGAGCAATGCTTTGTGTCATTTCAACTAAAAATTAAAAGGAAAAAGTAAAACAAAAGAGGATAAATCGCAATTAACCTATGACATAGGAAGAGAAGGTAAATCATAATTAACCCATTGTTGGGTAAACATGAAACAGGCAAAGATAAAAAGGATACCATCAATAATTAAGGATAAAATGATATTTTTGAAAATAATTTTTTGAGAGGAGAAGCGATGATATATGATTATACATTAATATCATTGTAACATTATGTTTTGAAGATCAAGTATATGACTAAATACAATCCAAATAATTTAAACTATCATATGGTAAACAAATACCCACATGCTGCCAGTGGGATTCGGACTTTGCATCTCTATTATGAAAAAGTGGAGGTGGTCTCACTGCATCCAAAGGACGATGGCATTTTTGAAAGATACGAAACAGTAGAAAAAGTAGATAAAATGATAATTTCTTCTGATAAGTAATAAAATGATCATTTTAAATATATTTTTTTCAAAGATAATCCTCAAATAGACAGAAAAAAGGGATTCCGTTGTAATTGAAAACAATCCTAGTAGACTTAGAATAATTTTTAGTGTGAAATGCCCAAAAATTAAAAAAGAAAAAGGAAAAAAAAAAGGAGGGGGAGAGAAAAGGAAGAACAAACGTGTCAGGGAAAAGCCAAATGCTGTGGCAAGAAAGCTTAGCAAAATCTCGCAAGATTTTGCAAGCCAAAAAAGAGGCATTGCCGATTTTCTTTCTCCTGTTTCTTTTTATTTGGGAGGTAGCATTAATGATGTTTGAATTTTGTGAGTTATGTTCCCTATTGGGCAGAGTCACATGAAATTATTTCAACTATAATATATAATCTCAAATATGTAATTAGTCATAATTTTAGGTTAAGTGCATGTAATTTGCATTGAATGAATAAGATTCAGATACTTTAATTACTAGATTACTTGCTTTTACTTGCGAAGTAAGAAAAATTTTGATGAATGTTGAAATAAAAATACTTTGGATTTAGTATTTGTGGTGAATTCATCTTTAATCTTAGTATTATTAATGAATGAAATTGCCAAATTTCAGGACAGATATATGTAATTTGGCTTTATTGGAAGGATCGCCTGGACTTTAGAATAATTAAGAGATTTAATTAATTTTCAAGAAAATTGTTATCAAAGCCATTGGTCTAAATCAAAAAGTACAGCATTTTTTTCTTTTTCCAATTAATGGGATTTAACCTTGTTACAATAAGAATTCGCCACAAGTGGCAACATAATTTAATTTCCAGGTTTGACCTTTAATCAAAGGATGAATTGGAAAAGTTGAGATTTAAGTGATATTCCTAATTCAAGAAGGTGAAGTAAACTAATTTGGTTACTCATGGTAAATTCATATATAATTTTATAACATGCATTGAATGAAATTGTAAAAATATTAGGTCTTGTGTACATAATATGTCTCCCAATAAAGAAGACATTTTACTATATTTTATGAATTTTAGAATATATAAGATATTTAATACTTATTAAGTAACTTCTTATCAAAACCATTGATTGAAATGAGAAAGTGGCAATTTTATTAATTGACTTGTTCCATATTAATCTCCTAATCACAAATATAATAATTATAATCCTAGGTAATTATGAAGAAGATATATTATCATGTCACCTGAAATTTGGAATAAGTCAAGATTATCAGGACTACAAGGATTTGATAAATAGTTTTATTTAAGTGTGTTACAATGGAGCAATACTAGTATGGTCCAAAATAGTTCATTTAAGAAAGATATATTTACAGTTTAACATATTTTCTTCAAAGATCATATAGTTGGAATGGAAATGATGAAATAATTTTTCAGTATTGTTCAAATGAATTGAATAAAGTAAAAAAAGCTCCAATTTAACACCAAAAATTTTCTCCATTTCTTTTCCCTTGTTTTAAGTATATATAGTTGTATCACATGCGTATATTTGTTGCGTACTTTTTATAGCACACACGTGTCCAATCAGTTTATCGATACTCACCAAATAGTAAACACGTTTAGCGTCGATTTACTTGTATATCATCAAACAGGAAACACGTTTCACGTCAATCATTCATACCATACCAAACAGTTTATCTGTATCTTACTAAATAATAATTATATTTTCTGTTGATTCATATGTAGCTCACAAATAATAAATACAATTTTTGTACCAAATTTTAATGGGTACCTCATCTAATAGTAACACGTTGCGAACTAATTCATCTTAACCTTACCAAGTGATAGACACGTTTCATATAAGTTTTTCTTTTCCTCGTCAAATCCCATCTTTTCCTACTCATTTTTTTTTCCTACTAATACATTCACGAAGCCTAAATGAATGGATTTCAAATTCATTCTATATCCCATATTTGTGTACGTAGACACATCCAGTATTGCTCATTTAGGAAAATACTCCCTCTACACCACATCAATCACTATATTTTCTTACACAATTCATTAATAAGCAAATGGATGAACAAATTAATTTTAAATTTACATCATTCAACTTGAATATGAATTATGAACCTCCGTATGCAAGTATTTACATACATAATTGTGGCCGACCTCAATTAACTTCCTTCATACTTTATTACGCATCAAATTTAAGGTTGAAAACCTAAGACTTGACCAATTTCAAAGTTGTGCCCCAAAAGAAAAGGAAAAAAAAAAAAAAGAGAGAGAAAGAAAGAAAGAAAAACCATCCACATAGAAACCCTTCTCAAGGACCTAAACCAAGTTAACAATTCTGGCAAATCCTACAAAGAGGATGTCGTGGGAAAATTAAAAAGAAAATAAAAAATATATATTTATATATGAAAAAAGAAAGAAATGTTTTAGACCAAGTGGGGTCCTCATGAACTTGGTCTTGGCGAGTCCTCATAAGTCATGGCTGATATGAGTCTATCTCTGTCACTTTTTCATGTCTAAACAAATATATTATATACATACATATCAATATATGTCTGTATATATATATATATATATCTATACATATGTGTGTGTGTGTGTGTGTGTTTGTGTGATGAAATGTAAAATGATTGTGTGAAAAAGAGTCCCTCCAAAAACTCTTGGTACAGCTCACCAGCCATTGTCCTATTTTAACCGACGCACCTTCAGCATTTCAGACCCTTTGCTTCTCAAAATTCAGCAGCACACTCTCAGAAGGGAGGAAGGAAAAATAAAAATAAAAAAGAAAGAAGTAAAATCACCAGAAATTTTATCACTCCAAATGGGAAAGGTTTCTTTGAATTCTAGCTCTAATTCTGTCTGAAAAGCTTGATTATTTTTTATTTTTTTATTCTTGAAAAAATGGATTGCTGGTCTACATCAGTCAGCGTTGATGATGAGTTTGAAAAGCTTGTTCTTAGAATGAACCCACCAAGGTAATCTGTCTTAATCTTATGTTTTATCACGGTTATGATCTGAATTGTTAATGAATTTGGTTTCTTGGAGTTGGACAATTATGTCTGTGTTTTTGCATGTTAAAAAATATAATTTCGTGTTATGGTAAAAATGCTGTAATTCTTGAATCTCTGTTCCTGATTTTGGGACTTTTATAGGGTTACCGTTGACAATGCATCTGATAAGAAGACAACTTTGATCAAGGTATGAATTCTTTTTTTTTTTTTTTGGGTTAAATTTGTTTATGTTTAATTTGATTGAATTGCGAAAATTCTTGTACGAATATAAATTTTTGGTCTCATAAAATTCGATATATTAAGATTTTTATTGAAAATTTGCAGGTGGATAGCGCAAATAAGAGGGGAAGCCTGTTGGAGGTGGTACAAGTTCTTACTGATCTGAATCTGATAATCAAAAGGGCTTACATTTCTTCAGATGGGGAATGGTTTATGGATGGTGAGATTTTAAATCTTTTTTTTCTTTTAATAATTTTTTGGTTTTAGAATCAATGAGATGATTTGATATTAATTACAATTTTCTTGTTTTTGATGGTCAAATGTGCAGTTTTTCATGTTACTGATGAATTTGGAAACAAGGTTTATGATGATAACATTTCGGAGCAAATTCAACAGGTATAGTTACGTACGATCTATAGAATAATCGATCGATTCGGGCTAATTTATGTGAGAATTATTGGATGTGACACCCTTTAGTCTTTAAATTCACAATTGGAAGAAGATTCTGTTGCTTTTTTGGTAGAAATTTCATTTTTCATAACTGATTCCCCTGTCATACATCAGTCCCTATTCATGACAACATTAATGTGGTTTTTTCTGTAAAGTGAATGAATTATAAGATCAAGAAATTATTACAAGATCGTGCATATGGTGAGATTGTTACGATATGTAATAAAATCACGGTGAATTATAAGAAGTGTGAAGGGCTCTATAGTGCAAGTTTTTGTCACATAGATGCAAGAAAGTTGCTTTCTGTGGTCAGATTCTTTTTTCATTTTATCAAAATCTGTTTTTGGATTGATTAAACATACGTTTGGATCATAGATTTCAGGACGGGAAACAGTAACAAAAATTCTTTCCACACTTCAAATTAGTTTTTTCACCTTGAGATTTCTATTCTGGTTTTTCTCGGTAAATTTCTTGATCCAAATATAGCATAAATGTTTCATTACTTTGCAGTCTCTGGGACCAAGGCGAAATAGCTTCCGTTCCCTGGCGAGATCTGTGGGTGTCCAATCTGCTGCAGAGCATACAACGATCGAGTTATCGGGCCTAGACCGGCCTGGATTGCTCTCAGAGGTTTTTGCCGTTCTTACAGATCTCAAGTGTAACATAGTTGCAGCAGAAGTATGGACTCATAACTCAAGGATGGCTTCGGTTGTTTACATCACCGACGAAGCAAATGGATCAGCTATAAATGATCCCGATCGACTTGCTAATATCAAACAGCTTCTTCTTTATGTGCTAAAAGGCAGCAAAGAGTGGCCAAGTGCCAATACTGCTGTTTCTGTCGGGTCAACCCATGTGCAAAGAAGGTTGCATCAAATAATGTATGCCGATCGTGATTATGACGATCATGATATGGATGGTTCGACAACTGAACGGACTAAACCCATGGTGAACGTTGAAAACTGCGTTGAAAAGGGATACACAGTGGTCAACTTGAGCTGTCCCGACCGACCCAAGCTGCTGTTTGACACGGTGTGTACCTTGACAGATATGCAGTATGTGGTATCTCACGGCACAATAATTGCCGAGGGACCAGAGGCTCAACAGGTAGCCTTTACACAATTGTTTGAAATGCATTTCCATCAATGTCCTAAAGAATTGCCAATATGTGTTTAAAACCATGGTTAAGTTGTATTTGTTTCCTTGGAATCATCCTGCTGAATCTCACTGTCACTTGTTGTCGTATGTTAGGAATATTACATAAGGCATATGGACGGGTACCCCATTAGTTCAGAAGCAGAACGACAGCGCTTAATACATTGCCTGGAAGCGGCGATTAAGAGACGAGCATCTGAGGTACCTTGCAGAATCACCTTCATTTTTATTTTTATTTTTCCCATTTTTTTCACTGAGGAATTTGTCCAACTTGGAGATGTACTTTGACTAAATGATTCGTGAATCATTTGGTTGCAGATGATCACTACAAGAAAATACTCTTTCACTAACAGAAAGTTTGTAATGAACAGAATTTTATGACAAATAGACGACATTTGTTTCCTTGTAGTGCATGGAATATTTTTCGTTTTGAAATTCACTCGGTTCATATACTTCTCTTAATCGCAATAACAGAATTGGATTTACTTTCAAATGTTCTTTATTATTCTTGCTATAAAAGTAACGCATTCGATCCAATATTCACCTAAAGCATCATTCATTCTGTTCCAAATGTGATATCTTCACATGATTCTGTCCCATCAATAATGCAGGGAATAAGACTGGAACTATGCAGTGAAGATAGGGTCGGTCTTCTTTCCGATATTACTCGCATATTTAGAGAAAACGGTCTGTCACTTACCCGAGCTGAGGTCACGACAAGGGGCACACAAGCCGTGAATGTTTTCTATGTGGTTGATGCATCCGGC
The DNA here is from genome assembly GCA_014898755.1 of Handroanthus guayacan. NCBI lineage: Eukaryota > Viridiplantae > Streptophyta > Magnoliopsida > Lamiales > Bignoniaceae > Handroanthus > Handroanthus guayacan. Next base: position 120,561 of record JACFYI010001845.1, read on the forward strand.
AATCCAGTGAAAAGCGAGACCATTGAGGCAGTTCGAAAAGAAATAGGTCAAACGATACTTCGTGTGAAGGACGAGACGTACTCTACTTCAACGCCTCAGCAGACGGGCTTATTCTCTCTGGGTAGTACCTTCCGTTCGAGATCAGAAAAATTCCTTTACAATTTAGGACTCATAAAATCATGCTCCTCAGAAGTTTGTTAATAAGACTGACTAAATACCAACCCTATTCTGTTAGATTGGTAGAAGAAGCTTAGAACATATACTTCAGAGCAGTTGGAAGATTTAGTCAATCTCTAGTTGAAATTAAAATAAACATAGTAGGCCTAAAGATAGCATATTACTGAACGTGTAAAGCTGAAACTGTATATTTATCTGTGTTTTGCCCTCCAAATCTTTTGGAGGGTATTGTAAATACATAGAGATTGTTAGTCTTGTATTGGGAGCTTTGGAATCCCCATCTTCTTTATTTTAGCAATTTTCTTGGGGTTAATTACCCCAATACCACCTCCGAAATAGTGAAATTACCAACTCGTCTCCTCCTATTTCAAAAATTCCCTTCCGAAAATTCAATGTTTATAAAACCTCCCCTACCATTAGGATTCGTAATGGAAGTTGATGATATCAGTTAAAAAATTAAGTGAACTTTCTATTTTGCCCCTAATATGTAGCTATTATAATTTGGTGGCCAAAATACCTTTCATAAGAATTTGTAACTTGGAGGGGGTAAATGTGAAAATTGTAAATTTCTACTTTTTCTTTAATGTATTAAATTGAGGATAAATTTGTCTTTTTACAGCTTCCGTTTAGGTTTCTTAACAGAGCATTTTTGGATGAAAGATGTTGGTAACTTCACTATTTCGGAGGGGTATAAATGTCATTGACACTTTTTCTTATAGTGATAGTATTAATGAAATGCAGGTACTATGGAGGCATTCACATGTCTTATGATAGAGCATAAGCTTGAGGGCACTGTTTTAAAAACCAGCTCAGGCCGAGTGACTCCGTGTCAAAACAACTAGCTCTTTGGGCACTTTTGACCTATAAATTTGTGAAAATTGGACCGGTTAAAATAAATCAAAAATCGAAAAAAGTAGTTTTATGATTGAACTCATTTTTCCTTTTTTCCAAAAAAAAAAATTAATAAAACCCAATTTCGATTAAATTTTGCTACCTTGATTTGCATATTTAGCCTTGAAATGAACGACAAAAAGATAAAGGAGACCGGAGGTTATTATTTATCATAACTATTTATGACGTCAATACAACATGATATTAATTAAATCGACGTTTTAACCCTCTCGAATCAATTGAATCAATAATCAATAATCAATAAGTTTAACGATACTATTTTTTTGGTATGTGCTCACCGATTTCTTATATTTGATATTTAGAAGAAAGTTTAATTAATATAACATTAAGAATTTTGGAAATTAGGGGATGAAAAAGATTGTGAAATAAAAATTGAAGGTGAAAACAATACATAAATATAATAAATAAATAAATAAATATATACATATATATAGTATAAATAAGAAGGAAGTATCAATTCAAGGCACGCCCACAATTGCATTTGACAAGAAAATGGAATCATTCAGCAGAGACAAAAAGGTTCGACTTCAAATCATCTGGACACCACCTAGTATTCAGCTATATCGAATGTGATGCCAATATTGTCCCAGCCACCAAGACATGACACACACACACACACACACACACATATGCATGTTATATATACATACATGCATATTATACATATATATATATATATCTGTGTATATGCATGTGTTTGTGTCAAGGCATAAAATATGTAATTGTGTGCTTTCTTGTTTGTCTTGTGGCTGTTGTGGAATGGCAAATCTTTGTCTTTCCACATCAATTAATTGAGGCCACAATTCTTTTTCCCAAGCCTCGCAAAATGGTTATAACATTAGTTGGTGGGGACTCATAAGTCATACAATCATGTCTTTTTGAAAAATACTTACCACAATGTAACACTTATTACCCAATTTGCAGTATGCTCATGTTTGCAATAAGGACTTGTCTTTTTACATTTGATAACCTAAATCTGTTGCTAAATATAAAATCTTATGTTCAATATAATTATTCCATCCATACGCTACTTCTTTTTTTTTTTTTTTTTTTTTTTTTTTTTTTTTTCTTGGATTGTCCAGAAATGTGCCTTGACCAGGGATACAAGAGGGAGGCCCCATCTTAGGATGAACTTTTTTTTTTTTTTTTTTTGTTGCATGAAAAATCACAAGTTTTTTATCCAACAAAGTATGTGAGGTATTGTATTGGATAAATTAGTATATCCAGCCTAACAACTGGAAGTAAACATGGCACTATGGTCGGGTACTTTTGTTAGATGGAATGAGAAATGACTAATAAAGCATGATGGAATAAGATGAAATAATCGAATAAACATTTCGTGTATTTCATTGGATTATTCAAAATGTTTTAGTCAATTTTAGTAATCAATGTATACTTCGACTAACTGTTTGTCTAATGTGTCATTAATTCAACAATTACAAATTAAAATACGGCCCGTAGAATTAGTCTTCCCCGCTCACGAGAAAATTTTCAATAAAAATTGGACACTCTAACTCCAATAATAATTTGATAGTTGGCCTTCGGTCATTTTTGGAGGAAAGAATTTCATTTCGGACCAAAAATTTAATAACACGTCTCCATTTATGAAAGTATTTAGGTTATTAGATTGGATGAATTAGTACGTTCAACCTAATAATCCAAAATAAATAAGTCCTTTGTGTTCTCATGCTATGTCCCCCTCGCGCATGAGTTTGCAAATGATTAAGCTAAGGTGGATTAATGATGACAAACAAGAATTGGCTAATACAAATAATCCAAAAATGACATGTTGAACAGAAAGTGTGATAATTAGAAATGTTTAATGCAGCCAAATCATGGGTACAAAATGATTAAAAGATCCCATGTTTTGTAATTATTTAAGAACATGATTTACACATAGAAGATCATAAAAGTTTTCAACTTTTTCACTATGAACTAAAATTTTCAAATACACATGAAGGTTTACTACCATGACATACATAGAATATTTTGTCATGATTACAATCTAGGTTTACTATGTTGATGTCTAATTAGTCTGTCTCGTCATAATTTTCCATAAATCAGGTGAAGAGTTCAAATTCTCTTGTAAGTTTTACCTTTGTCAATAAGACAATTATGAGATAGAAGATTTCAGGCTGATTAGCACATTAGTGAGATTTTATTCTTTTAATAGTTATGAAGATTTTATAATTATGCCCTAGAAAAGTTGCTAGCTATATCGATCCCCTTTATACGTTTTTCAATTATTTAAAAATATTTCCAATCTAGGCAACCATGATCATGAAACGTTTTTGTTTAAAAAAGAAAAAAGAATAAAACCGCTATATCATATACTATAATTAATAACAAAATATAACAAGCCAAGGCTAACATAAACTTATTTTTATAAATTGAAATCAAACATAAGCGTTGAAGTTGAATTAAAATACATTGATCGATTCGACCCAATTCGACTACTAAATCAAGATTAACTTAGTTTCTTATGAGTAATATTCATTATCATTTCCCATAAAATCTCCACACTAAGTTGTGGCAAAACAATACGAAACTTCACCTTTTGGAGATGGGATTAATGGATTTCTTGGCAAAAACAATCAAAAAGTGGTAGGTCTAAATCGCATTTCGCATGTTCCCTCCAATATATTTGCATGAATCTTTACTTTGTATATTATTTTATTTTATTTTTCTTACACATATGAGGTGTGATTCTTTTTTATTTGTATTTTTGTGGAAGTGGGAACTCAATGAAGTTAGGATAAAATAAAAAAATATTCGACTTTATAGAGTCACTTTATTGTTTATGCCACTATGGAAAATAAGCGAATCAGGCTTTTTATCAAATACTAATTTAATGGAGAACCAAACGTGTGAGATGGGGACAGACAGAAACCCGCTTTTGATTCTTTTTTGTTCCACTTTTAAGTAAAATAAATAATTAAATTTTTTAATGGGTTAAGTAAATGATGTGATCCTAATTAATTTATAATTGAACATTAAGGTATATGTTTATAGGATTTTTTTTCTTCATACAAAAGTTATATTTTAAATATACTTATGTGAAAATTGTGAGTCTTTCTAATTTAATATTAAGATTAAAAAATCATTAATACCAATAAATGGAATTAGTTTTCAATTCGTGAGAAAGTTTGGCGGCTCCAACTCCCTCGAAAGCAATGTTGCGTGGTCATTTTGGGAAAATTGGGACAAAGGAGATGTAAAATTATATAGGGATAATTAAGGGGGTGTTTGGCTAAGCTTATCTAAAACATCTTATAAGATATTTTTGGAGCTTATAAAATGTTGGATCTTATTTTAAAAATAAATTGTTAAAGTATTTGGATAAAATAAGACATTTTAGCTTGTAAGATGTTAGTAATAACAATGGTGTAATTAAAATAGTTAAAAATGAAGCTAAAATGTTAAGATCTTAAAAATCAGTTGGGAGCTCCTTACTTTTCTAAAAATAGCTTATAAGCTCCTAACATCTTATTTTTGGAGTTAATAAGATTTTTTTTGAAAAATTTTTCCAAACACTTCCTGACATCTTATAAACTCTTAAATATTTTATAAGATGGTTTTAAGAGCTTACAAGCTCACCCAAACACCCTCTAAATCTACATCATGAGTTTTGTTATAATTATCAAAATACCTTCTGAGATTTGGATAATTATTATTGCACTCTATACATGTTCAACTCATGTATAACTACAATTACACCTAAGTTTAAACATAATTACAATTATTATTATGTTTCAAAATTTTCAAGGGGTGTAATGGTAATTATTAAAACTTCGTAAGATGTAATGATAATTATCCAAATTTTAGGGAGAGATTTGATAATTATATCAAATCTTAGGGGTTATAAAAGTAATCATCCCAATTATATATTAACTAGAAGAAAATTGTCAAAAAAAAGAAAAAGGATTGTGCGTTTTCTGTTGCTTGACCTTTTAAGAATTTACACATAGATCCCTTAAGGATATTTTGAGAATTTCATTATTTTTAGAGATTGTTAACGTTTGATGAAGATAGGACGTCTAGGTGTAATTTTCCAAACCTAAAGATGTCTAGATATAATTAGGCCAAACTTGAAAAATGTAGCTGTAATTATTCCTTATGCTTATAACTAATATCTATTTTAAAAATTAGTTTGATTGCAGTATCTATAAAATTAATTTTATGAACATTGTGTAAATTCTAAAATTTTATTTTTTTTTAAATATTGGGCAAATGTCACTAATGGTCCCTAATGTTTCATTTTTGTCTCACTTTAG
>JACFYI010001845.1:131034-174542 GCA_014898755.1 Handroanthus guayacan
CCCAAGAACCCTCGGAGTTCTTTTACATTCGTTGGTACCGGCCAATCCTCCACGACTGTACTTTTTCTGGATCAACTACTATCCCATCTTTTGAGACTAATTGTCCAAGGAAGCCAATTTGTGGTTGGGCAAATAGATATTTTTTCGGATTGGCAAAATATGAGTTTGTGGCTAGGAGTTGAAAGGCAATTTGACGGTGGTTTTGGTGCTGCTGTAGATCGACGCTATATATTAGAATATCGTCGAATAAGACTAGAATAAATTTGTGAAGATATGGTATAAAAAGGTCGTTCATAGCAGACTGGAATGTAGATGGGGCATTGATCAAGCCAAAAGGCATTACAAGAAATTCATAATGCCCTGAATGGGTGTGAAAAGCTGTCTTATGGACATCTTCAGGTTTGACCCGAATTTGATGGTACCTAGATCGAAGATCAATTTTAGAGAAAATTGAAGCTCCATGTAATTCGTCCAACAACTCATCAATATTCGGAATAGGGTATTTGTCAGGTATGGTAATTTGGTTAAGGCCTCGATAATCGACACAAAATCTCCAAGCATCGTCTTTTTTCTTTACCAAGAGGACTGGACTAGCAAATGGGCTAGAGCTAGGACGGATGAACCCCAATTTGAGTAAGGTATCCACCTAATTTTTTTTTTGTTTTTTGGGTATGCGGGTATCGGTAAGGTTGAATATTGGGTGGCTTAGCATTTGGTTGGAGATGGATGGCATGGGAGTGAGATCGAAAGGGTGGCAAATTTGTAGGTTCGTCAAAAACGGATGCAAATTGTTGTAAAATAGTTTGTATCAATGATGGAGGACTTAACTTATCATCTTGCAGTTTGGGTACCTTGCTCAAAGCCTGAAGGGAAGCATTTTCTATGCTAGCCACATGAACTCCCTGTAGTTTGTAGCGTTTCCCTTGCCAATTAAAGATCATAAACATATCCTTCCAGTTGGCTTGAACTGTGTTGAGGGAGGCCAGCCACTTAATTCCCAACACCAAATCAGCGCCCCTAATAGAGAAAGGGTAGAAATCTTGAGTAATAGTGAGATTTGGCAGCTGAATATCCAGATTCTGACATACCCGATTCCAGCGAAAAATGTCTCCATTTTCGATTTGAACACCAAATGAAGGAACCTGTTGAATGGGTAACTCCAATTCTTCCACAATGGTTTCATCTATGAAGTTGTAAGTTGAACCGCTGTCTACGAGAATGAACACTTGTCACCGTCCAATCTTCCCAAGAAGTTTCATCGTGGTTCTCGTCGTCTTTCCCAGGATGGCATGGAACGAAATCTCAGCTAGATCAGAAGGAATTTCCTCTCCCTCGTTTCCTTCAACATTCCCTTCGTCATTGGCACTATCATCCTCCGTGAGTTCCAAAAGCGAAAGTGACGAATTTTTGCAATGATGACCAGGCGCGAATTTTTCATTGCAATGGAAGCACAAACCTTTAGCTAATCGAGCTTGTCGTTCCTCATCCCAAGAGCGATTCTGCCTATATTGGGTTGTATCTACAGACGGATAGGGAGGAAGAGAATGGCGTGTCTGTTTAGGAGGAAAAAAAGCCTCCTTAGAAAATCCAGCAGAAAAAGAATTGGGCCTTTTTTGTCCACCAATTGGGCCAGGCTTGGCCTCAAACTCTAAAGCCAAGCTCATGGCTTTATAAACATATCTAGGTTTATGAATTCTGACATCAGCCTTCAATTCTTCCTTCAAGCCGCTAAGAAACACTCCCAAAGGCAATGTCCTGGCCAGTCCTTAACACGCGTAGCTCTTTTTGCGAATTCCTGGCGGTACGCATGAACAGAGCCTGTTTGTTGAATATTGCACAAATGCTCATCTAGATTCTGAAATTCTGCAGGACCATAATTTTCTTGCAGAGCCTTCACCAATTCCTCCCAGTATAAGAGGGTGCGATCGCAGTTGATCCAAGCGAACAAATCCAATGCGTCTCCTTCTAAGTACATGGCTACAATATCGACTTTTAGTTCGTCCGGTGTCTGATAATAGCGAAAGTATTTTCTGCCTTCAAAATCCATCCCCTTGGGTCTCCTCCTTCAAATTTGGGAAATTCCATTTTAGTATGGTGTCGTCGTGATGGATTTTTAGCCCACCAAGGACTTTCCACATCTTCTTTCTCTTCTTCTCGCCAGTTGGATTTTCCGTTGTCATGGTTCTTAAAGCTCGTTTCCTCTTGCTGGGTATGGCTGTTATGGGCTTTGAGGGCTGCTATGTCAGCAGCAAATGAGTCCACTGCATTTAATTTGGCTGTGATGATTGACAATTGCTGCATGATGAGGTCGTAATTTGCGTTGGTGGTTTGGTTGGTGTTTGGGTTGGCTTGGGTGTTGGTAGGGTCATTTTGGGGATTGGTGGATCTGGTATTGACCATTTTGGACCGACCTGCTCTGGTACCAGAATGATAGCAACCAAAAAATAAATTTTGTAAGAAAGATTATGTGACGATAAATTGAGAAATTTTATTAAAGTGCAAAGTGCAAGAATCTTAACACTATTCCTCTAACAAGGCAATCCGTATGGAGAGGACTAAACTCCAAATACAAATGAACAATAACAAATCTGATAACTAAAACAAAACATAAAACAAGTATTTATAGGTGCAAAGAAACATAAATCTAGAAGTCATGGGCTGGAACGTGGGCTTGCTTCTGCTGATCATAGGGGAAGTTGCAACCTATTCTCCTCAATCTGTTCAGCCACTAAGTAAGGTGAGCCCATTAATTGCGAGAGTTGGACTTGGTCAAGGTGTGAGGTGTCTTTATCTCCACGTGTCTTTCTTCTAACATGAGTCCGCAAAGGTGGTGCCGTATCAAATGGTCAGTTTATGTGAATTTTTTGACATCTTTTGACTCCAAAGCTCTTTCCTCAAGTATCACACTCATTTTTATAACTTCAACTTCTAAAAAATATATACTTTGAAAGACTGGCCACAATGTGAACTGTTGGGCAATTTTTTGCCCCAACGCTCTTCGCTCGACAAGTTCCTGCAACTTTCATATTCATTTTTATAGTTCCAAATTCTTAAAGATACATACCGTGGAGGATTGGTTACCAAATGTGAATTGTTAGACATCTTTAGGCTCCATGTTTCCATTATCAACAAGTTCTTGCAAATATCACATTCAGTTTTTTAGGTTCAAATTCTAGAAGATACATACCTCAAAAAATGGTGACTAAATGTGAACTATTGGATCTTTATGTTCCACTGCTCATCCCCCAACAAGTTCCTTCAAGTATCATTTTCATTTTTATAACTTACAAATTCTACAAAATACATACCTCGAAGGACTAGCCATTATTGTACATCTCCATGCTCCAAGGCTATTCCCTCGACAAGTTTTTGCAAGTATCATGTTCATTTTTGTAATTTTACAAATTCTACAAATACATACCTCGAAGGAATAGCCATTATCGAACATCTTTATGCTCCAAGGCTATTCTCTCGACAAGTTCCTACAAGTATCATTTTTATTTTTATAATTTCAAATTCTAAAGGATATATACCTTGGAGAACTGAATGTGAACTTTGAGATGTCTTTTGACTCCAGGGCCCTTTCCTCGACATTCCCTCGACAATTACCTACAAGTATCATATTCATTTTTATAGTTTCAAATTCTAAAAGATACATATCTTGGAGAACTAAATGTGAACTTTTAGACATCTTTTGACTCCAGGGCTCTTTCCTCAACAAGTTCTACAAATATCACATTTATTTTTATAAATTTAAATTTTAGAAGATACATACCTCAAAAAACTAGCCACTATATCTGAATTGTTCGACATCTTTAGGCTCCACATCTCTATCTTCAACAAGTTCCTACAAATATCATATTTCTTTTTATAACTTCAGATTCTAGAAGATACATACCTCGAAAAATTGGCACCAAATGTGAACTGTCGGTATCTCTATGCTCCACGGCTCTTTCTTCAACAATTTCCAGCAAGTATCACATTTATTTTTATAAACTTCAAATTTTAAAAAATACAAATCTCAAAAAACTGGCCACAAAGTGTGAATTGTTGGACATGTTTAAGCCACAAGGCTTTTGCCTCAACAAATTCCTACAAATATCACGTCAATTTTTACAATTTCAAATTCTAAAGGATACATACCTTGAGGATTAGTCACTAAATGTGACTTGTTAACTATCTTTAGACTCCCGAGCTCTTTTCTTGACAAGTTCCTGCAAGCATCACTTTCATTTTTGTAATTTCAAATTCAAGAAGATGAGTACCCACTAAATGAGAACTCATGGACATCTTAAAGCTCCATGTCTTTATCCTCAACAAAATTCCTGCAAATATCACATTCATTTTTACATTTCTAAATTCTAGAAGATACATACCTTGGAGAACTGGCCCTTAAATGTGAACTGTTGGACATCATTATCGTTGAGGGCTCTCTCCTCAACAACTTCCTGCAAATATCATATCCATTTTTATAACTTCAAATTTTAAAATATACATACCTTGAAATATAGGCCACTAAATGTGACCTATTGGACATCTTGGGCTCCAAGGCTCTTTCCTTGAGAAATTCCTAGAAATACCACATTCGTACTTATAACTTCAAATTTTAAAAGATACTTACCTTAGAGAACTTGCCACGAAACGTGATTGGACATCTTTAGGGTCCCTAGCTCTTTACTCCAAAGTTCGTACAAATATCAAACTCAATTTTATAACTTCAAATTGTAGAATATACGTAGGTTGGAGGACTAGTGTCTAAATGTGAATTGTTGGACATCTTTAGGCTTTAGTGTTCTTTCTCAGTACATTCCTACAAATATCACTTTCATTTTTATAACTTCAATTATCTTTGTGCAATTTACGGCATATAAAAGTTGAAAACATAGGTTCAAATAACAACAAAAGGCATCTCATCATCCTTACTAGCAAAATTGTGCGATTCAACAACCAAATCCTTAACATGCATGATTCTATCTTCTAAATCATAGTATAAAATATGGACTCATGTTAGAATAACATATGAGATACATTAATTAGTGGTCTACTCTTGAATGAAACGAGGAAGGCCGTTTTGACAAATTGATGAGATGTTTGCATTAGAATAGTGTCTGCAGTCCAGTATAGGGCTTTTGATAATATTTAGGTGATGAAAGCATATGAAGTAGGTCGATATTTCCTAAAACCAAAAAAAAGAAGAAAAAAAAAATCGGTAAGATTTTATTGTATTATGATATAGCAGGGCAGAAGGCCCAACGTTTTCACATAATTTTGGGATGAACATATTAATTAATCCTAATACTCTATAAAGAACAAAGTAGGGAAATATACCTAATTAACTTTCAACAACTATAGCTTCATGTTTTGCTGATTCAGCCCTTTGAGTTGGAACTTTTTAGAATCGTCATTTTTACCTGGTGCGCACAAATATTCATTGTATCATAAAATAAATCATTTATATGAAAAAAAAAAAAAAAAAGAAAAAGAAGAAGAAGAAGAACAAACATTAAAGTCATGGATATAATATTGGCATCAATGACAAGTTTACTTCAACAAAATCTAAATATAGAGCTTAAAACTATGAAATGGTAACAATTGCTTCATAATACAGTCAATGTGGAATAGAGGAGGGCGGAAGAAAAAACATGGAGGAAAAGAAGAATCTTAAACAACTTTTGTAATATAATTTGAACTTCATGTAATGAAATCTGAGTAGTACTAACATGCTTAAACTGTTTGTGGTTATTCTAACCACATGTGAATGGTGCAAAGAAATCATATTGATAACTTTTCGACGGCAATCAGAAATGTAAAGTACAGAAAAGATTTATAGATTACTGATGAGGAGAATTTTTGCAAATCACACATTAATCTCTAGTATATTGAACAAGTCTAATGTTTGACCAGCTTTATGGACATCCACCACACTGCCTTTTGGTTCTAATTCTCGTAAACAATAATGATAAGAGAATTTTTTCAAGGTATATTGCACATATATTGGTCAAACATTCATTGCAATTTAAACCCAACGTAGCAAAATCTGGCATTGACATATATTGAAATACAATAAGAAGAAACATCATGCTATCATGCTAAAACAAATTGTTTCTTTTACAAATCAGCATGACAGACACAAGGAAGCTGGAAAAAACCACAAAAACGGTAACAAATAAACCATAAAGAATGCCAAATTTAAATACTAAAGGATAATGAATTCTCACAGCAAAATTACAAAACTAGTTAAACAATATAAGTTTGGGGCAGTTGAATTTAGACTCATGGTTTATAAAAGATAGACATGAATGTCAATATTAATCACACAAGGAAATCATCATGAGTGTAATTTGGTTGTTTGCATGTTGAGGTGATTTACTTTTCACACTTTTTAAGAAGCAATTGCAAATCATATGCTAACTATCAGACCAAAATGTCTCAATCACAGCAAGAAGCACCCACTGCCATCGTTTAGTAGAAACCAGCAAGAGAAGGCAATGATACCTTGGCCAATTCAATTAAATGAGAGAGAATACCGTTGCTAATTCATGTATAGGAGTTCTTGAATAGGGGAAAACTGAAGTGGAATCATGATGGGCTCTTGCAATATGAGTTGTATAACGCATCTGTCCGAATGCACGTACTAAAAGAACAGTAGTCATTCCCCTTAGAGCTCCAAGAATAACCAAGTATTTTGCCCATTTCATTCCCACACTCTGTAAACTTACAGAATAAGATGCATTAGGGTCTACATCCGTGTATTTTTGCATCATGCTCAAAAAAAGTGCCATCAAGCAGTATATTTGGCGATGATTGACATTGATCCTAACAATCCTAAAGGTATATCCTTGGTTGGATCTTATGTTTCCTCTGCCATGATTTCCATAAGCAAAGTACACCGTAACTGCTGCTTGGAAGATTCCTACAGCACCATGAGGCAAAACGGGTTGTAAATTGGAGGTTGTCGCATGACCAAATCCTATAACTATTACAAATAGAATCATCACTACATTGACAGCTGATGTAATCCAGTTCAAGGAAGAATTTCCTTTTGCACTCGTCATTGCTGTCATGGCTGCAATTGCTAGAATCCCAGCTGCAATTGGATCTAGTAAGTTGAACCCATCTCTGACATTGGTGTGCATGTGTAATGAGTTTGGATGGCAGTCTAGAAGTGTAGTGAAGTAAGAGGTCCAAGATCTTGCAACTGCTGCACTTCTGAGAATGGATTCAAGAAGTATGTTACTTGCTGTAATAAAGACGGCAAGATCTCCTGGCTCCACTCTCTTGGGTAAGCAAATGATCCTCTGGTGATGGGGATTTCTACTGCAAGCTACATATGATAAGACAGTGGCAGGTCCAGCATGATCATGTGCTTCTTGGCCAGTGAATATAAATATGCCGGCACCCATTGCAAAACCAAATCCAGACCAGAGAAGGTCCCACCAATTGAGGCAGTGTTTCATGCTGTTTTCAATCCACGATTGAAAAACTAAATTTAAACCACTGGTTGTTTTCGCATGTCAAGGTTTATTTTACCCCTTTGCTCAGATTGAACTCCAGGTGATTTACTTTTTCACACATTTTAAGAAGCAATTGCAAATCATATATGCTAACTATATCAGAGCCAAATGTCTAAATCAAAAAAGAAGCCCGCCACTGCCATTGTTCAATAGACACCACCAAGAGAAAGCAAAGACACCAGCAAGAGAAAGCAATGACACTTTAGCTAATTCAATTAAATGAGAGAGAATAGCATTGCTAATAACAATTCCGAGTCAGTTGAATGCCCGATCAAGTAGTTTTTCCACACCTGAACTCCATGCTTAAAGGAGTCAGTAAGGTTTAAAATAGCATTTAAAAGTGTGTGTTAGCCTTAATATAAGAAGCCAAAAGCAATTATAAACGATAGGGAGAACAGAAAGTAAAACACAAAAGTGAAACTCAAGCAATTTCCAAGAAGGATACAGATGGATGATAGATTGCAAACATCTGCATGATTGCGTGCTGCCATATTGGCAATCTCCAAAATTTTCAAAGAAATTCACGCTCTGAGGATGGACGATCCACCTGACTCTAATAAAAGGTTCTTCAAAACATGCTAGATGCTAGGTTTAAACTACAATCTGGTTTCAAGAATTACATCTTCAATGTCACAAAGCCCTTTCACTAACAACCAGTTGTAACCAAAGGTCTTAATGCCACAAGCAGAAATGATTAGATTTAGGTTCAGTTTAGGGGGTTTCAGGCTAAAGTCCTGGAATACACTCTAACATAAATATCTAAATTGGTAAGCATTTTTAAAGGATATCTTTTTCAAGGCAAAGAAAATTAAGAAAATTCACTTTTACACACTACGTGTGGCATTTAAATTTCATGAAAAATTGGATCATTGTGCCAAAAACATAAAAATAAATAAACAAAGATTCTGAAATACAAAATCAATAAATTAAAAACACAACATAAGAATGGGACTCGAGCCATATTCCACGCATCTAAGATCTCATAGCCAAAAGATATCAACTTAATGTAGAACTTACAGAAGCATGAAATGCATGGAAAGCAAACAATCAAGACTGGGAATCATTTCCAAGTTCAATAACATACCAGTCCACATTCTCAGACTGAGCCCTTAATATCCACACAGCAGCTTCACACTCAACTGGGCAGGGGCTTCCTCCACACGTATGCAACGTATTCTGTAGCATTAAAAACTAACCTATATTGGTAAAGATTTTCACATAAAAAACAGAGTCATAAAATAAGAAAGAAGAACCAACCAATCTGTGAATCCCACTTGAAACTTCCCAGGTGACCTTCTGTTGCACTCTTGACGCTTGCAAGCCATCTTCTCCTTGAATTCATCAATATCTGAACATCAAATTGACGAATTACAGTGGCCATTACCACCGGGGCTGATAAAGCCGTCTTCTCCTCGTACTCATCAATCTCCGAACAATATCAAATTGATGAATTTGCAGAGAGAAAAGAAAGACAGAGGAAGAAAATCGAGCTTTATATCACAAAAATGGGAAGCGTCCGTATTAGGAAAATATTACCGTTGGTGAATTTGAATATCAACCTTGGGGAGGAAGCGAGCGAAAATAACTAAAATTAGAGGGGGTAGCAAGTAATTTTAAGCGGCTTAATAAATTTTGATGTCATGTTAGTATTTTAGTTTTAAGTTGTCAGATTAAATACAATAATTATAATGAATGAGCTATTAATTTTGTTAAAACGTAGACTAGTGTTCTTATATTCACATGGATATTATATAGCATAAATATGTTAATAGATATTTTATTTAAAAATTATGACATAATCAAATTATAACAAATTGGGTTTATTACAATAATTGTTACTAATAATAATGAGACTAAGGGTTCAATCTATCCTTCGATGAATAGTAGCCTATTTTCTCAAATTTGTTAGGTATTGTATTTGAATTTGATATCGATTTTGGATAGTTGTTGTCTTGATGATGATGATGATAATAATAATAGTAATAATAATAATAATAATAATAATAATAATAATAATAATTGATGATTAAATTATATTTATACTACTTATAATATGACTTTAATTGATTCATAGTTTTCCCCCTCTATATATTTATTTTCTTTGCAAGAAGAATAATTTTTCATACTCTGGATATTATGGCGTGAAAAATCTCAAATTACGTTATTTATTGTAGATGTCTGTATTTATAACACTCATAACCATGAGATTAAATGTTCAAATCTATTTTTCTCGTTAAATAGTAACTTCTTTTTCTAATTTGGTAAATATTGTATTGAATATTGATTTGGTACCTTGATTTAATATTGTAATGAAATTACTCTATTTATAATGTAATAGTTTCTATTGAATATTGATTTGGTATCTTGATTTAATATTGTAATGAAATTACTCTATTTATAATGTAATAGTTTCTAATAATAATAATAATAATAATTGATGATTAAACTATCTTATGTTTATATTTTCCTTGCAAGAAGAATCAAATTTTTATACTTTGATAATTATAGTGTGATTAAATCAATTATTATGGCACAAAATTAATCATTAGGGAATGATACGGAATTTTTTTTTTTTTTTTCAGATTACCTTATGAAACTAATTGATTCATAATTTTTTACATTTTTCACATAAAAAATCAAATTTTCACACTATGCTAATGTACCAAGTTATAAAATCCTGACACTAAAATATTAATCAAGATGCAACCATCCGACAAAATATCATCCTTTTCAAGACTTTATTCTTTCTTTTTACAGTGAAATAAATCTCCACTGCTGCAAATGAATCCAAATAGAAGCACGGAATCTACCCCTTAACTGCAAAGCAAACAAGGCAGCTGAAAAATACCAAAACGGTAACAGGCCCCAAACTATGATGCACGCAATTTCCGAAAAAAAAAAATACAAAATGTAGTATCGGACATGCTTCAGACATGGATATGTGAGGGAGATGCGTCGGACACATATCGGACACGCCATGTGACCTGTCGGGAATTAAAAAAATATTAAAAAATTCGAACACATGCGAGGATCATATAGCTAGGACATGCAGGGAATACGGTTAGGACACGTGAGGGATACGTAAGGGCAGTGGCGACTCCAGGACTTTGATTCAGTAGGGTCCTTTCAGAATTTTCAACTACCGAATTTGATAAATATAGTTAATAAATCACTGTAGAAAATTTTATAGTTTAAATTATGTAAACTATGAAAAATATCTCTATAAAAAAGATACAATGAATTAGCAGATCAAAACATATATTGCATTAAAATTATTGAAAATATTTATATATTCAATAATACAAAAACACTATGAAAAAGATTAACAAAAGAATTCATCAAATTATTATTAAATTAATGAAAACATAAAATTTTATCTCACCAAAATGACATTGAGTTTGACAAATTGGTTGAAACTTAACTAGCACGGTCATGACGGAGTGAAAAACAAAACTTGAAAAAGAAATGTCAAAATATCATGTTTCAAGGAATAATTTGGTCTGACAATGATCAAATAAACCAAATATAGCTAAATTGAAGGTTTTTTTTCAAACTTCAAATTCTAGTGTCGATTGATATTTTACATTCCGAATTTTTGATATTCTAGAGTTATTTTTTTTTAGTGATTAACTTTCAATTTGATAGTAGTGTCCCACTCATACATATTTTAATCTAATATTTAAGCATTATATATATATATATATATATCTCTTAGTAAAAAAAAAATATATTCAGTGGGGTCCTGGGACCCCACTGAGACAACGGTGGTGTCGCCGGTGCGTAAGGGACACGTTGGAGCCTAAGTAGAAGAATAGACGCATCTAAACAATGTCGTCAAAATCGCGAGTTAACTCGTACAATCATATGATTTTACTCATGCCTAGTGATCTTGATCCCTTCCAAAACACGTTTTTGTTGACTTGAGGTAGAATTGCATGTCAGCACATAAAATCGGTAGAATCAACGATTTATCCCGATTCTACCTCTTAGCCAGAAAATGGGTAAAAAAAGAGACGAAAATCGGCCCAACATGATTCAACCCAAAAAAGAAGAAAAGTAAAACAAAATCTAGTCCAAGAAGTGAAGTAAAACTCAATTCAAATAAAAGAAAGAAACGAAACCCAACCCAATTGAATAAAAAATCTAATAGCCCAACCAAAATAAAAAATAAAAACATAACAAGTAAAATTAAAAAAAAAAAACCCCCTAGTCTTCTTCTATTCTTCAAAACTCAAAAGCAAACGATCTTCTTCTATTCTGTGTGATATATTTTCTTTCATAGTTAATTTCTTCAGGATCTTTACTCATATTTGAATTGAAATTCTTATGACTTTTCTTATTTATGTACATATACATGTATATATATAAGTTCAAATATAGTTCAGGCAGTATAGGTAAAATCGCACGATTCATGTTATGATCCTGCGTTTACGATCTTTTTTCTTCCTTCCGTGTCAAGTCTGATTTACTTGTTTGACAACCTTGCATCTAAATGAACTATCACAGCAAAGTCACAAATTAGTTAAACAATTTAGACAACTAGTTATTTTTGCATATTGAGATTTATTGGATCCCTTTGCTCAGATATTAGTGCAAAATGCCTAAATCACCCTTATTAAAAACGTAAATTTGAACCTCCAACATACTCTGGTTGCTAGTGATTGTGTTGAAATTTTAAATTAATAAAAGATAACAAAACACTGATCTTGTCTCTAAAACATAGACACTTAAACATATGATACCTTGCATTACAATTTCACATAAGTTATCTAACATCAGAGCTTAGTAGGCTTGGTAGAAAAACATAACGTGCTGCATTTGGAGCAAAAATAACTAATAATAATATGTTAGAAATTATGATTACTGATATACTTATTATACTCTTCAAGGGTATAAAAGTAAGATAATATATTAATCGAATTTAAAAACCGCTAATAATAAATATAAGTAATTAATTAATTAACCTATAATTAAAGGGAATGGGCTTGCGAGAGCCCATAAACCCACTAACCCTTGACTTAAGTGCTATAAATACCTTCTAACAATGGTCAATTAGGGTACGCACTCTTGTTTGCACACAATAGCAGTAGAAAGAATTTTCACCAATGAGAGATTTTCTCAACAGATCAGTCGGCTGCATTTTCGAGTCAAGATTCCACTTTTCATCCTTCGATCCTTGGCCTGATTCTCAAACTACATCAACTACCAATTATCAAGTGTAATGAATAAATACATAGCAAATAATCACAAGTTGACGGTATTCAAAAACAGTTTATATATATAAAATTATAGATTCAAGGCATGCATTAGAACAACAAATTTCCAATTCAATTTTAGCATAAACTAAAAGCACAAAAACTGAATTCGAATAGCAGAAAAGGAAAATTTATCTAGTTTTGTGTAACCACATGACACTAAACAGACTTGTTGGCTTTCCTTGAAGAAATGTTCATCCCGCAATCATGCATCGGGTACAGCAAAACTTCTTCCAGGATAAGACAGTCCACAAGGTAATGCACAAATTATTCATTATAGGTCCTAAGTTTTCCTAAAAGATCGGCACTCCGTGACAAGAGGGTAAAGAATCTAGGGATCAATCGATTCATGTTCTTGAGGTAATACTCAAACCATTATTGGATTATCATTTATCAGTATGTATCCTAATTCGTTAAATCACATTTTTGACTCTTGATTATATTTCGTATATAGTGATATGAGTAATGCGATACAATTAGTAATTAAGCGAAAAGAAATGTGAGATAGGTAAGTATATTTTTCCTTGTACTCTTTTAAGGTTAAAATTATTAGTAATCTTTTCTTTCTATGTTTGTGCAACGGCTTGTGGAGAAGTATTTGTTATCTATTTAAAGATATTTATGTATAAAAATAGGATTTGAGCATTTTATGTTCGAATTTTCGTTAAGTAAAACCTATCATGTGATCTCATGTATTAAGATGAAACTAAGTCATTTATCATAGAAGAAATTAATTAATAATTATGCTTTGAATGATTAGAAAACTTCTAATAAGAACGAGTTTCGAAACCCTGCTATGAGGTTACTGTAGCAAAATTTATAAACTCACTCAATAGGGTTAGAGTTAAAATCCTCATACGAGAATAATAGTAGTGTATAAACCTACTTGATAGAACTGTGGTTAACGTTTTCATGTGGACAACAATAATAGTGCCCGAGTCCGCTTAATGGATTTGTAATTAAAGCTCTCCTACGAATGATAGTAATAGTGTCCAAATCCACTTAGGGGTTATAATTAAAGCCCTCCTATGGGGAATAATATTACTGTTCAAACCCACTTAATAGGATTAGTTAAGAGCTTTGATCAAGTAAGTTGATTCAGATTTCAAAGTTCATGTCCATAAATGAATAAGTAAATAATTATGATTTATGATAAGTTGTATGTTCTATTAAATTTGTTGTTCTGAGAGTATGTGTTCAAAAACATTATGATAAATGGCCACCATCATTTAAAAAAAGTGACACCGTCTCCATCTTTTCATAGTGGAGGTAAACGGTTCGAAGCCCACTAATAGCGTGTGGGTATTTGTCTACTGTATGATAGTTATTTGTCTATCAAAGAATAGTTTAGATTATTTGAATTATATTTAATTCACATAATTGATCTTTAAAATGTATTCATGTTATTTTCAATTATTGGTCTCGTTAACACGAGAAGTGATCCCATAATATATCTTCGAAATTCATATGGCCATATTTTCTGAAGGAAAAGAAAGACATTTTTTCCTCCCTTTTGTTATGTAAGTTCAAATCCAATATAAGATCGAGAACTCTTTATTGAGCAAAGTAACTCAAAAGCAAACTGCAATCAATCAATTAGTTAAAACTTGTAATTCTGCTGCATAGATATTATGTGAATATGACTACATGAGCAATATATGACACAAACCCTACCCACACCTATTTCAAATCTTCAATGGGTACAAATAGGATCTAAATATGGTACGTATCAATTAGATCTACATATGAGTACTTTCCGTTCCTTTTGGACATGAATAAAATAATAGTCTATCCCATGGAGACACTGAGCTCCACTCTCATTCATCTTGAAAGCCCATCGCAAGCGAAAAATACTTCGAAATTTATCAAGTGCAACCAATTTTAGACTATGAACAAATTATCCAAAAAGGGAAAATGGAACCCTTGGAAATTTTAGTCAAAACATACAAGACGTTTTTTTTTCCTTTTTTTTTTTTTTTTTTTTTTTTTTTGATTGGTAAAACATACAAGATGTTAACTGAAAGTCCATATGGATGAATGTCACAATTCAAGCTTTAAGCTTAGAAATACATAAGCCTCTTAATGGATAGGATTTTACCTTACTTCTACTTATATTCAAAACATACCAATAATATGGACCTGATGATTATCTTACCATATTCTACCTAAGACCCATTAGGTCTACATGTATTATTTAGAGTCATTGGGTCTACTATATACTACTCAATACCCATTGGGTCTAAACAGTATTCATGTTGTTATCAATTTTTCATATTGTTAGTCAAAGTGTCAAATCTTAAAATAAATTATATTTTCGACTTCATTTCTGATAAAAAAAATTATTTACTAAATATAGCTAAAGTTTTGGAACTAAACTTTTAACAATATAAAGTAATGTTATATTATTTAAATATAAGAAACTTTTCAGTTGTCTATTAAAATGAAATTAGCTTGGAAAGGCTGTAAAATACACCTTCTCTTAATCTTTAAGTAGCATTTGTATTTTTATACAAGACCATCTTTTGCTCATTTTATTTTAATTTTATCATTTTTATCTTTGAAAACATCTTGAAAGAAGAAATGAGTTTTAAAACTTTTTTCTCTTGAAAACCCTTTTAAGGATATGCTTGTAATTTACCAAATAGCAACTCAAATAATATATTTATATATTCTACTTAAACTGAATCAATAAACTTAAAATTATGCTGTTTTAAAAGCATGTATTAGCTAAACATTGGCAACTGCTTGCTCCAAAATAATTATTTCATTTATAACATATGGATCACTGTTTTTCTCTTAAAAAAAATTCTAACTTTTGGAATTTTAATTGATTGATCATATTTATTTCTTCATAATTCCAATATTACTCAGTTTTCTTTTTTATAAATATAATAAATACTATTTCTAAGTTTTCAAATTTTAATATTAGATATATGTACTCTTTTTTTTTTTTTTCTTTTTAACAAAAGATCATATACTACTAAGAAATAGAAAGCAAATTAAGTACAACATCGATCTCAGCAAATGAACGTCCTAAAAGACGGCGAGAAGAACAGTTCCAGAGGTCACTTCCACGGGGCTAAATTTAGCTAGAGAAATGTTAAATTTCAGAATCACAGAATATGAGTAATTTTTGGGTATGCGTAATTCATGGATAAAAAAATTTCATAGGTAATTCATGCGAATAAACACAACAATTCATTAAAGTTATTCTCATATTTATTAAAGTTATTCCAACAGCTGAGTGGGGTGTAGATATGAGAGAAGATAAATGAATCCAAATACGAGCATCCACTCTTTCTTCGGGTATTCATCTTTGCGCATGAATAAGATAATACCCTCCCCATTGATAGGCCTGGCTATGTGTCAGGCCACTGTTAAATATATTGAAGTTCTTTCTCACTCAGCCAAGAGTAGAAAGTTAATAATAAAAATAAGACAAAATACTTGATACAATCTTTCATTCACTATCAGCAGTTAAACCAACGGACTCAGAGGCTACATCTCGAAACCTGCTGGAGTAATTCATTTATTGTACTTTGTCCCCAACATATAGAACTACAAGATTGGATGAGCGTCGTAAAATAAACAGCCCTCTCTATACTCAGAACTCGACGACAAAAATTTAGAAAACGAAAAAACTGGCAGAGTACCATGATGCCATAAATAATGGTAACTCCACCTTATGCCACTGGAAGTTCACCGCAATCGCTTATGACAACCCTCTTTAGAGGACGATCACCTCTGTCTGTCTCTTGTGATTCAACCAGCTTGACAACATCCATGCCCTCCAAAACTTGTCCAAACACAACATGCCTCCCGTCCAGCCATGGTGTCTGTAACACATTCAACACAAGATTTGACAACCGTTTCAGAGCCACAATTTTTCTGGAGACAGCAATCTAACTTACGAAAACAAGTTCTATGTCTTAAAAATGATCAGTTCAGTTCCAAACTATCACTTCTAGATTCATGATGGGCCAGTCAAATCGTATGTTATTGTTGATTATTGCACACTAAATCAGGATATGACATGACTACCTTAAATTTGGGGAAAATGTGAAGGAGCAGCTTTCTTAGAAGAGAGAACAGAATAAGAAATTGCCAAACTAGGCAGAAAAGTGTTATATGTTTCGTTTCACATGGTTAATTACATAATCTCGCCGTGCTGATTTATATAAACTTCAAGAAAGGTCAAATACATAGTTGTGGCTCTCCCTTCACATATTATCTTTAACAAAAAATTTTATTTATGTAGGTGAGGTCCCAAAGTTGGTTGATACTTAACACGTGTTGAGAATATAGCTCTTTTAAAACACACACACACACACACACACACACACACACAAAAGAAGAAGAAGAAGAAGAAAGAAAAGAAAAGAAAAGGAAGTGAAAGAAAACAATAGAAAAGCAAAACAAATGTAGTCAGGATATAAAGGGAATTCAAGAGTAAACAGGGACGACCAGTTGTTAATGGATTCAACAGAATGTCGAGTAAAATAGTATCCATAGTTTGCACCTATCACACTGCAGCTAAGGGAGAAAGACATGAAAAGGCTCGAACTTCCTGAATGGGACATTTCTGTTTTCTGAAGTTTGGCTGAACAACATCTCAGAAAGTGTTGATCATTGTCAGCCATGACATTGCAGCGAAGTAAGGAGAGGAAAAAGTTCAAGATATCTCAGTAGAATTACTGAGAGACTTCTGTTCTATTTGATTATTATGCATGAACTGTTCGACAAAGTTCTTGTCATAATTGAAAATTTGAAATCTACATCAAGTAAAGATACATCCTTACGTAACTCTTTTTGGGCATGTTGATCTATCTTCTCTATTTGTGAATTGTAAGTAGGAAAAGGAGATTCAAATTCTTACATCTTTTCTTTTACAAGATATTTAAGACAAAACCAGAAACCCAGTGGTTTGGATGACCATGTTTAGATTTCTCTACATAAGAAGAAGAACTAACCACATGGAAATTCCCAAATATTTTGCAATCTTTCACTTTGCTATTTAACCCCTTCATTGCTTTGCATGCTATAAAATTAGCACATTTCACACCGTCACATACCTTAACAGTACAGATGAAAAATTGACTTCCATTGGTATTGGGGCCAGCGTTTGCCATGCTAACAACTCCAGGTCCAGAGTGAACCACTATGAAAACAGAAGGTATTCTCTTTTTATTCAGCAATAGTAACAATGAAAGCTCCAGCTAACAGATTGGCAAAATGAAAAGTATGAACTCACGCTTAAAGTTCTCATCTTTGAACGTACGACCATAAATGCTTTTGCCGCCGGTGCCCTGGCAGACAAATATAGAACGCTTAAGATGTTAATTCTCAAGTCAAAAGCATATCAAATACTTTCCATCCCATAATGTCCATTTATAAATAAAATAGAGAAAAAGATAATGACAGAAATCAGCAAGTGCCAAAGCTACAAGATTGACACAAAAACAGGACAGGAACAAAGAAACTTAGTTAGTTATCGGCGTGACAGGGGAAAAAGAAGAGCAAAGAACTGAAGGATGGCATGTAGCATGATAAGCTCAGCCCGCAATATTATCAACTAAGTCATGACACCAAATTTACTCTTCTTGATGTGCTGACAGAAACTACTAGCTAGAGAAAAGAGATCGCTAATATTGCCTTGATTTTTATGTATTTTATTAGCATTGACACCTAAAAATTCCAACAGGTGCATGAAAAATACGTCTTAACATTTAGCGTTATTCAAAATTAGACAGCTAATCAAGAGTTCTCCATATCACATCACAACAATTTTAACATTTCAAATGTTGGTTTAACAGTTTTTCTATCACAACCAAAGAAAAAGCATATTCAGACTCTGAAAGCTCGTAAAATGTAGCTAGACTTGCAGTAATAGAAGGAAAAAATGTAGCCATCAACATGGTCTTTTAGGACTCCTCTTTCAGAAAAGAAAGTAAGTAAAAAATCACCCATTCATGAGTACAACTAACATGTTATAACCGTAATTAGTTTGACTAAAGAGCTGTTAATATAGATAACCATTATGAGTTCACTCAAAGTTGCACAAGCATATAGAACAAAAATCTCTACCAGTACTAGCAGATTAAAATGCACATCACACAATGTAAACTTAAAATCAAACACTATGCTTGTCAAAATTAACAGCTTACATTTCCTTTGTCAAAATCTCCTCCTTGAATCATGAAATCCTTAATAACACGGTGGAATGAGGAGCCTTTGAAGCCAAATCCCTTCTCCCCTGTTTAATCAAACGCTCAAGAAAAGATAAATTGAAAATTTATTTAAATAGATGATAGTATATTCTAGTCTGTTAGTATATGTACCAGTGCATAAAGCACGAAAGTTCTCTGCTGTTTGTGGCACATCATCACCATACAAGCCAATTACAACTCTTCCAACAAGCTTTCCTACTGGGTTCCCAATGCTTATATCAAAATAAACTTTGCTTGTCACTTTTGACTGCAATGCAGCTTCCTGAGTAAAGAAGAAACGCTTAATTTAGAAGATATAAGGATATTAAATTTGCCAGAGACCAGAGGACAAGCTTGGCTGGAAAATATAAATGTTGTCTGTTGCTCGGTAAGTAGGTAAAAATAGAACAGCACAGACCATAATTTGTTTCATTACCTATCCCCATAGTTAAAAATCATGATATATTTGACTCCAAAACGAACTTATGTATGCTGAGTTTCTCATTGGACTCCAACTAAATTGCAAAATTTAGGTTTAAAAACAAACCTGAACTAATTCAAATTTAAAGCTGCAATCCACGGATTCATTATCTAAACGACTTCATAGCCAAATGCAAGGAAAGTTCACAAACACATGAACACAAAGATACACTTATAAGATAATGCTGAAAAAAAAAAAATAATAAAATCAATTATTTATAACAAAAACGATATTGGATAAACTGTACTTTCTTTCACATTTGACATTTCTCTAGAAATTCTAAAACAGCAAGCAGTTAAATAAGCAATAAGCAGAAAACGCATGACTCAATGAAAGTAGAAGCAACTCATCAATTTTGCATTCTCTGACACATCTGCAGATTCCAAGCAGCTTACAGTAAAATCAGGGGAAAAAACAGAAAAACATATAGTAAATAAACCAAAAGAAAAAGAAAAGAAGAGACCTCGGCCATAGCTCGAACTGGGAAGGGCATAGAGCCCCTTCTGCTCCGAACCGGACGGCCCAAATGTGAAGACGAGAAGCCGAGTGAACCAGACAGAAAGCTCGACGATGAAAATGAAGAAATTGCAGATTTCTGAAGCTTCAAAGATGAGCAAACACTGCTCGTAGTTTTGGTATGTGAGACGCCTCGTGGAGCTGAAATCGAGCTAACATTCGACTGAAAGCAGTATAATATGATGTTAACGAAAAAAGTTGACATAGATAATTAATAGCCGAAAAATACAAGCAAGATAAGAAAAATTAGGGATTAAGAGCTATAGAGTTACCAGAGATGCAAAAGATACCGCCATTGCCAATTTCTCCCTCGCTCTCTGTGTGTGTATTTGCGCAGGTGCGGTAGGTGAAGTAGAGTGAGCGCTAAGAAGAAAGGATAAAAGGATAGTGTGTGAACATTATAAGGGATTGCAAAAGAGGGATGGCGAGTGGCGACGGAGATGACGATGCTGAAATGACTGGAAGGGTGTTGGAGTTTTTTATAATGACAAGTAAGTCCTCTTAAAATATCCTCCGCTTAAAAACTCAGGGCCGCTTTTCCTTTTCATTTTCATTTTCAATTTTCATTATTTTTAAATTTAAAAAAGCAGTTATGAATTTTTACATAAAAAAGAAAATATATCTGAATGATTTATTAGAAAATATTGAATGGAATATGTATAGAGACGAAAAGCTATTAGATTTATAATTTTTATGTTTTAAAAGACATGTTTTTTTAAAAAATATACATTCTTTAATTATTTTGAAATGTTATTGGTTAATTTATGTCAAATTAAATTTAAAGTTGATTTTATCTGATCATAGAATAATAGGATAGATATAGAAATGAATGAAAATGAAAACAAATGATATTTTTACCAGAGAGATGGATAAAAAAATAATTTTCAATTTTCAAATAGTAAAAAAATGTAAAGATGGTTGCTTGAAATGCAACCAAACATGCTATGAAATACTCAAAAGTTTTTTCTTCCTTTTTGTTTTTATCTATATTAAGTTTTTTTTTTTCATATTTTGTAAGATATTTACAATGTAATATAATAAATGTTAAAATAATGTATTCAAATTCACAAGCAAAAAGAAAAAGAAAATCTTATGAAACTATTACCATGATTTGCTCAAAAAAAAATCATGGGCACCATGATTTGCTTAAAAAGCTTCCATCATTTTTTCTTCCCATGAAAATGACAAATATTTATTTTTTTAAACACTAAACTGTCATCTGTACATTTGTACTTGAATCATGAAATTGACACAATATATTATTTCTGAAGTATTATATCAATTTTTTAAGTGCTCAATTTAATATATAGTCATTATTTTTGTAAATATAAAACTTTTATTATACTAATGACTTTAAATATGAAACATTAAATTAATAACTCTTAGTATGAGAATGACAATATATTGTTATGTAGGCTAAGATGTTATTTTAAATTTTTATATCATTAAGCATTATGTTTCTTTTTATTCATTTATGTAAAAGTAATTCTACCTTATAAAATAATAAATAAAAATATGATTGTATTAATTTCTATCTTCATTGTTAACTTGCAAGTAAAATGTTTTAATTAGTGCAAGTGAAGGAATATTTCCATTGTTTTATTTGTGTGCAATTCATTAATGCTTGCTTCATTAAGACTCTCAATATTTCATATTTTGAATATTATCAAATTTTCCATCTAATCAAATAAATAATTTTCACCCATAAAAAAATAAATAAATACTTTTCAATATGAGCATTTACTTTCATTAATATTCAATAGTTGAAATTTAATTTTGTATATGAAAAAATTGTGACATACACTAAATATATCATATAAAAGCCTTCATATATATATATATATATATATTATCTTTTATATATTCAATATTCTTATAACAAAAAAGCTGATTTTGATTTACCGTACATAGAATGGGAAACACACTAGTTACCAATTAAAGTAGATCATGCACTACACGCTATTCTTAAATAGAAATCATGATCATGGCTTAATATTGTTGTAACATACTTTGAGATTTGTGTTAAATATAAAATAAATATAATTCATGATATTGTATGTATGATAGTAAATCAAATCACATAAACATCAATGAAATTGGAAGAAATCGTAGTCGGATAAAATAAAGACATGCTAATATTCTTAAGCATTGATGGCCACACTGTACATGATGAGGGTAATTCTGAACCTGCTGTGATGGAATCGACGTAATAGAGAGTTGCGAGGTCTACCTATAAGATGGAATGTACGTTAAGCTTGCGAAGAGTATCCTTTGCTAAGATCCTCCGATGTTTAAATCAATAAATCAATCGAAATGAGGTCGAACAGGAGGAGACAGATTTTAGGTGGTTGAAGTGTTTAATGTGTCATTAATTAACATCATAAATGAACCTGGTATTTATAGAGATCAAGGCTGAAGAGTCGTTTTGATGAAAGCCCTCCTTTGCCCCCAACTTGTGTTTGAATTGAATTTCTAGACAAAATGATGGTAGGGTCTGATCAATAATTTGTTCAACGAGACTGCTTTGCGGGCTACAACTGCAATTTGCCGCTGGCCAGCCACTATAAACTAGACCTACTATGGATGGTAGAATCTGATGATAGAGTTCATTTAATGTATGTCAAAGCAAATAGCCCCCTTCCGACTTGGTCATAAATGCTCGATAGTGACGCTTCTCGATTTCATGGATTGACAGTACCGATCGATACATTACTCGCTTAATGAAACCTCGCTTGGTGAAACTAGCTCGACTGCAGGGGTCAAGCATCACGATTCGAGAATGTGAAGGAGGCAGCACCGCGTCCTCTAATTAGCTTGACCTCGTAACGAGTTGACAGGTGGATTGAGTGGAGAATATTGAGCTGACACATGGAGGTCGAATTCTATACCACATCAGTACGGGTTATGATGACTAACAATAACTGTAGGACAAAATCCCATTTGTTCCTAGTGATGTCTCATCCCCTGTGCACAAGATTAAGAGGGTGTTTGGGTGAGCTTATAAGCTCTTCAAAACATCTTCTAAGATGTTTAGGAGCTTATAAGATGTTATAAAGTGTTTGGTAAAATTTTTCAAAAAAGATTTTATTAGCTCTCAAAATAAGATATTAGGAGCTTATAAGCTCCTTTTAAAAAAGTAAGGAGATCATAACTTACTTTTAAGATCTTCACATATATCTTTATTTTTAGCTATCCTAATTACAAAATTATCTTTACTAATATCTTATAAATTAGAAAAAGTCTTATTTTATCTAAATATTTTAATAACTTATTTTTAAAATAAGATATAACATCTTATAAGATATAGAAACTTATAAGATGTTTTAAATAAACTTAGCCAAACACCCTCTAAGAAGATTAGAAACTAATCCACACAGTCACATTGCCAAAATAACTTCTTCTGGAAGATCAAATGAAATTACAATTCACAACTCTTCATGTGCTCAATGACAAATAGCCATGATCCCTTTATATAAGAAAAAAGATTTATACCATTAAAAATGATTAATAGACTATCATAAAACACCATAAAATCAATTGTAAATAGGTCCAATTATAATACTGAAATAAAATGGCCAAAGTTGTATTAAAACATAATACAATGATCAACATAAATAGGTGCATTAATTGCGATGTTAAAATCCATGATAAAATTATTATATAATAAAAACATAATATAAATTGAAAAGATTTGAAAACTTATTTCGAATAGGATATTGTCACAATCTCTTCGTATAATCTCGTCACATATAGTGAGTATATTATGGATAGACAGTGACTGACCTATAATACTGGTCCGATGAGAAGCGGAGCTTCATTCATTGTGTATTGGTGGGGCTACGATGATCAAGTTGGGTATTGTTCCGGCGAGCTTTAGCGAAAGAAAGTAAGAAACATTACGTAGTGATTGGGTTTCCTTAGTTGGGGCAGCCACATCCGATTTCTCCTAATCCAACCTTTTACTTTAAAAAAAAAAAAAAAAAAAAAAGCACAGTTTTAGGGGACCAACAAATTTTCATGTTATGACGATTGTGAGTGTGTGTAGTAAAAAAACAAGATTAGGTGAAGAAAAAGTCAAACCGGTTTAAATGGCGTCGCCCGGACTCGAACCGGAGACCTTCGGTGTGTTAGACTGACGTGATAACCAACTACACCACAACACCTTGTTGCTCTCCTGATCACTGTAATATAATTAATCTTTCACAAAGCTGAAGAGAATCTACAACTTATCCAAATGATTGGATGAAGACGAGCAATGGCAGTGAAGGTGTGCTTGCATCCACTGGCAACTCAACTTTCTTTAACTTTTTCTGGGCTTCGCTACTTGAAAGGCCAGTGGGCTTCTTCAGTTTCGAGATCAAGGCCTGGCGTACGGTGCAGCCCTCAAATGGCAACTGACATTCGCCCCAAAGTGATTGACTCGCATTTGCACGTTTGGGCATCGCCTCAAGAGGTTAATCTTTGAATCCCAAGCCGAAACCTGGCTTTTTTCTTTTCAGGCAATTTGTGAAGGGATTTTCATTTTCTTTTCTGCTGGATGTTTAGGCTGCAGAGAAGTACCCATATTTCCCCGGGAAGGAGCCTACATTGCCGGGTCATGTCGAATTCTTGCTTGAGGTATGTGGTGACTTCAGTTTTTCCTTGTCAGATAATAATGTGTTCTTTGCTTGCCGGCCTGTAATATTTAGTGTTGTTCGTATGTGAATCTGAGTCAAGCCAAACAACAAATTATTCATAATGTGGAACTTAAGAACTGTATTTCGAACGAAATCCAACATGATTTGAGATGTTATGGTCTCATTTACTGCATGTATTTAGTGTAAACGAGTTTAAACTTGGTTATTATGTTAATGAACTATGCTGGAATGAGCTTTTCCCAAGAGAGCTCAAGTTGAAGTTTTATAATGGCTTGCTCATTGTAAATTTGTAGCAAGAGTTTTCACTATCCCTTCCCCCCACCCGCGGTCTGTGAGTGTATTTGTGGTGGGGCGATGAGGAGGGAGCAATATTGGCTTTATACCTTTCCATTTTTCTCTGTTTCTGAATTATTCAGTTTATGACTAACGTGTTTGTTTTGTCATAATGAGCTTCAGTGACTACATAAGAATTGATCCGATAGGACGAGATTTGAGGTTATACTACACTTGAAGACATAATGCCCTCATAAAAAATTTTTAGTTTTACTGATATTGCATATGTTGGAAAGAAACAACTATGTTTCTGCTGTATTCACTAAATTTCTGTATCATGCT
Source organism: Handroanthus guayacan (assembly GCA_014898755.1). NCBI lineage: Eukaryota > Viridiplantae > Streptophyta > Magnoliopsida > Lamiales > Bignoniaceae > Handroanthus > Handroanthus guayacan. The sequence goes on from JACFYI010001845.1 coordinate 156,259, forward strand.
GTAGTGCATGGATGAGGCTGGTGTCGATGGTGCCCTCATAGTGCAGCCTATTAATCATATGTTTGATCATTCTTATGTAACGAGGTTAGTTTCTCTCATAAGATGCTTTGATATTTCTCTGCTTTGAGATTAGCTTATCATTTTACAACCAGTACCAGACAAAAATGAATTGCTATCCAAAGTAATTCTACAGCCTTACTGGGCAAATCTGTATGATGATCATCAGCGTAATTAAAGTATAGTACGGGTTGGGTTTGAAATTTGTCAAAAGTCCCTTTTGTCCCTTTCTGCAGAAAGTAATTGAAATAGTATCATGTAGGTTATAGACCGGTCACCAATAGAAGTTGAAAGTCTTGATTACTTTCATTTCTACATAAAAATGGAGAAGTCATGCTCGTTATATTTTTTTGTCCCATATCGATTTCAATTCATGAGTCATCTGATAATTTAGCGGCCGATCTTTTTATCCACACTGGTCGTGTCAAACTGTCGATTTTGATATGAGGGTAAATAGCCTTACACAAGATTAATATTTGGACAGCGTGTTGAAGAAATACCCGTCAAAATTTGTTGGTTGTTGCCTTGCGAATCCAGCTGAAGATGGAACAGGAATCAAACAGCTGGAAGATCTCATCTCCAAGGTTCAGAGAAACTCAAAGTATGATATTGTTCACTTTTGTTGGAAGAGTTTTGACATCAAATAATGTTTGGCCAGGATGGATATCGTGCTGTGCGCTTCAATCCATACTTGTGGCCGTCTGGTCAACTGGTATGTTTTTTCCCTGAGAAAACGAACAGACACTTCTTCAAACTCTTTGTTATATATTCTTTTATTTCTAAATGTAAAAGTTTTGCAACCCGGTTTACTTCTTATGTTTGGTGGAAGAATGAAAATCATTTCCTGGCTGTAGTTATCTTGCACTTTTGGGACCTGACCCAGTGGAGGAACCTTTTCCATTCTTCAGTTATGTGTGTACAATAGAAATAAAAGTTCCAAAGAATTCTCCATGATATAAGTGATCCATGCGTAATATCATGAAAAATTTATACAATTTCTTACCGCTACTCAGTATCAGCAGTAGGTATGCTGTTCAGTAAGGGACCATGGTCATATATGTTTGGAATAAATTCCCCTTCCACTGATTTGAAAACGCACTATCTCATTAAAAGATTCCATACATCTACCCTCTCTCGATGCATTTCTTTAGACAAAGACTCCTCTTGGCATCCACTTGTTTGAGCCATGGTGATTAACGATGCTATCATAAGTTGGATTCTTCACATTCGTTCGGTTTTATGTTACTCTTTGTTAACCATGTTGGAAACAATATCTCCTGTGAGGTTGTCCCCATCTTTGCATTATGTTAGAAGGAATATTCAAGGAAATGATATACTTTATAAGCTTCTGATTATGATAATCAATTGTGTTACGATGTACTTTGCAGATGACCAATGAAGTTGGGAAGGCCATGTTCGCCAAAGCTGGAGAGCTTGGGGTACCAGTTGGTTTCATGTGCACGAAGGTCTTACAATTTGTTATAGCATTGCAATCATTATCATTATGCTCCATTCTTGCAGGGTGTTTGACATTGCTTCTCCTTTAGAATCTTTCATTTAGAGATGTTGAAAAATTAGCAATAGTTGAGAGTGTTTGCAACAGCAAGCTAAAAACTAATAAAAAGCCTCAGCTAGTGTTTGCCCCCCAAAAATAAAGTTCACACTTTATTAAATAAGGATGATATAGTATTTTCATTGACCTTTTTGCAGAAATACCCTTTATGAAATGTCTCATTGGTGACTTCCCCTTCTATTATTCTAATTGACAAAATACCCTGTGTGTTATTAAATAATTGTTGCTCACTGCCCCCAAAGCTTATCTTACCAATTGACCAATGCTATGATGACAATTATACCCTTCACATATTTATATTTCCTTTTCATTTTCTTAGCTCATATTTTACTTTTTTGCTATTTTTTTCTTTCTTTTTCCCTTTTTCTTTTATTCTTCTCTTCATCTTCTTCACTTCATATACCTATAAAGTGTGTGTGTGTGTGTGTGTATATAATTATACATATAATGTATGATATATTCTATATAAAATGATTCTTTATAAAATTAGATGTCCATTATATTGTATAAATATATGTATTTATATGAAAATTATAATGAAAACAAATTTTTTATCTTCTTCATCTTTCTACCGTCAATCTCAAAATAAAAGATCTAATGGTTGGTATACTAGGGTAAAATGGGCATTTTATATGAAAGAATCCACTGAAAATTGCATTAGGGGCCATGTTGGTAATGAAGGGCTATTTAGCATTAACTAAATAATGCAGGGAAAATTAAAATAAGAGAGGAGAGTACTTTGCCAATAAAAAAAAAAAAAATAGAAAAAAAAAAGGCCAAAAACTATTTTCATCATATGATGTTTTTCAGATTATAGTAGATTTAGCTGAAATTCTCACTAGCAAAAGCAAAAATCACTTCAGCAAACATACTCCAAACCACTTTTCAATAACCAAAAGCTGAAGAGCTTATAGTAAAAAGCAGCCAAGCACCTCCTTTATGTTATTGTTGTTGAATGTAATTCATTAATCATTGATAATCCTATTTGATTGCTCCGTAGCATATGTTATTTCATATTTCAAAACTAAAAATGGGAATTTTGTTTGCAGGGTATCGATGTTCATCTTTCAGAAATTGAAGAACTGTGTACAGAATTTCCTTCGACTGTCGTTCTGATTGACCATGTGGGTTTCTGTAAACCCCCAACGTAAGCTGCCAGTAAAATTTAACCTTTCAAGTAGCTGTCCTCTAGAACATGTAATTTATCATCTCATGTTTTCCATGATTATCTTCCTTCAGAAATAATGAAGAAGAACAAATCTTCTCAAAACTGCTAAGCCTATCCAGATTTCCACAGGTAAGTAGGCATTGAATATATAAATAATTCTTGTAATGCAAAGACTACTTCCAGCATTCATTTCTTTTCTTTTAATATTCCAGGATGAAAAGACTATTTAGTATTTGCTACCCGTTTCCTATTACAAAATTTTATGAAATTTGTGATGCTCTAAAAGTTTTCCTCCAGACATGAAGGAGGGATATACTATTGTATATTAGTTTATATGTAGTCCTATTACTGTTTTTCAGCTTAAATTACCCAACTCCTATCTATCTTTCATGTGTGTGTGTATATACATGTTTAATTAATTTAGGGACTGAGGGCTGGGCCGTGGGGCATGGGGACGAGCCCCTAACCTACTGTTAGTGAAGATTCATAGTTTCCCAAATTGCCCTATCGTTAAGGTTGCGCCTTGATGAAAAATGGTGACGTTAATTAAAACTGAGTAAGTTTCTATTCACCCCTGGTAAGATTTTGGAACTTAAAGAGTTGCGCAACTGTAACGTATTCGCGGGGGGTTGGGGGGGGGAGCGAAATACTATTCTGGGATTATAGCTATAAAATAAGTATTTTCTATAACATTTTAAGAACAGAGGATATACCTTTCCTGTAGACATTCCTGATGTTGTTCAATCATTGAGACTTGATATGGGAAGGAGAACGTCAACTTATGAATATTATACATGGCCAATTGTCCATGTGTGAAAATGCATATACAAGGAGCTTCTTGGTAATATTTATATTGGCCTTCGACATTTGTTTAACGTCATCCTAACTGTTGATGGAATTCCACACGTGACAGGTTTATGTAAAATTTAGTGCACTGTTCAGACTGTCAAGATCTCCACCTCCATATGAAGATTTATCTAAAGTTTTAGCCGATCTGGTCTCCAGCTATGGTGCCAATCGCATCATGTGGGGAAGGTACTGAGTAATAATTCTTTGGAGTCTATTCTCTAATTGATTAACACGTACATGTTCAAACCCTTATGCAGTGACTTCCCTTACGTTGTCCCTGAGTGTGGCTATAAAGAAGCAAAAGAAGCAGTGTGCAAACTCGCTCAACAAGCACACTTATCATCTTCTGACTTGGAATGGATCATGAGTCGAACTGTTTCTCAGGTCCTCAACAGTTGGTCATCATCTCCTTAAATATCCATCTGAATGCTCTCGAGTTTCAGGATGATGAAACAAAAACACTGTAGTGGTTGAGGGAAGTATTCCATGGCCTATGTAATGAGTTTGTTTTTTTATTTTCATTTGATGGCCTATGTAATAGGTAGAACTACATAAATGTGTGATCTGGAGCATGAGCACTATTTGCAGACAGGAACGTTTGGTGTTTCGCCTTTTTTGGAATGTACTGACCGGTAATAAGCTGATGACTGGAAATTGAATTGAAGTTGCGGAATGGTTTACTACTTGTTTGAACTTAATGGTGTTGATTCTATACATTATCAAGAGGAAGTCTTGAAGCCCTACATCCAGGTTTTGCATTTGTGAAGTTTGATATCGATTTCATTGCATATTGAGCTATTCACAATTGTATTTCACTCCTTGTCATTCCATGAGATTATCTAATCCAAGGTGAAGAAGTTGAACAATTTTATTGGTAAATTTAATGAGCTTTTTGCATAAATACGTCTTGTGAAATTTCTTTTTGGCATTCTATTATTTATGTTAGCAAATATACCCCTTGTGTCGATTAGTCAATGCAGTATTGGCCTTTACACCCAATATTTGTAACTCGCGCAGCAACTAAGACTAATTTTGTAATTAATGGTATGAAAAGACCAAATTGCCTTTATATTCAATTCGAAAAGCTGCGGATCTTCTACCTTATCCCAGCAGTTTATCTGATGGATTATTCTTCATTTTTTAGCCTTTTTTATCCCAAAAGTGGATACAGTAAGAGACTTAAGCTCAATAAATTGTAAACCATACACTGAGAGAGTGAAATTTTGAACTTTTTAGTTGGGAAAATTAGCTGAACATTATGTGTTTTTTAAAGCATTAAAGATGAAAAAATTTATGACACTGCTATCTTTTACCTAGCTAATTTTCAAACCAGGCTAAGTTTTTAGCTTTTTTTTTTTAACCTTTTTTTCCCCAAAAATACTTCAAATAGCTGCCGGTCTTGAGTCAAAAATCTAAAGTTTGATTTCAGAGTTTTTTAATTAAGGACATTAATGAAAATTCACTCAGTTAATGGTTAATCAAGGATTAGATAAGGTGAGCAAAGTGTAATTAATGCAGGAAATATGCTTGCTAATAAAAATAATTACGGAGGGATTTTGCTAATTAAAAATCTCACACCGAGTGTTCACGCAAAAAGCTCTAAAATTGAATTGTATGAATCAACTCTCCTCCTTCATCAGCTTGATTAAATGTAGGCATTCCAAACGGTTGAGACAAAATTTCCCAAAATAATGTTATAAAAAGCATTATTATTCATTTATTACCAATTTCTACACTGAAAATATCTATGCAAAAATCTGCACTGACCAACCAAGCTTAACCCATTTCCAACAAACACCCCCGCCGCTACGCTACAAACTTACAGATGAAGCTATGCCGAAAAAAATAAACAAATGATTTTGCCTCTATAGAAACTATACAAATTACAAACACTGTACAGTGATCGTGAACAAGAGATGCGCAAAACAATAGTTTTGCAGTTAATCATCTATCCGCTGTATTTCTCCCATCAAGATTCGATTGCTAGTAACCTTGAAGCCAAGAAGAGCAGGGTCGATCTGCCTACCCTTTTTCCCCTTCTTTTTGTTGTTTCGAGACCCAGACACGTCTGCTGACTCTGCTGAAACTTGAGTTTCTTGAGGGGCTGGCTTCTTAGCACTGCTCTTAAGCATGTCACTGAATGATGTTTCCAATACGTCAGCATCACTACAGGAGGATGTTCTTCGAAACTGTGCACCATCTCTTCTGCCAGATGCCTCCGGGTTTCCTGCATTACTTCCGGCCGCTTCTCTTCTTGCACCTGCAAGACAAAAAATACTCCAGCAGGTAAGTAGGAAGGCAAAAATAATGAATAGGCAGCAAATAACAAGCTCAATAAAGATTGATGCAAGACCAATAGAGTAGATCAATTACTGCAGCAGGAGTTACTTTCGGATTGTAAGTCACTACTCAAAACTACAATATTGATTTAGTATTACGAAAAATATGCGCAGGAGTACATCCTACCATCAGAAGGTACAGTATTCGAAGGACCCTTTCCTCTGCCAACTGGATCAGTAATCAGCTCCGACAAGCCTTCCTGGGAAGATGCAGCTCTTGGGACAGGTGGACGCTTCAGCAGCACATTTTCTGGTCCTTTCAAATTGGAAGATCGCACCCTAGTCACAATAGTACAAGTAGCAAATGAAAAATTAAAGAGAAATACCAAAAGGGCGACCCTTGTACGGCAATGAAAAGCAGCAAAAGCAAGAAAAGATCTATACAGATATTACATCTCCCACGGACAGCAATACTCATATCTTCCAAATAATTTTTCCAAGGAACTCGGATATCAAAGAGAAGATCCATCAAAATTTCATCATTAGAGCAGTACCAAGAAAGGAGCAGCCAAGGTATCTTACCTATCCTTAGCAGCATCTTCCGTAAAAGAATCATCTGATCCAATATTTTCATTGTGGAAACCTGACCATTATCCAGATAACGTCATTCATTTGAGATTGGAAGACCAAGAAAAGCTTAATAACCACAGAAACTGCGAATATTACCAGCAGAGCCAAGTGACTTATTCCTGCTGAGAACATTGACTGGCATTTCCCCCATCTTTGCAGAAGCCAAGCTGGCCAGCTCAACTATGCCTTCTTGAGCTTTTGAAATTATTCCCTGGAATTTACCTTCATTGATAAGTACTCTTTTGTGTTCCTCCACATTACAGAATGTTAATATTTTGGCTGACTCAGTTTTCATGCTAAAACCTATCATGGCTTACCTGAGAGTTCTCATCGATGTCCGGAACAAATGTTTCTCCTGCAACTGATACCCCACCTTTAGATCCATAAGGCAATCCGCCAATTTCTGGAACACCAGTGATCCCCTCAGACAGTTGAGTCTGAGGTGGTCCACCAGAATCAGAACCATAAGACCCAACATTGAATGAGTTGCCAAAACCTGATTCCTGATGCGCAACAACACTAAGTGACTGGCTTCCCATGCTTGCCCCAGAATATTGACCTGTGAGTGGCCTCTCATGCAACACCCCATTGGTCACATCAAACTGCTCATTCGACGGATGGCCCGAATTCTGATGTAACAATTCCATAAGCAAGCGTTTTGAACTATCATCACTTGCCCCAGTTGACATCCACAAACTAGGATCTTCAGTATTCCTTTTTACATCCAATTCCCTTCTCTGCCTCTCATTATGGAGATGCAGCTGTTGAATTCTTGATTCCATCCAGTCATTGGATAACTGACCATTGTCCTCAGACCAGTGACCTTCCATTGCGTCCAGGTGTGACACTTGGAATTGATTCGGAATTAAAGGGTGGTTTGTATGCTGAGAATAAAAACCAGATGACAACCCACCAACTTGACCTCCAGAATGCATCCGTGCAATCTGCTCCTGCATCTCTAAACCTTGAGCACGGGCTATGGAATTCACAACATCACGATTTACCCCAGCAGCACCAACAGGCAGAGAAATTGACCGCTCAAAAGGTAACATGCCAGGATCATAAAGACCATGTTGGAGTCTATTTTGTACTGAAAGATTGCGGTCAAGATGGCTGAGATGCTCATCGGATGGTGATATTTGTTGGGAATAAAAGTCCACAGAGCCGAATCCAGCAGAAATGGCTCTGTGGGAGGCGGTTGGATTTCTGTGGAACTGAGTAGCTTCATCAAGAGGCCATCCTGGACCGATTTTCCTGTCTTCTTCCATTTCCAATCTCTGCCTCAGCCCCAAAGGCAACTGCCTCCCATGTAGCTGCTCTTGCTGAATAATCTGTTGATCCAGGGGGTGAAGCTGTCCATGCCTTCCAAGTGATAAGAGCTCCAACAGATCATTTTGATGCCCTTGATGCGGCATTTGACCAAATTTTGCTTGAATTAACTGCTCAAGGGATGGATCTGGATGCCTTGAAGGCAATTGAGAACGCTGCTGCAGATCATTTAGGATTTGTTGCTTCAGTAATGCCTGTTCAAGAGCAGCATTAGATCTAAGAGCATCAATACGTGACTGCCCACGACCAGATTCACGCATTTGACTTTGCAGCATCTGCTCCAGAAGAACCTGTCTGGTCTGAGTCTGCTGTTGCTCTCTCAGCAACATTTGCTGTTGATGGAATTGTTGTTGCTCTAGCTGCTGCTGTTGTAGTTGCAGCTGCCTCTGCTGCTGCAGCTGAAGGGCCATAATGTGTTCCACCTCTTGCGCTCTTTGATTGGAAAGCTGATTTTGGTGCATCAATTTCAAACTTGGACCCCCTTCCAGCATAGTTTCATTCAAGTGAGTCTGAGAAGGCATCATACCATGCGCCTGAAGATGTTGCGGCAATAGCTTCTCTGCTAAATCAAAGCGGTTAAATTCTTGGTCCATCCTTGAAGAATGGCGAGCATCTGTAACATCTTGATACAAGTTGGAATCAGAAAAATTCCTGCTGCCATAACCCTCATTCCAAGTCTCAGGGACATGACTCGGATCAGTAATCGCACTTAAATGGGCAAGCCTTCCAGATACAGGATTTACAAGTTTCTCCTGTGCACCTCCACTAAATGGAGGTGTCTGATCATTCCTTGCATATGTACTTTCAAGCTCAGACCATAACAAACCAAGAGGATGCAGCTTACTATCCTTCTGATTCGAAGTACCAGAACCTGTCAGTTCATTAGTAAGGTAAGACTGTTTGCCGCTATTTGTAGCAGGTTCACCATATCCCATGGACATCTTCCCTATTGCACTGCCACTACTTCCAGGTCTCCCAGGAAATACAATTTCTGTTTAATGAGAGAGAGCAATGAATAGAGTTAGAACCAAATGCAATTCAAATGGTAAAAATCAATGAAGAGTAGTAACTATGAGCAAACCTTCATCTTGCGCGCCAAAATCATGGAAATCTTCGCCCTGGGAGTACAAGTGTTGTGACGGATGATGTTGATGTTCAGATATTTTTGATTGACTGTGCTGTGCAACAACAGCATCAAAATCAGGTAATTGCCATCCAGAGCCACCTACTACATTGGAGGGAATGGATACAGGATCAGGGATACCACTTTGTAAGCATGTTTCTGATATGCCCTCATGTGCAACTGATTTTTCTAGATTAGAATTTAACTCCGTTCCACTATCATACTCCTGTCGGAATTTCAAATGAGGCATTACATCTCCCAGTTCCAGAAAGGGTGAATCATCAGGAGCATCTTCCAAACGGACAGGCAAATCGGTCCCAAAAAAACCTTGCTCGAACCATGTAATGATGTCCGCTCCAAGAAAAGGTCCTTGGATTTCTCCTTGAGGATCCCGATAATACAAACTTAATTCTTCTGAAGGGATCCCACTACCTAGCTGATATTGACTGGCTCTGCTCCCAATCTTATGTAGCCTGCCATCCCAATATTGCTCTGATGTTGGCATGGAAAACTGGGAGTTCAACTCATCGGGAAGCTTACTGTTAATATCAGATGATGTGGCAGATTTGACACTATCAAACAGAGGGTGCTGGCCAACAGCAGAATCCGAACCCTTGAGCTGAAAAGCATCAAACAGAGCACCATTCAGTGCTTGTAAGCTACCAATATCCAGTCTTTTCGCAATCATAGCCTCTGAAACTTCATATTTTCCTTCGTGATCAGCAGCTTTCTCTATAGTAAGGTTAAAAACATTTATTTCAGATGTTAGAAGACAAATCTCCATGCTAGATAATATTTAAAGATTAGTTTAATTACAACCATATAAGAAACCTGTTTTAGGTAAATTGTTGTCGAAGATGCTGTCTAAACTAGTTTCACGAATATCAATTGAAGCTTTCTGCAAGTGCTCCGGTATCTCTTCAGTGACATCAGCTGAGGGGGGAACCTGTCCTCCCTTGGTGAATTCGAGCTCTCCCACTTCTGAAACAAAATACAAAGGAAGGCTAATAATGTGACCAACAGGAAAGAAAAAGAAACGGAGTGGATAGTGGTTGGCAGTGGGGCATAGAAGAAACAATTAGATGTCTCCTTCCAAAGAGTAATTGAGCTTAAAATTACCTGAGACATTATCAATTGATCTGGCCTTCTTAAATGAACTGTAAGAAGCTCCACTGCTTGTTATTTTACCCTTCCATATGTCATTCAGGATAGCCTATAATAAAAGAGGAGTTAATCACTTTTCTATAGACATCTAATCTAACAGCACCAAGCATTCATGCAACATAGTGAACTTATAAAGCAATATGATAATTATTGAAACTCACCTCCTGCTCAGCATCAGGAGCAACAAACGCTAAAGGTTCAACAGCATCTGACACAGTAATTGGGGGTACTTCCTCTAAATTATCAGGCATGTGGGCAAGGGATGAATCCAGCTTTTGCTTACGATATATGTCAAGTAGTTTAGCCCTCGGGTAAACAAATGTTTCAGCAAAGAGGCTGGGTTTTCCAGGAACATTCCCGTTCTTGTCACATTGAGAAGCACCAATAGGACCTCCAGATCCAGGCCTTACAATCGCAACACTTGATCTGCCGCGCCCTACAGTAAATCCCACATTTGAACTCTCAACTCGTCCCCTTTCAAGTCCAAATCCTGGTGCAGCACGATAAGGAACAGATCCTCCCAGATTTCCCTCCATCCTATGTCGAGGCCTCCACTTATCACGAGAATCTGAATCACGTTCAGGAACAGACCGGCTATTTGACACAGATGATTGACTTTCAAGCTGAGCCTCTTCCTTCTCCACATCTGCCTTTTTCTCCACCCGAGCATCCTTTTCTTTGTCATCAGGACCCCACCTCAAAGACCATTTGTTATCACGCCTTGCTTCATGCCCGGAATTGCGATTACTAACATCAACCCACCTCTCAGTGGCAGGTAAAGATCTATTGTCAGTTGTTTCTCTGCCAGGAACATTGTCAATTCGTCTATCCATCTTCCTGCGATCCCTTCGACCAAGCAATCCAGTTTCCCTTTCCTCTTCACGCCAGCGGCGTCCGCTATCAGGTTCTGGAGCAATTCTTCTCCAGTCTTTTTTTTCCTCAGCACTTGCTGGTGCATCAGTGCGCCAGACCTCCTTCTGGTTCAAATCAGCCGAATTCCCAAGAGACAGAGAACTAGGCCCACGGGTTTCCTGCTGAAAAAGATAGATATACTCATAAGATGAATCATGAATCATAGCAAAATACTAGGGCATGTCTTTGACAGTCGGAAAGGAAGGAGAAAGAAACAGAGGACACACAATGACAATGGATATACACAAACTGCATTGTCAATTAGTATGCAAAGACTACATGGACATGGAAATATGTTTTAGCAAGACAAGTAATACCATGACCATCTTTGCTATATTTTTCTTAAATCTCTTGTTTGTAAACAATAAAGATAGTTGAAACAGGATCCTCCAAGTAGTCATTTTAGTTGCCAAATGTCAAAGCCACAAGAATACAGCAATGCTCTTCTGGAAAGCAGCCAATTCCAGAGACCTTTAGGGTCATATTAGTTAGCTTCAATGGATTAAGTTATATGTTTTTGCATGCATATAGTTTCACTGACAACTACAAGAACACAATTCAGATTAAAAGTAGTGCATGACAACATCATCTTATCAAACAAATGATATTTCCCGCATGAACAATACTGAACAATATCGATTCCACATAAGCATTTTGAAAAATTATTTTGCGCCACACAGTTCTATCTTCGTTCAAACCCTTGAGCTTCAAAACAAGGTTAAGATTGTGCATCTAGGAATTAATCAACAATCAGAGATGGTAGAGTTCCATTGCAGAGTCTTCAAATCTAAAGTAAATCTAACAAAAACTTCAAGCCCACAAAAGTACAGATAATCCAAAGACAAATAAGGCTCTGGGAATTTGGAAATCATGACTGATTTAACTAAATCCTCAAATCCAGTTCAGCAGAAATCAATTTATAAATGCTTCTCAAACACCTCCATTACCGTTTTAGGTTCAGTTGGTTTAGCATATAGCCACTGTGGAGACAATGGAATGCTCTCCGACACTGCTTGATCTGCAGAACGAACAGATAGAGTCAGAGCGAGGCAAAGATACAAGAAATATACTATGTGCAACGCAACATTCCAACACTGCAATAAGCTGGCAGAGAAAACGCTAGTTACCCTTTGAATCGTCCAGTATTCCCACCAGCCCCTTGTCCTCATCATTTCCCATGGAAGCTTCATTGCAAAAAGACCAGAATATATCATGTAAGGAAAGATATTAATCCTATTTAAGACAAGCCAGGCTGGCAAACTCGACATGCCTCGCGATTGATGAAATCTTTACACATCCATTTCATAGAAGCGAAAGATATATATTGTGCTACAGAATTACGATTCAAGTAATATTATACTGAAAAAAATAATAAAAAATAACATCCATCAGATTCCACAAAAGAAAAAGCAGCAAGCCAAAGAAAGCAAACAAACTCAATTTCCTCATTCCAGCAGACTCATTTTATCTGTAGAATTAACACAGCGAATAAATACTAAATCTCAAGTGAAGAAACTGATTCCAAACCCTAGGACCCAACATTGTAGAAGCAGATCAATGTATCCAAGTGCAGAATCCAGCACAAATCAGTCAAGCTCAACCAATTCAACTAAATCAAAACCAGCAAAAATGGACACCAAATCAGAAACAGCGATTTACCTTTCTGAGTCCACGATTGATCGGACGGCTTGGATTCGATAAGATCCTCCGGAAGATCAATCTTGGTTTCCGCCATTGCAACAAATTGATATTTTACCGAATTGCAGCAGACAAACAAAAGCCTTAAAAAAAAAGGAAAAAAAAATCGTGCACACAAATAGTGAGAGCGAGATAGAGAGAGAAGTGAATCGGAGACTGTCAATACGCAAAATTCAGAGTGAAGCAGATTCCAAACGCAAATTGACAGATGTATACATATGTGTATGACTGTATGTATAGGTAGAACGAGAATTAGGGTTTGTTAGAGCAATTGCAAATACAGAGAGAGAAAATGTGAAGAAGAGAACAGAGGGTGAGGGTTTGGGTGGTCAGAACAGCCAAATGAAATAATCGGGAGCTTCTATTATATGATTTTCGGGTTTTTAACTATTTGGCACGAAACTTTTAGGAAATTGAAAAATGAACCTTATAAATGTTTTTCTCTCAAGAAAACCCCTTGACTCGTCAGTTATTTGGTCCCCACCCACGAGAGAAATTCGGAAATTCTCTAAATTTCAGATTTAACTTAATTCATCACACTAATAATCTCATTTGCTTTCTAGAATAAGATTAGATGTAATTGATAAAGCAAATGATTCAGAATACATATCAATTTGATCCCAAAATATAAGAGTGGCAATTCAAATGGGTTGAGTGGGTTCGGATTGAACCTGATTTGAACCAACCCATTTACATTCAACCCGAACCCAACCCATATAATTTTTAATTTGATTAGTCTAAATTCAGACACAACCTGAGTTAAATCAGGTCGACCCAAGTTGAACTGATCATGAATTGGGTTGACCCACCAATCTGAAAACCCATGACCCAACCCGTTTAACGACACTTGATATTTTTGCAAAATTAAAGTTTTTGTAGTCTTGTTTTTTTCTATCACTTAAACAAATCATCACTGATATATATCATACAATCAAAATAAATTTAATTACTCAAATCGGTCACATTTTATTACTAAAATAATATAAAAATTCCAAAATGAGTAATTTAATCCAAATCTCGTCATCCATGCATAATTAAGTTATGTACCAAAGTTAAAAAGCAACCAACAACAAAAGTTACATAGTTTGAATAGAAATTAAAAATGCAAAAGTTAGTCAAACTGTTCAAGTTACGCAAGACCAACATGAACATCTTCTTTAATATTATAAATATTATATAAATAATATATATTTTGTATTATATGGGTTGGGTTCAGGTTTTTCGAATTGTTGGGTCATCTGATATGTAATTTCAGGTTAAGTTGGTCAACACGCGACCCAACCCAGACCCATTCAAAATTTGTGAGTTATTATTTAGATCGACCTGATTTTGACCCAACGCAATAAGCCCCAATCCAAATCCACTAATTTCATGTTAGGTTCGTGTTGGGTTAGTGGGTCGGGTTGAAAATTGCTACTCCTACCAAAATGTATTTACTTGCATGGATTCGAAATAAAGGTATCTCATGTATTATTCAATCCATTATTTGATTTTTAGGATTGATTCTTGTGATAACTGATAAAAGATCATAATTGATCTTCAATTTTTATTAAAATTATATTTTTATCCCTTCATAGATATATATTGGGGTTTGATTTGATACAAATTTGATTTAGTTTAATTTTAATTTTTTAAAGATAATTTTGTCATTGTTTTCATTAATCCTGAAGATTTGTAGTCTTTGGATTACAGATCCACCTCCTAACATGTACTGCGTAATATAGGAGAAATCAGGATTTCGTGCTACTTATTAACCATGAGCTCTAAATATGTCCATCAAATGCTCAATCAATCCCATATATTTTCTCCAACCAAACGAACCCTAAAGGGTATAATAGTATGCTTATGATAGGAAAAAATAAACTAAAAATTTCAAACAAAATTCAAAATTAATTTTCATTAAACAAAAATAGTTGTTTCTTTTACTTCGAATGCAGAGACGATGGAAATCAAGAAGTTGGACAAATTTTTTCATTCTTCCCACAAAAATCTAAACATTATACTCAGAATACAATTTTTCCACAATACTAATGCTAATAATTTAAATAATTACAAATAATTGTGTCAATCAATATATATATCTATACTGGGTTCATTGCACTTTTGATGCTTATACATAAAATAATCAATATTTTTCATATATATTAAATATAATAAATATTTGATTTCTGCGAATTTAGAAATTAGAATATGATTAATATCATTATCATATATATATATATATATATAATTTAATATAAATAGATAAGTTTGTGGGTAATATAACCACATAAATGTCTCGCATTTTATACATACATATATATATAGGTCTTATATTGAAATTTCATTTCTTCATTGTTCTACTTATTACCTTAAGTTAATATGAGAATGTAACGGGTCAGTTGACAAAAATGCTTAGGCCTAATTTTCTTGATTTTTGGGCTAATCTCATGATTAGTTATCTTATGATAGTAGTATGGCATTTTATGATTATAAAATGTTATTGAAGATGTCTGGTTTGGATTGTAATCAGATCTAATCATGTGTCACTTTGAAAAAGATGTGTTTAGTTTAATGGCAGTGCATGAGAATAAATATAATGACTTTACTCTTTTGCCCCTATTATCCTCGCATTTTTATACAACCCATATATACATAAGTATTTTGGCTTTCCACATCTCCCATCTCCTGCAAAACTCAATCCCCAGGAATGCACCACGGTGCAATTGTGCCAAAAGAGCATGGTATTTTATCATTTTAATAATTTTAAACCTCAATTAATATGTATTTCTAATTTGTTAGTTATAACATTAATTCCATTTGTACATATATGAACAAATATGATCCATGACATATTTTAATTGATTAAAAATCTTAAAATTCGGATTGCACACCCGAATTTGGAATAAAATGTCCCTTTAATTTTCCCAATTGCACGGCCCAATAGGGTAGGCGATATCCACAAGTGTAATTTATTTAAAGGGAAATATGTACTTTTAATACAACAAATTATATCTTCATGTGATCCCATACTTTTTTATCCCATTAAACTTGATACCACAGCTTCTGAAATATTGACAATGTCGATACTTTCAGGTGGTTTTTGTAATTCGTAAAAATTAAGGTGTAGTTGCTGTAATTCTACCTAATGTCAGGGGGTGTCGCAGTAATTTATCCTAATTTTTGTTTCTAGAAAGCACTATGACTTGAGGGTGATTCAAACAATTCTCAATTGTCTATTAACTTAAACAGATGGTTGTTGCTTTCAAGATTGGTTCTATAATTTACAAAAAAAAAAAAAAAGAGCGGTGGTTATTGTAATTTGGCTTCATGCAAGGGGTGCGGCTGTAATTTATGATTAATTTTAATAATCTTAATTACAAAATTTTTATTACTAACAACTTATAAGTTAAGTTGTTTTTAAAATAAAATTATAAGATGTAGGAACTTATAAAATATTTTAAATAACTCAGTCAAACAACCTCTATGGCCAAACAAGATGAGAATATGCAAACATGAAATATCATTTGGATTCTCACTCATAGATAGCATTTACTACACTGGCAGCTAATGGACTATACAACAAATACTGTTCAAATGAATAGATAAACAAACACAAGAATAAGTAATAGTTGAATAAACAATTAAAACAGAAGGAGCAAACAAAGGAGAAATTCATGCTTTGAAACTATCCAAAGTTCTGGCATGGCCAATAATAGGGTAAGAATTACTTTTAATCCCAGAAATTAGATCAACTACACTTTTAATCCCAATAATTTTATTTTTCTCATATTTGGTCTCACTTCATCCAACTTATTTCATATTTGGTCCTTTTCAATCCCCGCCCCCCGGCCACCCGGGATTATTAAATGGAAAGAAACACGTGAGCATTAACTAGGAGGAAATTCTGTAGCTACAGTAATATGCTTTTGTTGTTTAATAATTAATGGAAATGGCCAAATGATCAAATGTGAGAGGGAATTCGCCGAGCCCAGTGGCGTAGGCCTGTGACCTTAGCGGGGCCGACGTCCCTTTGGCCGAAGGCGGTTTGTGCTGCATCCTAACCCTAAATTGGGGGTGGGTTCGAGGCCGCTGAGGGTACCCAAATCAATTTGGGGACGATCCCCAGACGAAAAAAAGAAAAAAAAAATGTGAGAAGGAATTGTGGGAACAAAGTGAGAACATTGAAATCATTGGGACCAAAAATGGTCTCGATTTAACTTAGGGATCGAAAGTGATATTTACCCCCTAAGAATATAAAGAAGCTTCATTTTTTTCATTTGAAATAGGATAATTACCACTACACCCTTGAGGTTTGACCTATTTACATAAATATGGCTTTTGATTTGAAAAAAAATTACAATAATAATCTTGCAAATTACAATAAAACCCCCCCTAAAAGCTTAGCAATTAACTGAAACATTGTAAGTATACCTCCTATTAATCAATGACAAGGGATGTTCTAATATAGTCCAATCTTAGGGGTCAAGAAAATAAAGGGCCCCAAATTCTGTTTTGCTCATCGAAGGATAAATTAGCTGAAGGGTTTAATTTAGTTTAAACAAGCTTATATATTAATATTGTATCTAATATCAAAAGTTGAAAAGTATTCTAAAATATAAAAACAGGTAGGGTAAATCGCACAATGAGGCTAATATTTGACAAAATATTTGCAAAACTTATTCTAAATGGATTTTATTGATTAATTGAAGTTGATTTCCAAATAATTGATCTTAAATTCAATTTTGAGAATCACATTATGATGTGGTTCCAAATTCAAATCCACAAATTATATAGTAAAAATTGATTGGTCCCTGACTAGAGACGCAACAGACCAAAATTAATAGTTACTTCCATCCCCCTTTAGCTCTCTTTTCTTTGGGATATTTATAATGCGAGGGGTTATAGTGCTAGGGCATGAGATTGAGTTGATGGGCTTAGAGGTTAATTCCAAGCAAAATTAGAGTTCACGAGATAGGCTGATCAGGCTCATTCTAGTTATTTACTTGCCCTTAGTTGTACAATGGATACATCACATTAAAATATATAAATAAAAAATAATGGAAAGGCTAATGTTTGAAAAATCTCTAATAAAATAGCATATATATTTTTGTTTATGACATTTATACCAACAACGCCGCTGTAGCGATTGTTTCAGAGCATCAGTAGCTTCGGCACCTTTAGGTGTCCCGGGTTCAAGTCCCGGCAGTGGCTAATTTGGCACAAGGCCTATGCCTCATTTATTTTTATTTTTTAATTTTTTTTTCCGTTTACATATGTATATATTTGTGTGTGTATATATATATCCACATACAACATATAAAGTATAAGAGTCAAAGGTAGTTATTTGGTGGTACGTTTTAATGTTCATGCCTAAAATGCCCCTTAATATTACTTCACCTTAATAATCACCCACAATACATTAAGGACCCGTTTACTTTAATGGATGAAATTGGTGAATGATACATAAAATGAGAGATTAAATGTGTGATGGGATTATTTAGTAATAAAAATCATGTGTTT
>JACFYI010001845.1:209703-219866 GCA_014898755.1 Handroanthus guayacan
GAGGTGAAATCTGCTGCGGAGAAGGGGAATTTGAAGAGCTTGAGGGGTGTTACTGTGGTGCTTTCTCCGGAGATTGGGGAAAAAGGCGTTTTTCTTGCAGCGAACTCAAACTGTATGATCCATTTTCTTCTTTCGAACCCTAGTCTTTTTATGCTTTCATTATTCGATGACTTGCATGTTTTGCTAGAATAATTTCTTAGCTAAAAAAGTTGAAGACTTTTGCGTTGAAGATACTGGGGAAATTGACTTCAAAGCCAAGTTTTACTAATTTGCTAACTGTTATGGAAATATGAGGAAGTGAATGTGCAATTTTTAATGAGTTCAAGATTTATTTTCAGATTGTGAATATTTTCTTGGACTTTTGTTTCTTTTCGTTTATGAAGCAAATTAAGCTGTTATGCATTCACATACAGCAACAGAGGTGAGGTATCTTCACCAGGAACCTCAAGATGAGTTTTTCACTACTGCATGTCATATCAGCTATTTATATCCAAGATTGCTTAAAATTGATTTGTTATTTAGCTTACTCTTTTGTGTATAAGATAAGGTTGATCTCTTTATTAAGTTATATTTTGTCTTGTCATTTATGCATTGAAGTGCATATACAATGAATGGAGGGGAGTCGTTGGATGGACAGTTGATCTACGCTCTATGCTTTCAAGATCATGGAAAGAACAAGAGTCGTCTTCAATAAGAACGGTAATTTGTTATAATTTTGACTTTCATGACATTTTTGCTCTTAAGCTATCATGCTTAACAGCAGAATCTCCTTGTGGCTTCTCAAATGCTGGAGATAGCATGTCCTTTCATTCATGTAGATATGCATGCTGTCATAATCTAAAGAGTTCAAGTGCTCTTGAAACTTGAAAGCTACTGAATTTTAATAAAACTAATATGCGCACATGCTTTGTATGTAGGTTACATATGTATGCATTGATGTAGTTGAGTTCTTGCACAATTTCTTTTAATTTTTTAAGTTCATTTCCTGCATTCCTTTGTTAATATTTCAACTGGTCTTCTTAGATTATTTTCTATCTGTTCCGGGTGGGACATTGGCACCTCAACAGCTTGGTTCTTCCTAACTCTCCCCTTTATAGTATTATCACTGTGGCGAACCATTGACTTAACTTTTTTTTCTATTCTTTATGGATTGTTAATTTTATATATTATGTGTACTCTTATGTAATATTTCTCACAATTAGCTGAATTTGCATAAGCATGCTGCTCAATCAAATTTCTAAACTACAGCATGCACCTACTGTCTCAATTCAAGCAATTTCTCTAACCACAAAAGTTCTGGAAGAGGTAAAATTGCTGCTATTCCAATTTATATCAATTTCCTTGCACTAATTCTGATCTATCTTCATCTTCAAAGAGGAGAAGACATGGAAGCGAGGCCTAAATCCCACATATAGAATGGTGTACACTGTACGACATTATGAGTATGATGATGGTGATAATAATAACTTGGATTAGGTGAGAATAACTTGGATCTTCTCCAATTATGCTCTTAGAATTCCTAAACAAAAACATTTCACCAAATATTGGCACATGTCACTACATTTAATACTTTCATTTTAATACTTTATATGAGAGTTTTTAGTTTGAAATTCACTTAATTTATTTTGTGTAGTTATTTTAGAATTTTGACAGAGTTGCTCCAATGAAGACACTTTCTTCCATTCTGATAGTATTGTTTCTGTAGTTTCTTTGTATTTCTGCAATGTGCTAATATTGTTTTCCCTTTTCATTGCTTGAACTGTAGAATGTTAGCCAAGCATGGAGGGCTCTCAAGCCAAAGAAAATCATCGTGTTCCGTGATGGTGTCAGTGAGGGACAATTCGATATGGTACTCAACGAAGAGTTATCCGAGTTGAAGAATGTTGTTTGCAACCATACTCACCAGCCAAAAATCACTCTGGTCATAGCTCAAAAGGGACACCAAACTCAGCTTTTTCTTGAGAACATGGCGGATGGAGAGGCCACAGGAGATGTGCCTCTGGGAACTGTCGTATATACGAAGATCGTTCATCCATTTGAGTTCGACTTCTATCTTTTTAGTCACTTTAGGCAAATTGGGACAGGGAATTGTCAGGAGCACTTTGTACAGCTGGATGGATATTTTTCCCCGTCACATGTATCTGAAGCAAGTGGCTGGCTTAATTTGTTACTTATTTTCAACCTCTTTGCTTAATTAAATTTGATTCTAGTTTTCCCTGCTAGAAAGAGCGGTAGAGATCTGTGTCTTGTAATTGTATATAGCCTTCTGAAGGGTATTTGTATTGCCTGCTTATGGGGTTTTGTAAAGTTGGTGTATATAACCATAGAAGATTGATCAAAGCATTAACCTATTGCTTGATTCATAAGCTACTTGTGTTTAGACTCTCGTCGCTCAGTGTTTTTGCATTGGATGGTGTTGTTAGAACTATACCCCTTGCATGGCCAAATGATAGTTGGGGTGTTTACCTCAAACACTACTGAGGTTGTGGTTTAATTACATAAATACCATATCATGTTAGCATCTTAGCATCTGGCAAAAAATGGCCGAGCTCCTCAGTCTTGAAGAATCAATTAGCCTGTTTATCTCTTGCATTGTCTGGTTACTCATTCCTACGTAGAGCATCTGTAACGAGATGTTGGTTGTCTTCCTTAGTTGTTTAGTAGTCATGACAAATTTGCGGATCCATTCAACATTAGATCCTCCCTAGAGGGTAGTGTATTTTCCCTTCTGACCAAATTTATGGTGTGACAAAAAAAGAATATGTTCAAGGCTTTTGGAATTGACCTCAGTAATAGCTGATGCAAGAGCAAGAACTCCTTTGACAGCCCAATGAGTTGCTGATTTAACTGTTCAAATATCAAGTAGAAAAATATCTAAATGTGTGAATATTGAAACTCATCGTGCTAAAAGTAAATGAATTCATATTTTTTCCTGTAATAAGGAAGTGTTTTCTTGTTATAGTATACACAAAAAGAGCTGCAACCAACCTGGTAATAATAAACCAGTGCTAGAAAATCAGATTCTTGAAAGCTCAAAACTGACATAAGAACTCTTATATGAGCTCTAATGATGAGGTTATGTACAAAGATAAGGTTCAGCTGGCTTCTAAAATATATTCTCCTTCAGATACCTCAGCAAAAGCAATATCAACAGATTCTGATATTCTCTAACCAAGTTTGCTTTCCCCTTTGCCAGGCTAGGCTATCCGTCTTAAGAGTAGCTCTCATCAGGAAGGCAGCCACTTTGGGTCGAAGATGCTGCACCGCAGTCTCATTCTCAGGTGCTTTTGATGGTGAAAGCTGAATAGTGGTGCCTTCTACTTTGTCCAAAATTTCAGCTGAGTAGTGGTGTCTTCTACTCACATTGGGATCATTATCTCTAAAACTCGCACATCCCCATCCTTAACCACCTGCTCAGATAGCAATGAGATCCCATATATTGCCTGAAGGACAAAGACAGCAAAATTGTTCCAAGACTATCAAGAAGGCAAACTGGAGCATAGCTTGCAGAAGATTCACGGCATGGGCGACAAATATGGACTTCGGGATGCTGTCTCACAAAGACATAAAGAAAGCAATATCAAAGCAGTTGACATAGCAATATTTATAACTGATGATTAGAATATAATACATCATAGATAAAGAAGTAGCCAAGACTCTGTTCCCTCTACATCCCTATTCAAATTTAGCTATCCATACAACATTACCAATATGCCAATATCACAAATGGTGGCAAATCCTCATAAACCAGAAAAGATTTGGTCTTTTTTCTTTTTCCTTTTTTTTTTTAATCAAAAAAATAAGCTGTTACATTTACATATGTACTATATCATTTTTAGAAACCACAAAACAGGATTATCATGCCTCATAAACTTGCCAAATTATCCTATGCATTTATTTGACCAAATGGTGGTGAAACAAGATCTATGGTTTTGAATAATGCCTTTTGAAGCTTATTGCAATCAACCAAATAAGCAAAACCATAGGCCATGCTCTTCAAAGTGGCCTTGTGCAACTCCAGAGATGAGGTTGTTGCTGCATCAGTCGAGAAGAAAACCCTGAAACCTCTAACAACACTCTAGCTATGGTCTTGCAGCACAAGTTGGTCATCGCCCCAGTCACTATAACCTCCTTCACTCCCATCTCCTTTAGCTTTTCCTTCAAGCCCATATCTGGTTATGAAATGAAACAAATGGTTACCAAGTGGGAAATTTAAAGAGATTCGATATTCGACATGGTTCAAAGAATGAGGTCTATAACCACGGAGGACATGAGCAATTTTGCTATAACAGAAGGTGTGCAAATAGTATCCAAATTAGAAAGACTGTCCTCTAATTATCCTAAAACACCAAATAGTAACCGTAAGTTTCTCAAAATGCAAAGAAATGAAGAGTTCACGTATTTGTCGCTTTAATAGGGTATGAATCATTTAATGGCCAAATGAGACCTATGATTTGAACGAAAAACAAGTAATTACTTGCCAAATAAAGATCTTAACACTTACACAGATGGATGTAGTGTAGAACCCCTCCTGTTCTAAGCGATGCTACATTCTCAAACCACTGTAATATTATCAAATGGACGCTACTAAATAACTAGAAAACAGCAGCACAAGAATAGAATATAAAATCATGCAACACACTGGTGAATGTTAGAACATACTCCCATCTTTTATAAACAAAAAAGTAAACAGGAAATGCAGAATGTATATTAAATCTTTTAGGCCTTTAGTGTGCCATTAACATTTGGCTCAAACCAGATCATATGCAAGTATTTCCAAAACCAAAATCCTCAGCACAATATAAAAGGGTAGCTTCAGATAATTACTAAATGCAAACAATTGCATTCCATATGCAATCTTGTATTATCAAACAACTATTTAGAAGCTCATCATAGTGGCCATCTAATGAAAAGTATTGTTGGATTCCACTGAAATTATATATACTCTATATGCAATCTTGTATTTGTCCATTACGAAAATAACCCCAATAATCTGGATCACGTAAAGACGTGTTTTACACATTCAAAAATTAAAAATCATAATACAAAATTTAGAATTCTAACCCATTGTTTTCTCCTCAAACGTCTTTTTTAATGCAACAATTGCGTCTTTCCTCTAGGCACTCACGAGAAGTGGATTCTTCAATCTCAGGCCGTAGAAAACAAAGGAAAACAATTTTGTTCGTCTTTTTTATAATTCTTCTTCGCTTTTGGACGATTCCTAGAAGGATTCATTTCAATGATTCTTCGTCGCCTCTCTTTGTCTTTTCGGAAGCCAAAGGAATACAAACTTATTGGATTTTTCTTCGTTTTGTAATTCCATGGGCATTCAAAATTCCTAAAGGAAAAAATAAATAAATAAAATTCTTTGGTTATATGGCTTGTGGAAGAAGATGAAATTTGTTGTTCTCGACTGCAAGAACATGTTTTGGAACCCGCTTTCAATCGTTCCATCTGCAAATCTAGATTTTTCATCTTTTTTAATTAATTTAAAATTAATTTTATTTCTAAACGAGATAGAAGGATATTTTAGGAATTTTGACTTAAAGGGAAATTGTTTAACCATTGTTTTGTTTTGTTATGCCACAACAAAATGCCACGTGTTTTTAAATAAAAGCATACATGACATTAAGTTAAAACAAAGTTATTAGGAGTATAGAAAAGCTGATTTATTTCGGCTTTTCTACCCCGCCTAGCCGGTTGTTTTAATTTAATATTAGATCAGCATTGTATACCGTTGATTTTTAAGTAATAAAATCTGAACCTTTAATTTAAATCTTAATTGTTTTCTATAAACAATTCAGACTAGTTTTTGTTTTGATTAAAATTATATTTTTGCCCATTATAAATGACAAACTTTATCCTCAAAATAAATCTTTTTTCTTTTCTTTTCCTTTTTTTTTTTATTAATTAGCAATCCTCAAAGCAAATCAGATTCATTGTTAATCGTGGGTGGGGAAAAAAAAAAGAAAAGAGAAGAAAATCATCTTGTTCGTGCAAATTCTGGTTCATGCTTGCAGGTCTAACAATGGCAGCTTCAAATCTTCTCTCTCAATCCAAGATCTTTCCTTCAAAATCCTTTAATCTTTCTCCAAATTTATTTTATGTAAGCCACATTTTTCCCTTCAAGATGAAATCTCTGAAATCCCCAATTGCAAGCAGCGTCTCGTTCTGAAAACCCTAACTCGTGATTCTAGGGGTGGGGCGGGCAAATTTTCTCGGGATTATGAAAAAAGTTTCAATCTTTCAGCATCCATCTTCAAATGGGGTTTGGAAGTTTGGTGGAAATGTTAAAACAAATGCAATTGGGGAACAATTTGCTCGCAAAAATTCTGGTCCAGTGACGCGTTCGTTGTTAAGGAGTAGGTCCATGAATGAGAAATCTCAGAATGGTGTATGTTCCAAGACAGATGTTAACAGAACGGTGTGAAGCTGTTGGTGGGAGTGGACATGCTGTCTGCTTTAGCACCTCTGACCAATGTTCATCTTATTTTAGTCTTTCTCTTGCTGTCTAGTTCTTCACTTCTTCTTCCTTGAGTATGCTTGTTCGAGCAATTCTATTGGATAAGAAGCCCGAAGAAGTTCAAATGTGAGTATATGTGCGGATTTCAAATATAGTTGTAATTTAGTGTAAGCAGTTTGAAGCCTGCCCCGTTGATGAAAAATGAACAGAAACTTTTAAATGGATGATATTTTCCATCAATTGATTCTTTTAGTCTTTTGTAGCATGACATTGAGAATTTATGTGAGTACGCCCTTGATTTGCCTTTTTATTTCTTGGCTCGGCAATCTTAAATATGATTCCTTGATTTTGATTTTGAGCTGACATATTTTTTCGTTTTACAGCTTGTTGAGTCAGTATCAAGTAAGGTCATGGAGGAGTTTGTGCATGGAATTGCAAGTCAAATTGAATTGGTTTTTCTCTCCTTTCTCCCGTTCATCTCTTCAAATTAATTTGCATATATGGATTGACAGAAATTTGTACGTCTTTGATACTCAAGGAACACTTCAGAAATTGTTTCAGATACCTCATTCAGTCTGTTTCTTAAATATCTCACTCAGTCTGTCTCTTACGTTTGTTTGTCTACCAAAAGAAAACTTCCTCCGCCTAAAGAATGCAAAGATGATGAATTTCCACAGGTTTGTGCCCGTAGACAACCATGAAGAGGAGGTCTCTATACACCTCTACTTCAAGTAGCTTCTGTCAATGTCTTTATGCTTGTGCTTCTTAAGTTCTGTGTCTGTGAATTTGATGTTTCAATTTCATGTCAATATTGAGATCATTTCTGGTTCGTTGTTTATGTAGTGTAGTGGTTAAGATTCCATGCGGTTGACTAGTAGCTGCTTACATTTGATTTTTGATATTATGAGATTCAACCTTATTTGTTTGGTTGGTGCTTGCCCGTGGGCTCTTCAATCCTAGGAAGCTGCTGCAGCTTCTTGATGTTGCTTTATATATATATATATATATAATGAATCCTTGGCCTTTATGCTTCAAACTAAATATTAAATTTTTAGTTCACCTCATTCTTACCTTTTCCTTTTGGTGTATCTCAAAGAAAGTTTCTATCCTGTTTCTTTTACCCTTTTTGCAGCAGTTGTTTTGCCGCACGCGGTGCTTGTTGTTTACTTTTTTATGTGAAGTATGATGATAATATTGATGCATTTGAAAATAAAGCGATGATTGAGATCAAGAAGCAGTATGTACTGTTTGATGCTGAGATTCTGGGCAAGATCCGAAGCAGACCACTGGACAAGAAGCAAGCCTAGCGAGATTAATGATAGCTGGAGGCATTATATAGAATGTGGCTTGTTAACCCTTTGTTTATCTAAGTCATACTGTGGTTTCATGTGAAACATTGTGCTTTTTGTTCTTGGCTGGAAGTTTCATTGTTTTGGACTGTATTGACTGCTCTCGCTTAATTTTTGTAGAAAACGCATATGGGTATTCTAGTGAAGATGTTGAAATAGTGATTGAATCAATGGCTGCTCAAGGGAAAGAGCAATACATTTTGCATGGGGGATGATATTCCTTTGGCAGTATTGTCCAGGAGGCTACATATACCATATGATTATTTCAAGCAACTTTCTGGTCAGGATTGTTTTATTTTCATGAAATTCCTGGCAAAGTTTAAGCACCCTCATATTTTTAGTCAATATGTAGTGTCAAATTGGCATGACTGTATAGTCCAATGTGACACATAATCATTCTCTCACTAAATCTATGGTAATGGCGTCATTTATTTCAATATCGTAATCTCTTCTTGTTTTAATCCGTCTGTTACTCTTGCTCAGACAAATATATGATTATTTCCTAAAATTTGATGCTTGAAATTTTTTTCTTTTTTAAGCTAATTTCAATCACAAAATCGTTTATGGAACCAGCTTACAAATCCTGCTGTAGATCCTCTTAGAGAAGGCTTGGTCATGTCTCTTGAAGTCACCCTTGGCAAGAAAGGCAACATATTAGAAGTTGTGCTGGAGAACGCCTCTCACTTACTTTCTCATTTCCTTAATTTTCATGAAGATTTGACATATAGGTATGAAGTTGTTTAAAGTAATTTCCACATGCTAGAGAGTTTGTCTTCATTTCTCTCTTGCTAATTAGTATTTAGGAAGTAGTAATTCATTTTCTCCAGTTGCCAGGTCATTTTGTCTAACGTTGTTCTAAATAAGGCGAGCTCGAGTTCTTATTGAACGATTCATACTTGAAGACCCAAGTTTTATCTACATACTGACATAAGGCAAGCAGTTGAAGGTTCATAGGAGAAAACACTGTATAAGTTTTGTGAAGTTGCCAAAGAAGCCGTTAGAATTGTTTCCCAGCTTTTTCCTCTATGACAGATCTGGTGATCAGCTGGTCGGCTTCACATTTTCACATGCCAGTAGTCTTCGTGTTCCGGTTGAAGTTTCAATTAACAACCTAATTTATGAAATGGATTTTTCACTATATGGCAACAATTTAACCAGGAGAATGCACCTTGATAACTATTTTCTTCAATCAGGGGGCAACATGGCCTGGTATTCCAATACTTTTAGCTGTGGCTACAATTCAACAGCATCTAATTCGGAATGGACTGCAAATGCAAGCTTCCGTTGTTGCCCATACAACTAAGTGTTTCGGTACTCATCATTTGCTTGTTTTATTAGCTTATCTATACTGCTGCTATTTCTTTATGTTTGATTTTTTCATATTTTCAGCACAATGTTCTTGACATATGGGACAAAGTTGCAAGGATGTCTACTGTTTTGTCAAATTCTTCATACCATTTAAATGTGTTATCTATTGTCATGATTATTACAAAGGTGTTCAGTAGCATCAGGGTTAATGTTTCTAAACTTCAGCCATGTAATGTCATCCAATAAGCCTAAGCAATCTTTTTAGTAAGATGCGTGAATTCTGTGAAAAAAATTTCTTCTCCTGGTATTTAAAAAAAGCCAACCATGGGAACAATATTCTCTCGTGATGGTATGCACAGAAATTGAGGAATCAAACTAACAATCTTTTGGTTTAAAAGGGTCATTATTTTGAATGATAAGAGTAATCCCAACACTGTCTGCTAAAATCCCAAGATTCTGCACCTTCAAAAGTTCAAGAAAATTATATAAAAAATTCAAAGATATTAATCATATCATAAATTTACTTACACCGCTTCAAACAGACCCGAAATAAATAGAAATCCCATGACAAGAAGCAGATACAATAGCAAAACACACAAAGATTCACAAGATTTTGCGCCTTCAAAAAGTAGAGAAAAATGTAGAGTAGTACAAAATATTCACTTATATCCCTTCACACACCCACCAAAGAAACCAGATTCCAAAACAAAATAGCATAAGAAAAGCAAATTCACTTATATAGCTCTTTATAGTTTATCCAAATGCAACAGCCAGCTTTTTCTCACTCTAACTGTTGTAGATTGGAAACAATCAATCTCTGCAATATCATTTCCGGCAACTTAAGGCTCTAGAATATCAATCCAGGACGTTCCAGACCTCATATACTCATGTAGTTATTTTTCCAGACCTCATACCCATCAGGTTTCCTTGCTGCGTACATCACCAATTGATTTGACATTTGGATATTGCTATTGATATTCTTTACCAATATCCTCCTGGAACATTCAAAATCATACTCATGTTAGCAAGTCTTTTAAAGTTCT
>JACFYI010001849.1:11190-27516 GCA_014898755.1 Handroanthus guayacan
TCGACCAATCACAGGGTCAAGCTTCCCTGCCTGCTCGACAAGATCACGTCCATACGTCTTCAAAGCATGGAACGTAGAATCGCCTGATGCACTCTCCAATTTTTGGCCTTCTTTTCCCTCATTAAAATTCTGCATGCTAGAACCTGAGATCTTTTTCAGATCTCTTTGGGAATAATGATCTATCTTATCTTGGTCTCTTTCAAGACCCGAGATCTTTTTCTGATCTCTATGAATTATGGCCTTGCTTGGATCCCTTTTCAAGACTAAGCTATATTTATAGAAGAACAGATGGATCTCTCTGCAAAAGAAAAACTTGAAGGGGGCTTGTCTTGCAAATTTTAAAACTTGTGGAGTTTCAAGTGCAAGGGGTTGGTGAAAATCCCCCAAGACGGGTCTGCAAGCCGGCTGCACAAATCTGAAACTAGATTTTTTTTTTTTCTCTCTTTTTTAAAATTTGGAATTTGGACTTGAATGCCGGGCTAAGATTTAATTTAAATTAGGGCAAAGTTTTGGGCTTAATTGATTCCTTTGCGCCTGAATGATGTATAAACAATTTTTCATGTGTAAGAAAAAATTTTTCGGATATAGAAAAATGTTTTGGCTACAAGAAAATTCTTCAGTGTTCATAAAACGATTTATCATTTGGAAATCGAAGAATTAAAATCTTAATTAGGGAAGCTTTTGGGTGTAATAGAAAATCTTTCGGGTGGGAGAGAAAATATTTTGATTATAAAGAAAATTTTCATGATTGTAAAAATCATTCACCGTTAGAGTAATAGAAGTCTTAAAATTTGATTAGGGGAATTTTCAGAGTGTCACACATTCACTTCGCTGTTGGAATATATATTATACAAAATTACACATTACACGATATACATATATATATAGAGATATATATATATTTCTAATGCATTTATGTATTTTCAATTCATTTTTAATTATAATTTAAAAAATTATTATAATTAAATTAAGTCAAATTTTGAAACTAATAACATAATAAATGAATATAATCAATATGCAAAAATTTAAAACTTTATTTTAATTGCTTGATCTTAAAAAATAAAGTTATTAACTATTTATTTTAATTGCATCTCGAGCTCTTTTGACAAACATGAATAACTAAATTTTCATTGATATAATTTTTAGCTTCTCTAAGAATATCAATTTTTAGCTTCTCTAAGCAAACCAACATACATGGATTCACTTCTATTCAAGAAAATATAACATACATATATATCTTAAATTTTGATTTTAATAATATACTTATTCATTTCTGTCTAAAATAGCTTAAGTTCTTTTATATTTGATGGTTAATAACTATTCTAAATTTAAATAATCAAAATAATTTTTCATGTTTAGTATTTTTATTGTTTTTATACTAATTTATTGCTTTAGTTTTCAAAATTTGAGTGACTATATTTATTAAGTACTTTTTTCTACACTACAAATAGAAAATAGTTAATAAAGAATTCTTTTCTTTTTTTTTTAATTTGGTCCAGGATGAAAAATGCTAAAAATATATTAGAGTGTGTGTGTATATATATTTACATTTACATGGTGTAAAGAATAGTTTCATCCAAACATTTATTACAAGAGGGCAAGAGATAAAATGGATAGTTTTTTAGGGTGAATTAAACGAGTTGTATATATAGTAGAGGGGGGCAAGGTGTATTTAACCCTTTATTTAATTATTAAAGATGCAATTACCAAAATGACTTATAACTTGGGGAAAAAAAATCTTGCTGGAGCATGATCGAAGGATACAGGGGTTATTTTGCAATTAATATAATGCTCATGGATGAAAATGAATTTTACCAATATGTTATGTTTGCTAATTTTGTAGCCAAATCCGAAGTAAAAACTTTCGTAGTTAGTTTTAGCTACAAATTGACCATAGCCAATAAGTTACATCTATTAAGAAAAAACTTATAGCTTAATTATAGTCCTAGCTATGAAATTAATTTTCTAGAATTTTTTTTTTCATAACAAAAGCTTAGTTTTTTTTTTCCCTTTATATTTCCCAAAATTTAATTTCTTAAAATGAAGATCATCATTTATAAAAACAAATAAATTTGAATAACTTAATGAAGTAGACAGTAGTTTAATCAAAAAAAAAAAAGCTGAATTTTTCCTATTGAAAATTAGTTATAGTATTAATTCAATTTTTGGATTGAAAATTACTTTTCATTTGGATATAGAAGTTCATTGGATACTTATATTGATCGCTACTCATACTTCCTCCCACTTACTCACAACTTTTGATTATCCCTGATATTTGACTTAATTACATAAACTATTAATAAGATTTGGAATATTACAATAATATCCCTTTCCATTAGATTAATAAGGGGTCTACTTGTAATTTTGGTCAAATTTGTTAGATTTTTAAGGGATCTAATTGTATTTTACAAGGTGTGCTATTGTAATTTCCCAAATCACAATAACTGTTTTTGTAATTAGGCTAAATTAACCTCAAGGCTGTCGAGCCAATTATCCCAAAATAATATGGTCTTTAATATGTTCTATTTCTACTTTTTGTGCTGAGATCAAAGTGATTAAAATGCTATACCAAATTACGGATTCCTTTTTTTTCCAAGTTAATGGAGAAGTTCGTAGACTATATATTTGAAACTTTTTCGGACAAAAAGAACTTGGAGTCCACTTTAGAGACCATGAAAAACAAATTAAATTCATTGAGTGGTCAGCATTTGATGTTGAGGAGAAAATCAAGAATGCGGAACTATTTGGTAAAAGGAAATGAAAAAGAGAAGTCGAAGAGTGGTTGAAACAAGTAAAAATAGAAAACGAATTTCGTACATTGGAAAGTCAGGTAGAAACACAAGGATTTCTCAAAAAGTTTTATAGTAAAGATCAAGCGCAAAAGTACATGAACTTGTTGAACAAAGTCGACATTATGGTGAACTTTTAGTTGATGTTCATGAAACGAGGGGAGAGGCATTGTTGACAACTAACATGTGTGGTAAAGGGTTTAAAGAAAATTTGAAAAGAATTTGGAATTTGTTGAAATCTGATGAAGTGTCGAGTATTGGGATTTATGGTATTGGTGGTGTGGGGAAGACTGCTTCGGCAAGGCACATAACCAATCTACTCTTAGCAAAAAGAAAAGAAAAGCATGTTTGTTGGATGACGATCTCCCAAGTGTTCAACATAAAGAAGTTGCAAGATGAAATAGCTCGTTGTATGGGAGCGGATCTTTCTAATGAAGATAATGAAGACAAAAGAACGGCTAGATTGTACCAAGCAATATCCCTTATAAAAAATGTCTTTATACTCATATTAGATGATGTGTGGAAAAGTTGGGAGATCTGCTTCGTTTGGAGGGTTGCAGATTGATTCTAACAATGCGCTCATTTGAAGTGTGTTGTCAAATGGGTTGCAAGAAAAAATTAATGTGACAAAACTGCAAAAGGATGAAGCATGGATCTTATTCAAACAAAAACTCGAACAAGATATTGCACTAGCCCCAGAAGAAGAAGAAGTCGCAAAGTCTATGGCAAAAGTTTGTGACGGTTTGCCATTAGGAATTGTTGTTCTTGCCGGAAGCATGAGAGGTGAAACTTCTATTCATGTGTGGAGAAATGAATTAGAAAAACTAAGGAATCCTAATATGGTGCAAGATGATGAGGAAGATGAGGTTTCAAAGTACTTAAATATAGCTTTGATAAGCTCAATTTGAACCATAAACTATGTTTCTTGCGTTGCTCTTTTATCCCAAAGATTTTAGAATAGATAAAGGGGAATTAGTAAACCTATTTATTTCAGAAGACTTAGTGGACATAAGAAAGAGTAGGCAATCACAACTTGATCAAGGTCATTTAATACTGAATAAACTATTTAAGGTTTGCTTATTAGAAATTGTTGACCACTATTGCGATGGCATTAAAGATTACAAAAAGGAAAAATATGGGGTTGTACTCTTCGAAGGAAATTCTGAATGAGGGACAATGGACGAAGGATCTTGAGAAGGTTTCCTTGATGCACACTGGCATGAGGGATATCCCAGATGGAATCTCACCAGATTGTCCTAATCTAATGACATTAATTTTGTCTTCTAATTGTTATTTTTAGAGTTCATATCAGAGTCTTTTTTCTCAAAGATGGAAAACCTATGTTTTCTTGATTTGTCTCACACTAGAATTGAAAAGTTGCCAAATTCTTTATCTAACTTGGAGAATCTCAAGGTCTTAACCTACGATTTTGTCATATACCTAAAGAAATTCAGGGTGTTAGATCTCTCAGAAACAGCGATCAAGATAGTGCCTCAGGGAATGGAAGAATTAGCTAATGTCAAATGCCTCTTAATGCAATCGATGATGTCCTTGGATATTCTACCAAAAGGTTTGTTTCTCAACTTTTCGTTACTCCAGTGTCTTCATCTTACATTTCCAATAAAAGCATCGGTCGAAGAAATCGTGAGTTTGAAATACCTGGAGGAGTTTACACGGCGTTTGGAAAATGTGTCAGATTTTCGTAAATATATTAAATGTAGACAAAATCAGTTGTCAACTATTTTCAAAATCATGGCGTACGGAGGAGTTGGCAACCTTTTTGACCGATATGCTAGATCTCAACTATGAGGGTGATAAAAGGGATAATGTAGTGCATTTTTATAAATGTGACTTTGAGAATGAAGAGAAGGAAGATTCAAGTACGTTGGTTCATGACCACTTTCTAACACTCAAGGAATGTGAGGGTCTAAGCAACTTCCTAATTGATGATTTTCCAAGATTTAGCAAGCCCAGTTCCCTCAAGGGTTTGGACATTACTGAATGTAGAGAAATAGAGTGCATTTTGACAAACGAGCAGTTTTTTTATCGCAAATTAAGAATTTAAATCACGTTTCTTCCATTTCGTACTCTTGAAAAGATCAAGTTGAATCAGTTGCAGAATTTCATTGGCCTCATCCAAAATATAGGAGCTGTAGTCGAGCCACCACTACCTCAGGTGGCCATATCTTCCTCTCTTCGATCCTTGCACATTTTCGAGTGTAACAAAATGAATAATTTGGGGCTACCATTGTCAAGATTTCAAAGTCTTGAGGAAATCTTTATTAATAAATGCGATAAAATAGAAGAGATAATTAAGTTATTAAAAGGAGAAGAACGAGTCGTCTCTCTTCCAAAATTAAAGATGTTGCACCTTTGGGATCTACTGAGATTGAAGAGCATATGCAACACGACAATGTTTTGTGGTTCCACTATAAAAATTATGTTGAAAAAATGTCGAGAATTGAAGAAATTGCCTTTGCATTTTGACCCAACCTCTTATTCTCCCCCTTAAACTCTTGAACGAATCGTGGTCGGGCGAACAAATAGAGAATGGTAGGAGTCATTGGGGTGGGAGCATCCCTCTCACGGTCATCTACTTCAACCGTTGGTTAGATTTTGTGATGATTGTTGGAAATATTTTGATGATGACATTTTTCTAGCCGTTGGATCTGGATAAGTTTTCAAATCATTTTTTGGTCATGTTAAACTCTATCCAAATCCGTTAGATAAGATCTCCTCTAACTTTCTAAGAGATTTGGTAAAAGATATGATTTGGAAGAGATTTATCTTGACTCTAGTAAATCTAAATTTGAATTCTAACACATCTAGAAGACTCCTCTTATTATTCAAATTCTATCTTAACTGAAAGATTCATTCCTTCTAAATCGGAGAAGATATGCCTCCAACATTTAAAAAATTCAGATCTAATCTCCTTGATTTGCTCAAATACTTGTTAGCCCTTTCTCTATAAATAAGAAACGAATGCAAATACAAAAGAATAGAGGAAAAACAGAGAGTTTTCTAAGAGTGTGAAACTAATCACGACACAAAAGTCTTAACCCACTTTTTGTTATTTTAATCTCTCTGTTTAGTGTTTGTGTTTGTTGTTTTTGAGGGACCTGGTGAGGAGAAAAAAAAGCAAGCACAAACGCGTGCTGAAACTTAGTTTGGAATTTGAAGTACCAGTCTGGAAGGATAGTCCAGAATGTACTAGGCAAGGCGGCAGCTCTGAAGCATCCGTCCACTAGAGCCTTATACGCTTCTCTAGCAGAAGTTCCCCTGGTGCCACTCATACCGGAGATTGTTCCAGTTCTGATCACAACAGTTTGAGACACAAAGCAATGTCCTCCTTTTTATTCTGTCTCTCAAAGAGATAGAATTGGTTGTACTCCCTTAGCCGGGAGATTTCTTAACCCTCTCTTTTAAATTATTTGAATATTCATTTTGTACAAATACTTTTTAATTAGTTAATAATTTAACAGGTTGAAAATCCTAAGTGACAAACTTAGGTAGTGGAGTAGGAAAACCGAATTACTTTAAATCGATCGTGTGATTTTACTTTACGTTTTTATCATTATTTGAACTTATATCTCGCTAAAGTATCAACTGAGCTGCATTGGTATTTTTACTGGAATTTACATTAAACGACTGGAAGTTTTCAAAAGATAAAATTCCGCTGCATTAACTGAAACCCAATTCACACCCCCCTCCCTCTTGGGCTTCAAAACTCTAACAATGATGAGTTGTTTTACTCATATATTCGTTAGTTTGTAATGTTTACAATATAATTCTTTTCCTTTCTTTTTTTTTGTTCTAATGTATGTAGAACAGTGTTTTTGAAGAAACAAGCCCCGAACTTGTATATAATTCCATTTAAAACATCAAGTGTTGTTAACCCAATGTCATTGTTGTTGGATGTAAATGTCAAATTGAAAAGAGAGATCATTGATAAAATTTCAAGATTGTATTGCATGAACTCTGAAAATTTTTTGTAATATAGCATTTTATCAAAGCTAACTGTTCTTTTGTTGGGTGTAAATGTGAAATTGAAAAGAGAGATTGATAAAATGGAGGCTAAAATATATAATGAAATGATATATTACACTGTATTTTCAAAGTTCATGCAATACAACCTTGGATTTTTATTTTTATTTTTATTTTTTTTCCCTTCTCTCTCTTTTCTATTACTAGATTCACCCCAAATTTCCCACTAATTTTGCCTCATTTAATTGCCTCACATCTAATGCATCTTTCGCTAAACAAGCTCCTTTTTTTAAGATATTTATTTTCCAATTCAAAAGTGTTAAAAATTGATCTTCAAATTTGCTGACTTCAAAACTTAGAGTGGAAGCAAGCACTGCAAAATATACTTCAACAATGGTTAAGTGATAACTTGAAAGTCACTAATAATATGCATTAACAGTGATTTTCATGTTATCATTGATGTTACTTTTGAAACGACAGCAAATTATGTTTTATATCTGATAATGTTACTTCGTAAATAACAAATATAAGGTTTTAATTAAATTGCCACTATTCAGAATTTGTGATAACGAAAATTGTCACTATGATTTGTAAAACTTTCTGATGTTATTATACATTTATCACTTCTTGTCAATAGTGATAATTTAAATACAATTTTTGTCATTATTAAGTTTGTGAAAATTATTATCGTGGCAAAGTAAAAACTTTTATCACTTACTATATATAATTAACTGTTGGTTAAATACGTTAGACTAGAGATCGGTCAAAATAAAAAAAAAAAAAAAAGGCAATGAAGAAATATAAGAAAGAGACAATTACTTGAACACCCTTGAGGTTTGGCCCAATTACAATGATAATTCGTGTAATTTGAAAAGTATAATAGTATTTTTTCAGGTTTAGCTAACAAAAAGCATAACGAAGTATGTATAAATGTAGTTTGGGATGTTACAATAACAGCCACTTGTATTGGGGTAATTATTAATTTTACTTTTCAAACTTTAAGAGGTTTTATTATAATTTTGCAAATCAAAGCTATCTCCATTAAATTTTCCGTTAATTAAACTAATAAGAGAGTATTACTATAATTTCTCAACATGTTGTGCTATTCGAATCAGGTCAAACCACAGTGATTTTGAGGTTATTGCCCCTCAATGAAAGAGTACACATGTATACCTTTTTCATATGATTTTATTCTTAAAATGACTCAAAATACCAAAAATGCCCCCCAAAAGTGAATTTAATGACCACACTGCCTAAGGATCAATCCATGTCTTTTTATTCGAATTTTTATACAACTTAACTTGATCTGGATTCCTACCCATGGATCTGATATCTTTTGAGGTTCCAGAACATGCCACATGGTCCTTGTATGCGCATTACATCATGTTCCCTATAAATAAGCCTTCCTTCATTGTGGAATTAACTTTTATCACTCATCAGTTCATACTGTCAGTTTTTACGACTTTATTACCTTATTTCATGACCCGCACTAAGGGTCATTGCTCAGGGCCACCCCTTTCAGTTCATAAGTGTTCGAGATCATATCTTGACTGCATTAAAGAACGTGACCATGTTGGATAACTTTGAAACCTCCTACGCTTATCAATTATATATTTCTATGTGCAATATAACATGATGCACGAGTGCTTTGACCGTTCTAATTTGTTATAGAATTGTGTAAAGTGATTCTTATCTCTTACAATGCGACTGTAAATATTACACTAGAAAATGTTCACTACCCCTGACCTCATTTCCTTTCAATTCCTTAATTTCTCAAAGCCCGCACCAAAAATATTATTTATTTATTTATTTATGTTGGTGTAAGTGTATGTGATATTTCATTCATTTCTCAAGGCAATGAAAAGAAAATTTGTAGATTTCCTTCAACTCTACTTCTCTCTTGTATGTTCGTTTTTATAGAATATTTTTACGATTTAAACTTTCTTTCTTCCTTTCTTTTTTCAAAATGAATCAATCTGCAAATTATGGTATTTTATCAAGTGCTAATTGTGGGGAATTAATTTTAAATGGTGAGATTTTGCATAGTGTGTCGACATAACGTCAAAAATTTACAACTTTCGATCATGTTATAAAGCATAACACAGGGGTTTCTTGCTAGCTTATAATTATTGGAAAGGTCAAATCCTTCTTTCCTTTTTTTTTTTTTGGCCCTCTCGTATTCATGATAATTACCTCAACCTCCCCTAAAGTACAGTTTAATTATTGAAGGCCTACTTGTCGAGTACTCTAAATGGGTACAAATCGCTTTTGGGACAATTCATATGTAATATTTTTAATACTAGCATTTGTTTGTGATCCTCGACAAAAATCACTTTTGGTTCCAGTAATTTTAATTTTCTCACATTTGGTCTCACAACTTTTAATCTATCTCACATTTGGTACTTTGATCCCTCCCCTTCCCCATTAATTATTAAAATTAAATAAAAAGAGCACGTAATCATTTTTCAATCACAAAATTTCTCCCTTACTAACAACTATGGCATTTTTTGGGTATGATAACATTATGAAGATAGAGACATGATGAAGATGTATAGACAAGGAGCTGCATGTCTCCATGATGCAATTGGCGGTCAATCACTTAATTAATAAGAGTAGAAGAAGGGATGGAAGACTTTGACTTGAGGTCTACACCACACTCTCTCTGCTATATACATATATATGACGTGAAATTAACGATAAATAGAATCAGTCAATAATATTTGTGGAACTTGGGATCAACCACCAGTTCAAGCGATTAGGGACCTGCTATATCAAATTAATGACTTGAGTTTGAATTCCACCTGAAACACCCATTCTCTTAATTTCCTCGCTATAATCTGGGGGGAAAAAAAAAAGAAAAAATATGTGTGGAACTTGAAATTGGATTTGGTACTCCCAAAGTTAGCTACTACATATTGATTTTTTTTTTTTTCAAATTTTGTCAAAAAAAAAAGAAGAAAAGAAAAGAATTTTCTTTCAATAAGCCTACTGTTCAAGGCATACGTTTCTTGCTCTGCTAAGAGGTAGAGGGGAATACGTAGAGAAAATAGTTTATAAAGGCAATTTGATGCTTAAATTTACACTATCAGGGTGCAAACTCCATTCAAGGAAAGTATATATTGAATCTAAATTTAACATAAGATCTTCTAACTATTTTTATATTATTCTAGAAATTAAAATACTTATGAAAGATTAAATATGAAAACTT
Organism: Handroanthus guayacan; assembly: GCA_014898755.1. Taxonomy (NCBI): domain Eukaryota; kingdom Viridiplantae; phylum Streptophyta; class Magnoliopsida; order Lamiales; family Bignoniaceae; genus Handroanthus; species Handroanthus guayacan. Next base: position 21,172 of record JACFYI010001849.1, read on the forward strand.
AAAGTGCGAAATGATATAGTGTGTATCAACATTTGTTTCTATATATTATTGACTAGCATGTATTTAAATGGCATGATTTAGAAAATAAAAGACCATTTTTGAACAGGAAATTCTGTCCCGTATGAATGAGGCCCCGTAAATGCAAGGAAATTTCTTTGACACCCATTGTGAAGGAAAAGTCAAAACAATCACTAGCACTTGTTTGTTTGTCCTCCTGATTGTGCATCATATAGAAAAAAAATATATATATATATAAGATTAATTAATTAATTAATTTTTTACATTTGGTCTCACAACTTTTTGTCTGTCCCACATTTTGTCCTTTGGCCCGGTCTCCCCCATTAATTATTAAACCAAAAAGCACGTGGCTATGACTTTTTTCAGAATTTCTCCCTATCTAATGTCTATGACATTTTTCGGGTACGATAACATTATGAAAACGTATAGAAAAGGTGGGAGAGAAGACTTAGTCAATAAGTGTAGAAGGAGGGAGAGAAGACTTTGGCTTGAGGTCTACACTACACTCTCTGGTTGTCGTATAATTGGAGTTGTATAATGGTCAAGTGAGGTTGTGACGCTACATATATATGACGTGAAATTAACAATAAATATAACCAGTCAATAATATTTGTGGAACTTGAGATCAACCACTAGTTTAAGTGATTAGGGACCTGATATACTAAATTAATTACCAGATTTTGAATTCTACCTGAAACACCCCTTTTCTTAATTCTCCATCAATGTAATTAATAAATAATAATAATAATAATAATAATAATAATAATAATAATAATAATATGTGTGGATCTTGGAATTGGATTTGGAACCCCCAAAGTTAGCTACCACATATAAGAATTTTTTTTTTAATTTTGTTATAAAAAGAAAAGAGAGAGAGAGAATTTTCTTTTAATAAATCTGCTGTTCAAGGCATATGTTCCTTGGTTTATTAAGAGATAGAGGGGTATACGTAGGGAAAAAGTATGGAAAGGCAATTTGATGCATAAATTTACAATATAATTGTGCAAATTCCATTCAAGGAAAGTATGCATCAATATGATTTGAACATAAAATCTTCAGAGTATTTTTGTATTATTCTAGAAACTAAAATACTTATAATTAGAAAATTAAAAATTAAAGTGTAAAATGATAGAGTGTGTATCAACATTTGTTTCTATGATTGTTCTAACGTTAAAAATTCAGGTGAACATAGTTACTAGTACTCATATTTTAGTGTCTTCTTTATGTTATAGTTTGTGGAAGAAAATGTTTTATAAAATAGAAGGTTTGTAAAAGTGTTTGAACTTTGAATTGAGTTTAACACTACAAGAAAATAATAGATATGGAGGCCAATAAATAAAGGCACATTATGGAATTGCCCCCAATGATTAGTACAGGGGGCCAATGACTATTACTGCCCATAAAAACTTTGGAATATTTTTGGAGGCACACATACGAAGGCCCAGTTCAGTACTGCCCGTAAAACTTGGGATAAAAGTATTATACAGCCCAATTAAAATTGATGTACAAATGCCCAATTCAGAATAGCCCAATTGTATTGCTCATACGCATCTCCTATTTATTTATTTTATTCATTTTCTGACACTCATCTGTATTTCATTCAGTAGCAGACATTGGGGATCTCTGAAGATGAGATCCCTTATTTTAAAATAGTATTTTATTTTTTATTTTATTATTTAAATATATGGGACGGGATCATCTATTCTAAATGATATTTTATCTCATATTCCATACCTTTAAATGCAAGTCATGTGTATTGCATTTATTACTAAATATTTTTATAAAAAATATTTATTACACGTGGCATGTATTAAAGTATGAAATAGGAGATAAAACATCATTTTAGAATAGAGGATTCTATCCCTAAATATTTCCTTTTAAAAATATTTAATAATAAATACAATACACATGGTATGTATTTAAAAACATGAAATAGGAGATGAAATATCATTTGGAACAGGGGATCCCATTCCTCTAAACCCAACCATAAGAAATCACTCATTAAGCTCTCTGAAATCCAAATCTTTGTCACATTTTCATCTCAAATGTTTGAAGATTCAGTCAATCGTTAGCTTCACCGATTCAAACTCCAGCAAGAATTTCAAGCCACAAGATCTTTTTAATTCAAACTCCAGCAAGGATTACAAGCCAGAAGATCTTTTTCTTCGTTGTTTTTCCATAAAATTATTTACAACATGCATTTTTCAGGCAATACGTGATCTGTTGGCACCAAACAGATCATTGACGCATCGCGAGTAGACAATGCTGGAAAGCAGTATGCTATCAAGCATGATGGAAGTCGCAACACCCATGTTTAAATATTAATAAATGAAAATATTTAATAAAACATTTTGTACATGTTCAGTATCTTGTAATATTTTTAATTAAAATTAATCAATCTAAAATAATTAATTTATTTTTATAGTTACTTACTTTTCAAATTGAATTTATATAAAAAAAAAGAGGTGAAAAGCGAATTTGGATATTTTTATTAGTAGATGAGTCTCAATTTGGCAAATAAAAATGAATTAATTATTTAAGATTAATTAATCTTAATTGAAAATATTACCGGTTGCTAAACATGTATAAGATTTTTTATTAAATATTTTCATTTATTAACATTACAAAATATTAAACATATTCATTTGTTAATATTTACAAAATTAGATTAAAAGAGAATAAAAGAAATAAAGGGAAAAAAAAGAAGGAAAAGAAAAGGCTAAAAAAAAAAAAAAAGTGACACTTGTCACTTTCAGAGGCACCTGGTGCTGTGGCATAGTCTGAGCCGGTGTTAATTAGGTAACTCTTGTTTAAGCTGAGTCCGCGAAGCTACCTCTTTTGTATTAGCATCCCATTTGTCTTTTATAGTTTCCATTTGCCTTTTTTAGCTAACAGTGATAATATTGAGACTAACTTTGAAACTTTTGTTTTGTTTTTGTGACTTTTAACTTTGTAGGATCAATCAAGGTTTCTGTTGTTCCTGCCCAGTTGACCATATGCTGAAACTATGAATATCTATGATGGCATCTTTGCTGAGAAGGTTGCAAGTAAGTCTCACTACGTTGAGATATTTTGAGGCAAAGGAATTCCCTTCTTTTTTTTTATTTTTTGGTTTCCTGGTCTTGAATTGTGTTTGCTCTAGAGTATCCATGATTTGTAATATTTAACACAATTGTTTCATCTTATTTTCTAATTAGCTTTTGGAATTTCCTGCATATTTCATTTAGAGGCACTTGATATGTTATTGCCCTTTTCTGAGAGGGGATTAGCAGCTATTTTCCATCAACAGCCCTGAAAAAGAAAGTTTAGAGGCTATTTTTACAGCCTCTGAAAGGTGGAAAAGTGCCTCTATAGTTGCTTCCACATGTTTTAGAGGCAATATATACACTTTAAGAGGCAAAAAGAACTGCCTTCATATCTTAGTATTGTGATAGTGGTTTATAAGACTAAAAAAGTGTCTGGGTGAGCTTATACAAGCTGTTTATGTTTAAAATATTTAAGAATTTATAAAGTATCAAAAAGTATATGTTATTTTTTTTTTCTGAGAAAAATCTTTTAAGCTCATAAAATAAGATTTTAGGGTCTTATAAGCCTTTTAGAAAAAGTAACAAGTTACTAATTTATTTTAAATTCTTAACATGCCTTTTCAATTTTAACCATCTTAATTACATAACTGTCATTACTGACAGTTTATAAGCTCTATTATTTTATTGTATCCAAACACTTTAATAACTTTTTTTTTTTTTAAACAAAATCTACCATCAAAATCTAGCATCTTATAAACAAGATATCTCAATTAGGCTTAGCCAATGACCCTCTTTACAATTATCGTTTATTAGACTTATAAGAGTTAATTATTGTTCATTGGCATAATCATAAATTTTTAAGAGTCTAAATATTGATGAAATTTGTAATCATGGCAGCCCCACATAGCCAATGAGATGCCTTTGTACTTTATTGCTAGCTTTCTTTTTTATTGCTAACTTTTTTTTTTCTTTTTTCTGTTTTTTTTTCCTTTCTGGTGTTATAACTTATTTGTTTGTTCCTCTTGACTGTGTACCAACCCTACATAAACGTAATCACTATCATTAGATTGTTTATTTCTCATGATCGTGCACCAACACTGTGTGTATACTAATAGCTATCACTTGTACTTTAATTGTTCCCATTGGTTGTACACAACATCATGTGAACACTAATCACTATATATCACTTGTTCCTTGCGTGTTCTCATCAACAAAGTTTTGGATTTTACATTTATTTTGCTCTATTATAATAGCAAGAAAAAAAATTTAATTATTCAAGAAACAAAAGAATTGCATTAGCCACTGAAGAAAAAAAAAAGTCAAAAGCAAAAAAGTAAGTCAATCAAAGATTGACGCCATCATGCCTAAAATAAGTTTTTGACGTTTAAAATTTTTAAGGACTTATAAAATATCAAAATGTATTTGGTAATTTTTTTTTTAAATCTTTTAAACTCTTAAAATAAAATTTTGGGGTCTTGTAAGTGTTTTGGGAGAAAAATAAGAAGTTACTAACTTATTTTAAAATCTTAATGTGCTTCTTCAATTTTAATCATTTTAATTACAAAATTGGTATTATTGACATCTTATAAGCTTTATTATCTTATTTTATCCAAACAATTTAATAATTTATTTTTAAAATAAAATCTGGCGTCTTAAGATGTTTCAATTAGGCTTAGCCAAACACCCTTCTTGTAGTTATCATTTATGGAGCTTATAATAAGGGTTAATTATCGTTTATTGGCCTAAGCACTAACTTTTAAGAGCTGTCTAAATATTGATAAAATTTTTAATCATGCCCTCATGGCTTATTAGTTGACTTTGTATTTTATTACTAACTTTTTTTCCCCTTTGAAGCATTATTACTTGTTTGTTTGTTCCCTTTGATCGTGCACCAACAATGTATGAATACTAATCACTATCACTTGCACTCGACTCATCCCCATTGGTTGTACACCAACACCGTGTGAATAAGTGATAATGATGAATGTTAGAAAATATATCAAATTAAAATATATAATTCTATTAAAAGAATACTTGTGTATTGTTAAAGTTAATTACACACTTTAGTTTTGATCATGAGCACATAATCAATCATGTTTTTTTTTAATAAAACATAGAGTTAACTACCGATAGTTCAACTTAGCATCAAATGAGCCTCTATAAGTTAGATTTTACATTGGCATATTCATATTATATAACACACACACAGTTTATATACTTTGGTTCGATTTGACTTTGATTGGTATAAATCCGCAAAATGATCCAAACCATTCGGTTTTCCAGATATCATATCCAAACTAATCTAAAAGGAATAGGTTTTGATCAATTTTTGATTTGATCTATATTGAATGGTTGGTTTTGTTCATTTTGATTTGAATGTGATACCCTCACTACACAAAGAAGGGATGAATTGTGAAATTATGGTGAAAAAATAAAATAAAATAAAATCAGGAGAAGAAGAGAATTCAACAAGGAAAATAGGAAGAGATTTTTTTTTTTTTAAATGTGTATATATATATATATATATATGAAAGAAAGAAAAAGAAGGAATGCATGTATCAAATTGAATCAAAAAAATTGTCATCTAAAGTGTAAGGGTAAAATTCGTCTCATATTTGATCCCTCCCCCGCTAATAATTATTAAATGACAAAGAGAACGTGACTGTTAAATTTTGTAGCGACAAAACGACCACATCATTTTTGCTCCGTAAAAATATTAATGGTCATCAATTAATATCAAATCAAGTGTGTGGGGAGATCCAATTACGATGAAACTTAGCAATGTTGAAAAGTGTGAATAAAATCCTAATGCTTAACTTTATCATTGTAGTCTTACTCTCTCCCTATTTATGTGGTGACGACAATTACAATCAATGGAAATAGAAGAGCATGTTGCATGCGAGTTTTATGTGTTTTGGCAAATTTGTTTTTTATGGTAAATAGTTGTCTTAATCTCTTCATTTCGTTATGAATTTTCCCTTCACGAATGAAGGCTTTATACATGATCTTGTAACTACATTTGGTCTCAAGATTGGTCTGAAATTGAGATTATTATTGTTTTCCTTAAGTTATTATCATGGTCTTATCATGACCGTGTAAGCTTTTTATCAAGTTGTTCTTCTGTGTGAATGGATCATTTTCTTCGAATTTTAGGTGTATGTCTCTGATATGTCAAATTAAAGTTGGGAAAATTACATCTTTAATCCTATAACCTTACCATTTTTTACTTTTAATCCTCTATGTATTGATTCAACAATTTAGTCCTGTAAGTATTAATAATTTGTAATTTGTGCCCAATTTT
>JACFYI010001849.1:47153-57661 GCA_014898755.1 Handroanthus guayacan
TACGACAATTAATTTACCGCCAAAACCTTTCTCTTATAAGAATTTTCTTCTTATTAATTTCTTCACAATCCTGGCGAAAAGCCAAAGGAATTACCGCCAAAAATTGGTGAGCCATTTACTTTTACTTTCTGTATCTCCTATTCCGTCTCTCATGTTTTTTATTTTGTCCTCCTCTTTTTTCCTAGATGTAATTTATATTAGCAAAATCATTATAATTATTAAAAATCAAGATAATGTTTTAGAAAATATTTTATAATAATAAAAAAAGTTCACTTGAAATGATAATAATACTAAAAATCAATTTCATGGATGTTTGGGATATAAACTTTTATCTTAAGAGCTCTGCAATGATTAGAAAAAATGGGAAAAAAAAAAGTTATATTAAAATTTTCAAAATCGATATTTAAGACTCATATGCCATGGCCACTAAATCACCGGTAGCTCCATTTAGTGAAGGAAGGAAAAACAAATAATTCCTCGATCAAACTATCCAGGTAGCCCTGCCATGATAAGAATCAACCTATATGCACCCTATTCACTTTCACCCAAACAAGCTCTTTGGCAAAATATAGTCTTGGAAAGATCAAAAAATATAAGCTCAGCCAAAAATATGGAAAATAATACAGAGTATACTCTGTCTTTTTCTAATGGATTATGTATATCATATAGCCACACATAGAGAGTAGAATAAGAATTTTAATCTCCACACACACACATACCCGTAGAGAGTTCGAGAAGAAGGGCCGTTGGTTTTGAGGAGAAAGGGTGAAATAATTGGCAGAGACGAGAGGGGCAACATCCTTGGAGAAATCATCTTATCCTTCAATAATTTTTATAAGTAATATAATACTATTTTTACTATACTTTTAATTAATAAGTTTCGCTTCATTATAAATGAAGATAATATAATATTAGTTAATTTTAATTATTAATGATAAATTTAAATATTTAATAATGTAAAAATAATAAAAAATAAAAGCTCACGAGCCAGGCTGATAAAAACTCAATCCTTAACTAATTTTCTAGAGAAATGACATTATTAAGAATATGTCTGATAAGAGATAAGTGTGAGTTTTCGTTGATACAAGACATACTATTTATAAGAGTTGTTTAAAAAATAAAATCTTTTGTGGTTTTTTTTGCAAATCATCACAAACAAACAAAAGTAATGGATACAATCAAGCAAATTGGAGCTTGAAAAAAATTTTTGAGCTTGGGTTCAAAACATATGTATTAGGCTCAAGCTTAACTCGAAGAAAATTTGAGCTCAACTTAGCTACTGTAGACTCGAATTTTCAAATGATAGTAAAAGCTTGAGCTTAAAGTCAGGCTTGACAGTTTGAATTTAATAAGTTAATTCAAAATTCAATTACTTTATTTAAAATATAATATAATTATGTTGCAATATAATATATTACAAAATGTTATGTTATGATACATTAGGCTCGCGAATTGCGAACCGGTCTGCAAGCTGCGAGCCTAGATGGAAGCAACTCAAGATTGCCTTAAGGTAAAGCTCGAGTTGCTTTGACTCAACTCCAGTTGAACTTGGCTCTAGTCAAGTTTGAACTATTTCGTGCAAGCTCGAACTCGACTCCTGAGTTGGCTTGACTCAATTCATAGAAACGAGAAACTGAGCTAGTAAATGTTCTAGAAGTTGATTTTTTTTTTTTAATGTCACGTATTCTTATTTCCCCAATAGTTGATAGAAATATTAAAAAATTGACGAAAATCCAATTCCTCAATCCTCCTCTGCAATAGAGGCCACCTCCCAACCCTAAACACCAATTGCTGTAGCGACACATTCGTATTCTTATAGAATATAGTTAAGGATCAACAAATTTACATATATGTGGGTTTACACTATAAAATGCCCACAAATCCCTATGGTAAAGACTCGAGCTGTACATATGAGTCGGCCCAACTCATTAGTCACATGAGCTGGCTCAACTCATATATAGTAAAAGGAATAATTCAAATAGTTTAAGATTTGAGCCAACATACTTTATTTAGTAATATCATGTATCCCATGCAATGCAGTAAGAAATTTAATCAACTAACTTGTCTCAATATTGAATATTTATTGGATAAAAGTATAATAATTAATTTAAAAGTTTAGAATATTAATATTTTAGATTAAAAGATTAATTTTAGGTTAATATTATCTTCTATTAGTTATCCAATCCAGGAAAGGTAAAATATAATAAATGTCATTAAAATTAGGCAAAAAGGACAATACAACCAGAAATTGTATAAACTTAACATTAAATCTTTTGCAATTTTTTAACATATATCACTTAATGTTATATTTAGCTTTGAAATACCAAAAATTAGGAAAAAAAAGTTGAGTATCTTTGTACTATTTAATTATTATAATAACTCTCTCTCTCTCTCTCTCTCTCTCTCTCTCTCTCTCTCTCTCTCTCTCTCTTTCTCTCTTTGAATTTCGTTAAATTGAATCATTAAGTAGAAATTGCAAATATATATATATATATATATATGCATAGATTTCATTAAAAGGGACACTCATTCATCAAATTGTATTCTTGATGTTATTTTAAAATTTCACATATACTGATTTTAATTAGATTTTATTAAACGTAATAGCTTTTGTTAATGGAATATACATGTTGTATTTGTGATACATTTGATAAAATTTTGGAAAGAATTAAATTTCAAATTCCATTTAAATATATAAATTTTATACCAAAATATTTTACCATTGGAAATATTTATTCAGAAAGTATGTTCAAAATTAAAAACTATAATGTCTTTCAAAATACCTGATTAATAGAATGACTGGGAATCTAATTATTGATGTATTACAATGGAATAATTTTAATTAAGAATCAAAGCCCTTACTTCTCCACATAGAAAATATAGATATATATTAAAAAAAACATATATATATATATATATATTAAAAAAAAGCATATATATAAAAGAAATTCACTCCCTCCAAAACATCAAAGCCCACACCCTTGCAAAAACTCCCATTCAAACCCTTCTTCTGCAGCCTCATCAAAACTCTCTTTCTCCGCCGTTGGAAGCCTCGTTCGAGCGGCAGCGAGTATGGTCGCATCATCCCACATCATATCTTCGAGGAAGGAAGCTGTTTGCATTTTTTTTCCTTCTTTCTCTTTCTAAGATTTCAAGTTTGGACCTGCTATTGAGGTGAGATTTTATTTCGTTTTGAGTGTTGTGATTTGTTTCCATGACTATGAGTTACTGATTTAAATACATCTGGAAATTTTAAGAATTTATTGAAACTATTGATATGGGCTTTGTTAGATTTTGTTCTTTTCTTTTTCCCTTTTTTTTGTAATTTTTAATTGGGTTGGGATTTTTAATTGGATATGGGTTTCTTCCTGCTCCCATATGAATATGTGAAGATGCTGAAGATGCTATGAAATAGCTGTTACTTGTTAGCAAGATTTGCTAGTGGCAAGTGACAACAAGAATTGAGAAACTATATGGAGTAAAATTTTCACACTCAAAATTTGTTCCCAAAACACGAAACTGATCTATTTTTGTTCTGATTTTTGTTATTTCTTTTCTGTTTTTCCCTATTAAATATAAATATGGGATACCCGGCCCTGAAACCATTATATGTGGTTTGTTTTGTAATATAGGAAACAGTTGTTAAGAGCTAATAATTGTGGGTTTTACTATGCCAATGAGTTAATAGTGCTGCGCACTAAAATAACTTCTCATATGGCCATTTGTGGATTCGGGGAATTTAACTTTAGGCAACTTCTACAATTAAGAACCTTTAAAGCCTAGAAATTACTAGAGTCAAGAGTTTTATCAATCATCATGATACTTTATTTATTTTTTAGTTTTTTGACATATTTAAGATTAACAATCATTATGCTAATTAATAGTAAGGAAAATTTATGAGCTTGGTGCTATACTATACAATGCTCATAGATTTATAACTATATCTATGGTACTTTTTGTGGTTTGATGAGAATGGTCTTGGAACATATTATCTAATTCTAGTTCATTACTAGAGGACATTCTTGAGAAAAAAAAATAATATTTGATGTTTTTAAAAGTTTAAGAATAATGATATTTGAATGACTACTTGTTTTACAAATTATTGGTGCTTAGTTGTTAGTTTTCTGAACAAGATAGTTTTACGAGCATTTATTGATAATTTGGATATTGAAACAAATCTTGATTATTATTATTATTACTATTACTATTACTACTACTTTTCTTTCTTCCTACTTGCTTCTATAAATCAAGAAAAGTTGTATTTTTTGTCTAATGTTGGAACTTATACTTTTTTTCTTCCTACTTATTTCTATAATACCAAATTAACATAATACTTTTTACCATACAGTTATGGAACTTGTATTTGGAGAAGCCACAAATGACAGGCTTTACTTTTGTGGAATGTTGGAAGGATGTGCACAACATTTTGGCTTATTAGATGGGATGATAAGGATCGTATTTTTGTTTATGGAAGATAAGTAGGTTTATAGTATATTTCATGACTTGTTATGATAGTATATTTTACAACTTGTTATAACTCGTTGGCAATATACATATAAGTTTATGAAAGCTTGTTATGACTTCTTAGTAATACAATTTGCGTACACATGGATTTCTTCATTTATATTACACATGGAATTTTTTGTTGTGATTGATGTTCCAAATTTGCGAATTACAGTGGTCTTTCATCTAAAATTTAGTGTTTTTTTTATATGCATTGTATTTGAATGGAGCCAATAGGAAATCTTTGCCAAACAAATTTTATTGATGCAAATACAAGAGCTACTATCGTTATCAAAACAAACTTTAGTACTATAGTTTGTTGTGTATGTATTTGTGATAAATTGATTATTTATTTGTAATCAATTATTTATTTATTGGTAACAAAAATTATTTATTTGTAATAGACTAATTACAAACTAATCATTTATTTATAATGAATTAACTATTTAATGTAACAAAAATATTTTTTCATAAATGTGAAAGGTAACCAAAAACTAATTACGTAAAATATTTGTAACAAAACTTTACAACATTCTCATAACGAAACATTTAGTTACGTAATATTTTAGTAACAAGTAAATTGTTTTCTTATTAAATTATTATTTAATTATTCGTAACAAAATACTATGTGCCCACAACAAATAGTAACGAATTGCCAAAAAAATATTTTATTGAACTTTGGTAACGACAAATAATATGTCATGAAATTGACAACACTAATGGTAATGAAACCTTACGTTACAATATTACAAATCTAATCGTGACTAAATTTTGCGTTACCAAAACTGTCTTTTTGGCAACGAAATAATTCATCACCATAGTGCAAATATTGGTAACGCACCAAAATGTTCGTTACCAATACCTTTTGCAACGAGCTTTACGACACGAACGATTGGTAACGAAACTTTCGTTACCAATCCTTTCAGTAACGAAATTGAGCCCATTGGTAACGCATTATTTTGTTACTAAAAGTGCAATTTGTTGTAGTGATAATCTCGAAGGGTAGTAATATGTAATTGACCCTAATTTTAGACTAACTAAATTGCAAAACCCATGTTTTAAATTCATATGTATGTACTAACGTTCAGAGAACATTTGACTTGTACATTGCTTATTAGAATAAATTAATATTACGAAATATTTTAGGTATAACGCAATTAAACACATGATCAAAATATCTATCTATAAATCTCACATTTTGTATATAACATACATGATATCTTTTGATATCTTATTAAATTTAAATCTTTCTCAATTTTAGATTTGAAAAAATGTTCTGAACACTACAATCGACAAATAACATTTGATTTTACATATAGCTATATTCTATAAGTTAGTTTTTAATAGTTTAGTGTTAAAACAATTGAATAAAGTTACTTTTAATTAAAAGAAATATTTAGTTATATACTATTAAATGTCAATTAGTATTTTTCTTTGGCAATTAACAAAAGGGCTTTGTCATTTGTAATGTAGTTTAAAATATAAAGAAATTATAATTTGTCTGACTTGCACAATACAAATGAATTTAGTTATATGACTTGCTATACTCTATAAGTTTGTTTTCAATAGATTTGTATTAAAATAATTGATAATAAAGTTGCTTTTAATTAGAAGAAATGTTTAATTATATATTATTAAATGTCAATTAGTTTTTTTGTTTGGTTATTAATAAAGAGCCTCTTTCAACTAAAATGTAATTTAAAGTACAAAAGATTATAATTTGTCTAACTTGTAAAATACATATGAATTTAGGGTTTCAAAATTATTGATTTCACAGTTAATCCCATTATATTTCATATTTTTATTGGAATTTGAAACATTTTATGTTTAATCAATTATATTTTACTAAAATAAGCCGAATAATATTTTTTCTATATTTGTCGAAGTATATCATGCTATTACTTTTCACAAATTATAGTTAGCAACTTTTAAATTATTTATTATTATTTAATAATATATATTAGTGAAATCAAATAAATGAAATGAATTATAATTTAAAAATTATTTTTAATACATGATACAATTTTTAAATTTTATTTTATATGTAATACATACATGTATATTGTATTATTTAATAATATATATATTATGATATGCGCATAAACGGATATCCGGATATTCGGATATCCGATTATCCATAATATTCGGATATCCGAAATCCGAAATTCGAATATCATTTTTCGGATGCGGATATTGCAATATCCGTATCTGAAATTTTTTACAACGGATACGGGTGTGGATATATTCGAACAATTTCAGATACGGATAATATTCACCAATTTCGAATACGGATTCTGACGGTCGGACGGATATTCGGATATTTTTTACAGCCCTATCAATAGGATCAAACAAATAAGAGATAACGCTTGAAAGGGGCGGAAAAAAAAAAGAAAGAAAAAAAAAGAAAACGGAAAGTTAGCAATAAAATACAATGGCATCTTATCAGCAGCGCGGGGCTGCCATGATTAGAAAATTAATCAATATTTACTCTTAAAAATTAGTGCTTAGGCCAATAAACGATAATTAACCCTTATAAGTCCAATAAACGATAATTACAAAGAGGATGCAATAATAAATTTTATAATATTAGTCATGTACATTATATTAATCATGTAGTTTTAGTCCTTTGTGTAGGACTAAAACTACAAAAAAGGGCATAATAATGCAAGAAAAGGCATAAATTGTAAACTATTACTACTTATAAGACTAAAATTATTGAGTCAATACACACAATATCAAAAACGAAAAATGATTTAATCACAGGACTAAAAATATAATTTTCCCTGTCAAAGTAAAACACTACATGTTATTTTAACGTGCAGCAACCAAAACAGAGAGGTGTGGGGAATACAAATGCTTGATGAGTTGATGACCCATGTAGAAGCATATTGCTCGAAGAAATATATGGATTTGGAATTGAAAGCAATAGGATTATGACAGAAATCTTTAGGGCATGATTGGTACGTAGGAATGAGATAGGAATGGAATGGGCATTCCCAAGTTCATTCCAAAACACTTGATTGGTATGACGTAAAGAATGGAATTCTCATTTCTATAGGAATGCCTATTCCCAAAAGTATGGGATTAGCCATTCCTTATCATACCCATGGTATTAGCTATTCCCAATATATTAGGAATAGATTATAATTTATTAATTACTAAATTACCCTTTATAAAAATAAACGAGTCTAGAATTTTCACAAAGGTTCGGATCATATTTATTTAAAAATATTTATTTATTTATTAAAAATAATTATTTACTTAAAAATTATTTATTTTATTTAAAAATTATATATATAAAATATTATTTATTCAAAAAGATATTTACTTATAAAATATTAATTTATTTAAAATTATTTATTTAAAAAATATTTATTTATTTAAATGTTATTTATTTATTTAAAATATATGTATTTCTTTAAAAAGTATTATTTATTTAGAAATATTATTTGTTTAAAAAATATCTATTTATTTAAAAAGTAATATTTATCTGAAAATATTTATTTATTTGAAAACATTATTTATTTAAAATATTAATTTATTTAAAAGTATTTATTAATTAACAAATATATTATTAATGTACTAATAATTTTATTTAAAATATCTACTAAATAAAGGGTAATTTGGTCATTTAAAGTGTTTTCATTCCACTTTTGTCAATTACTGCTCATTACCAATCATGAGATTGAAATAAAGTAAGGAATGATAATATCATTCATTTCCTATTCCTTGTGCATATCAATCGTAGGAAAAGTAATAGTTACATAATTCCTTTCCTATCTTTATTCCATTCCTAAAATCATTTCATTCCTCTCTAATTCCATTCATGCATACCAATCATGTCGTTAATGCTTTTGTTTTTATTTTGAATGGTAAATTGTGATTCTAACTACTTGGGTATTTGCTTGCATTGTTAAGATTTATTTGCACGAATAATTATTTCTAATTTTGTAAGATATTTTGTATTAATAATGTAGTTATTTTGGATGATTGTGGGTGAAAGGATGCACTGCAAAAGAAAAATTAATTAATTAAAGTCCCCAATATGAGGTGTTTCTAATTATTGGAATCAAAAGTATCGAAGGCATAAGTTATGGGGTGAAAAATACAATTCTCCCATTATATGTATGTAGTTTATTGTTAATGTATCGAACTAATTACCCTATGTTTAATATATTGATGTCATGACAACATAAGAGATCGTCGATTTATAAGCAAGGTTTGTAACACCCCGAGATTTCCTTGATTTAAATTTACCGGACGATTTTCATAAAACGTGCAATAATTTCATTCCGACATCACATATTGCACGACCAAATATTTTTCTCGATTGGGCCTTGTTTTCTATCCTAATTTCAACCCAAATGATGGCCCAAACACCCCTAATTTTGGTAATACACACATACATACATATATACATATACCAAACACTTTAAAAGCCAAAATATACACATATATATATATACACACACACCCACACTCCACCAATTTCAAATTTTTTGGGAAGGGAGAAGCATGGTTTACCATGCCTTAGTTGGTGAGGAGTCTTGTAAGTTGGTGCGCCCATGCCATTTAATGATCACCTTCACTAACTCTCCCTCTATAAAATGACCTCGCACACACAAGCCAACCCTTCTACTTCTTGCAAAATCTGAAAACATACAAAACAAGTTCCAGCCCCTATCTCCTCACTCCCTCTCGGCACATACACTACACACACACTCACAAATTCAAGTTCAAGTTTAAAGGAAAAGTCAAGGAAATCTTGGTAGTGTACCCCCTATCACTTGGTAAGCAGAACTTGATTATGTTTATAGACTTGATAATGGAATTTTAGAGCTTGACACATGTATGTGTGACTTAGTTTAGGCTTTGACTTGGTTGATAAACTCGGAACTCAGAGTACATTCACGGAACCGAACTTAGGACCGAGGTAAGATTTATGGAATCTCGTTTCTCCCATTGACATGCTTATATATTTCACCATGTCTTGATAATATGCCATGTTGAGCTATCTTGTTTCGAGCATGTCGCTTGTTATCATTTGAATACCGTTGTTATGATTATCGTTGTCATTAGCATGAGCTAAATATGTCGAAATTTCGATTCATTATATTGTGTATGCTCATGATATTCTTGCTATACTCATATTAAAAATGTGAATGGGACTACGGACGGATTGGGGATGATTTGATGATGAAACTAATAGAAACGAGGAAAAAAGGATTTAAACGTCAAAATTTAACTTGGTTTTATTTCATTAAAATTCTCCGATCGAACTTCAAAATGATAATTTAGGATTTAATATGGACTTAAGAGAACCCCCAAAATGTGTTTTTGGACTAAAAATTAAAAGAAAACGAGATAACGATTAAACTTGAAAATAGATTTTTGTGACTTTCCTTAATTTTTAAAAATAGTTAGGCTTTGAATTTCATATAACATGCTTTACAAAAGTTGTAGGGAAAAATGTGAGGAACTCCCAGAAAATTAAACAAAAAAAAAAAAAAATTTCTGGCCGAGCCCGGGCCGCTGTCCTGGGCTCACATTTGGGCGCTTGGGCGCTCCAGCTCCCGGAGTCCAGAGAGTGAGCGCCCGAGCGCCCGTTTGAGCGCTTGAGCGTCCACTTTCGGGTCCAAACATCACTGTTTGGGCGTTCCAGCGCCCAAACACGCGCTCAGGCGCCCGTTTTGAAATGTTTGACTCATTTTCGTATTTTCGAATGTATTCCCGACCTCGTTTCGATAACCAAAATTTCATATTATGTTTTCTAAACTAAAATCTTAATTTTTCATCACACAATGAATCCTCAAGTCCAAAATGTCCAAAACTCTCGACTCGTTTCAAATCATAGGATTGACTACGATATTGAACCAAATTGTTACCTCTCTTAGTCAATCCAACACTGTGCCAATTTGGCTTACTGAATGATCGTACTGATTTGACTGAACCTAAACTGAATTACACCGTTCTTAGTCCAACTCCGATTTATTTGTCCTCTACCG
>JACFYI010001852.1:0-20821 GCA_014898755.1 Handroanthus guayacan
ACAAAGTACATAGTTGGTGGTTGTAATTACATTGAACATTAGTGGTAGTTTTTGTAATTCACCATAAATTTTAAAGATCAAATATATGAATTAAATATAAATCAAATTTTCTAAACTATCATTTGTTAGATAAATACAATCATATAATAGTCAAGCGCCCATATGCTACTAGTGGGATTCAAACCTTAACCTCCAGAAGGGAGGAGGTAGCGTCACTTCATTCAATGATAATTATACAAATGTATTTATTTCCATTTATTGTTTGAAAAATAACATATTTGCAAAAGAATGGAGAGTAAAATTGGGAGGAGTAAGAATAAATGTCACAGTGAGAGTTTCAAAGAGAAAATTGACCATAAAAAAAAACATAACCTAACATATGGATGAGAAAATAATAAAATTTAGTGATTATCCTTTGTAATAGTGTTATTTTTATACATTTAGCATGATGGACAAAGAAAAAAAAAAAAAAACTTCCTTTGATTCTCTTGCTTTATATATAGTATAGATTACAAAGTACAAATAATTATTCTAACTGTACGCTTTATATGATACTAGTGTACAATTGTATGTTCAACCAATAATTAAGATGTAGTTACTATATACTATTATATATGCATGAGTATAGAGTATCGGTTGGTGGATTGAGCTGTGGGTGATTGTTACTTCTCATAGAAGAATTCTTAGTGCGATGTTGCTGATAAGATTATGCCTCGTACAAGAATTCTTAGTGCGATGATGCTGATGGTGACATCTTGCATAATTTGTACGAGGAAGCGAATGATAAGATTATGTTTGTGGGTAGCCGTTTTCAAATAGCAAAGAGGAAGAGAAAGAATTGCTTTTTTCAGTAATAAATAAGAAACTTTGCCCACTTCTGTTTGTGGGTCAGGGTGCTGAGAATGAATGGATGTTCAAGAAATTAGTGACATGGGTCTTTTGAAATAAGTGTTAAAATCATGAAAAGTGGGATTTGTGGGTTTTGATAATGCCTGAAGAAAATATTTCTGAGTTAAAATCACGATCAGTTCTTGGCCATTTTACAATCAATTGGCTAGTTTTTATATCACAGCCTTCTTCACAATTTCATAACAAGAAAGAACAATAATAATCGGTAAAATTGAGGAGAAAATCTCAACTAAGTTAAATTTCATCTCAATTTCCCTCATAAGAACCAACTTTCGAAGGAGGAAAGGTGAAATTTTTTCATGGTTAAGGCTTATTGTATCAAATCGGAAGGAGGAGATAGGAGAAGGAGAAAATTTCTGATTTTTAGCCTTTCATTTTGATATTTACAGGGCATTTTTGGAAATTTACATATTCACGCACTATGTGGATGGGTGTGCGGCATGTATACAACAATTGTAAAATTAGAGGGGGGGGGGAATGCTATTTGAAATTTCATAGAGGTTTCTATGCTATTTTGAAATAATATAGAGGGGGTAATATGCACTCCTCTCTTTTAAAAAGGGTTGGTACTTTTTTAATAGTATAAGTTACAATTAAGTAGGATATATAGGAAAAATGAATATATTAAGAAAAAAAAAATTAACTTCATATCATAATTAATTCATTAAAGAAATGTGAACCCGAAAGTATAAACTAAGTTTTGCAATTAATAATAATTGAAGCCCTGGGAGGCCCTCTGGATGTTCCATCAATGGGATCTTCTAGCAATATCTTCATTTTTTTTTTGGTAAGATTCTAGGAATATCTTCATGATATCGAAGAAATCGGCAAAATCTGCTCATTTGCATTTTCGAAAGATTAGGTCAGATGTCTTTTGTTTCTGACAAGACACAACAACCCTTTTATAATTCGATGCTCTTTATTTATCGAGCATTTAATTTCTACTTTGGAAAAAAGTATATGTGGTGTGCAATTATAGATGATTGAAAATCTTATGTGAGAGTGACAAATCTCCTCACTATTGGAGATAATGCGTTTTTTACACTTGTTTTTCAAAATACAATAATCATTTTTCTTTGCTTTTGAACAGTAGCAATATAAATTTCAAACGATGGATGACCTATGATGCACAGGTACGGATACGGCAACATGGATACGATACGATACGGACACGGTGATACAAATTTTTTAAAAATTTCAAGATACGACACGTTAAGAATACGGCTATATATATTATTTTTATATATATTATATTTATATAAATACACTGAATCAGGCATATTTTCAACTAAAAAAAAAGAATTCAACAATAATTAACAATCAAACAAGTTAAATTTTAATATGCAAATTAACTAATACCATCATTGAAAATTGTCTATTCATAAATTTAATGAAATATTATGGTCTTTGCTAATCCTAGGTTCTTCGGTAACTTTTTCGACAAAAAAATGGGAAGAAATGAATAAAGAATGGGATTTGGGAGTATAAAGTAGTGTATCTATACTTAGCTTATTTAATATTTTAGTTTTTTTAATTAATTTTTCTTACAACTAATTTATGAGTAGTAATGGTGAGATGTGCAATTATTTAATAAAAAAAAGTTAAAAATTGTGTTTTTTAAGCCATATTTGCGTAAAAACGTGTCCGCTGTGTTCATGCCATGTCCTAGTCATGTCCCTCGCTTGTCCCAACCGTGTCCCTCGTGTCTCCCAGCCGTATCCCCCACGTGTCTGAATTTTTTAATTATTTTTTAATTCCGGACACGCCACGTGGCATGTTCGACACGTATCCGACACGTATCTCCCCGTATCCGTGTCCCTTACGTGTCCAACACTGCATTTTGTATTTTTTTGAAGTATCCGTGCATCATAGTGGATGATATTCCTGAACTCTTCGAGAAAATTAAAAGAGTATTACAAAAAATATTTCTTGAATTTTTGAAAGAGAGGGGCACAAATATGTCCGTACGGTCAATGGCTCAAACTCACGAAGATATAGATCCCAAAAAAGGAAAAAAAAAAAAAGAAAAGAAAAGAAAATATGCAGAAGGCATGTTGAAACATAATAAACTTTATTGATAAAGAAGAACTTACATAAGGACTTCTTAGAGATTTACAAGGGAAATTTTGGTAGAAAGAGAGAGGGATACAAGAGAAGAAAAGGGGATACAATTTTTCGATACATAATCGAATGGCCAAAGGCCTCCTTATAAAGGCATCGGATTTAAAAAAAAAAAACTAAATCTAGTCTAGAATATTTGAAGTCCGGAATCTTTAAAGTTGAAATGACAGTTGCTTTAAACTGTTTGGTTGTCCTTGTAAGAACTTTATGTCATGTCTTTGTCCAGGAATCTTGGCTTTAAGTCTTTTCCCTTGACTTTTGGCTTTAACTTTTTTCGAGGTGCTGAGTAAGCTCCATGAGGTCATCGCTTTCGTCTTCATAGGGATCTTGCGAATCTTGGTAAGGGGACATCGATCTTTTTCCCTTGTCTTTTCCAAGTTGAATCCCAAAGGTTTCAACGAAGAGCTTCATTGCTTCTTCTTGTGAAATTCCTGCAACATTTCTTTAAGATTTGGCTGAGAAGAACTTTGAGATGATTGCTTTTGCTGAACAGTTGGAGGGGTGAGAGATATAACTCCTCTTTTTGCATAAACTGCTTCTTTGTCAAAGAATTCAAATTTATTCCACCATCTAAGGTAATTTGCCTAAAAAGATAAGGCTCCATCATCTGGACTGAAAATTTCTTTTCAACTTTGTTGAGGACACGGTAGTTCCATTTAAAGATTCATGGGATGTCATAATAAATGGTGAACTGAATAAGTCCTTGAAGATCGTCAAGATGGTTATTAACGTTTTTGAATGTGTCCCAAACTTTTGCGACATTTTTTGGGAAGACAATAGGGTTTGCCCCCCACCAAAAAAACCAGCTCTTAAACCAGCTGGGTAATGGGCCACGTTGATCTTCAAATTGAAATTTGAGGAATCAGGAATGTCTTTTAAGACTGTTTTCATAAAGCAATCCTCCTTCCCATGCGAACATATAGTCAAGGTAGGTGAAGGATTTGGGTTGATTTGGATACTGGGTTAAGTATCTGGGTGCTGAAAGCCCAAATCCCCATTTTGGTGGAGTAAGAACTTTTCTGAGAAGAAATTTGGAAAAGGCAATATCCTTATTGTTTCTGTTTGTAACTTCAATTACTACCGAATGAGTTTCTTTAAGAATGGCTTGGTAGTAGTTTAGGTTTTTAGATCCAAATATGGAAAAGAAATTGTTATGAAGATACATGTCTGCAATGTAGTCTGAAGCTAAACATTTAAGGTTGCTTTCGACTGGTGTGATTGGAATTTCCATATAAGGAATGTAAGGAAATTTCCTGCCTTTAAGGTCTTCTGGAGGTAAAGCTATGACATAAGCTTCTTTCGTCAAGGTGGATGGATCATTTTTGAATTCTTCTGGCTTATAAGACTTTGGGGCATTAGCTCCCTCTTGTGCTGCTTGAGCAAAGCTCTTATTAGAGCCTTCTCCTTTATGGAGATTTGGTTTGGTCGGAGATCACCTATTAGGCTTTTTGTCCCTGTAGAAATTCACGGGATAAGAAATCAGAGAGAGAATTATCTTGGCCTTTAATATGTTTTATTTCAAATTCGAAGCATGATAATAATGCTTACCATCTAGCAAATATTTGTTTAGATGCTAAATTTTTAACGTCTTTAAGAAGTATGTCTTTTGCAAACTTGCAGTCTGTCCTAATAAGGAACTTTTTTTTAGAATGTCACTTTCAAATTTAGTGACACAGAGAACTATTGATAAGATCTCCTTTTTCACCTAGAATAATTCTTCTGAGCTGAATTCCATAAGCCCGAAGTGAAACGTATAAGTTGCTCATTTTGAGTAGGTTGAGAATTTAATCTCTGTTTTAAGATGCTGCCATATCCAATTTCGGATGCGCCGTTTTCAATAATCTTATATAAATTTGGGTTGGCTATAGCCAAACAGGGAAGCTCTTTAGCTTTTGCTTTTATTCTTTGGACTGCTTGCGTATGCAGATTAGTCCAAGGGTTTGGCTGTTTTTAAAGCCTTTGAAATAGTAGCTGGCAATCATAAGCCATATTTTGGTAAAATTCCCCAATATAATTTAGGCTTCTCAAGAATCGTTGTAACTGAGTTTTTTTAGTTATTTGATCTGGGAATTTTTCTGCAAATATAATTGCTCTGTCAATGACTTTGATAAGCCCATTTTTTATGTAATGTCCGAGGAATTTAACCTCTAGCTAGAATAAGCTCATTTTTCTAGCAGATACTGCTAATCCAGCCTTTTTAGTGGCTTGCAAAAATATCTGAAGATGTTTGAAATGTTGTTCTAAGTTTTTTGAAAAAACAAGAACATCATCAATGTAGACAATTATAAATTCCGTACAAGGATTATAAATGTCATTCATTATGTGTTGAAATTCTAAGGGTGCATTTTTTAGCCCAAAAGGCATTACATTCCATTCATAATGTCCAAATGGAACTGTAAACGCTTTGTTGTATTTATCCTTTTCATGAATCTGAATTTGCCAATATCCAGATTTCATATCAAATTTTGAAAATATTTTTGCTTCATAAAGCCAATTTAAAAGATTCTTTTTATTAGGAATGGGATAACGAATCCATTTAAGGACTTTATTTAATGGTTTGTAATTTATTACAAGCTTTGGAGCTCCTCTTTCGAGTTCTGCAGCATTTTCTACATAAAACACAGGGCAATTCCATGGACTGTAACTTGGTCTAATAAGACGTTTTTCAATGAGATCATTAATCTCTTTTTTGCAAAGTTTCAGGTGGCGCGGTCCCGTTGCAATGGGTCTCGCTTTGGTTGGAATTTGTTGTTCATTAAAATCTTCCTCATAAGGAAGTGAAACAAAATGTTTATTTCTTTCCCAAAATGCATTGGGTGTTTCAGCACATATTTCTTGCTGAAACTTTCCTTTAAAAGTTGATATTTTTTCTTGTATCTTTGAAGAAGAAATCTTTTCTTCAAGGGGTTTTAAAAGATACTTCTTCTTTTAAAGAATTAAGAAATTTTTCTTTTCTTTCTATCAAAGTTGATAAAAAATTTATAGTGTGAGATTTTGGAAGAGTGATGAAAGGAAAATACAAAGAATTTCCTTCAAATTTTGAAGTAATTCCCTTTTCATCAATTTTTTCGATAGGAAAAAGCATATGAAGAAATGAATTTCCCAAAATAACTGAAGTAGAAAGGTTTTTTACCATTATAAATGGCATAGGAAGACATATACCATTGTTCAATAGGTAATGGCTGCCTATTGGCTGTAGTAATAACTTGCATTGTTTTGGAATAGTATCTAGACGGTATAAGTCCTTCTGAAATACAATTCAAATCAGCTCCTGAGTCAACCATAGCTTCAACCTTTAAGGAGAATTCTTTGTTGACAATAATGGTGACTTCAATGAACAATTTTTGAGTAATAACTCTGTTAAGGGTATTAACCCATTTGTATTCTTGAGTAATTTTTTGGAAAGAAAGAAAATTGATTTCCTTAGATAGTGGGCTTTCTTCTTCTTCGGATTCATCATTTTCTTCTTCAAAATTAACTTTAGCTTCTTTAAGAGGCTTTGTTTTACTTTCCAGATGAAAATTTTTTTCTTTTATTATGGAAAGTTCTTCTTTTACTTTATTAATTTCATATTTTAATTCTGAAATAGTAGCTTCTCTTTTAGAGATTTCTTGTGCCCTAGCCATAATTTTCTTTAAAGAATAGGGCTTTTTATCAAAAGTTTTTTTTGCCAGTTTAGAAGAGCTAGGTTTTTCTTGAAGATCGGTTTCAAGAGCTTGTCTCTTCTTAATTGGATCAGAAATTTGATCTATAAGATCAAGAATAAGCTTGTCTCTTCTTAATTGGATCAGAAATTTGATCTATAAGATCAAGAATAAAACTTTCTTCTTTGTTAGGACATTTATTCCCATATTAAAATTTTTAACTTTTGCACATTCGCAGAATTCATCACACTCATTATTAGAATGCGATTCTTCTGGTTCATCCCCCTTGCACTTCATTAATTATGAATGTCTTCCCAAAAAACGTTGCAAAAGTTTGGGACACATTCAAAAAGGTTAATAACCATCTTGACAATCTTCAAGAACTTATTCAGTTCACCATTTATATGACATCCCATGGATCCTTAAATAGAACTACCGTGTCCTCAACAAAGTTGAAAAGAAATTTTCAGTCCAGTTGATGGAGCCTTATCTCTTTAGGCAAAATTACCTTATATGGTAGAATAAATTTAAATTCTTAGACAAAGAAGTAGTTTATGCAAAAAGAAGAGTTATATCTCTCACCCCTCCAACTGTTCAGCAAAAGCAATCATCTCCAAGTTCTTCTCAGCCAAATCTTAAAGAAATGCTGGCAGGAATTTCACAAGAAGAAGCAATGAAGCTCTTCGCTAAAACCTTCGGGATTCAACTGGGAAAAGATAAGGGAAAAAGACCGGTGTCCCCTCACCAAGATTCGCAAGATCCCTATGAAAACGAAAACGATGACCTCATGGAACTTACTCAGCACCTCGGGAAAAGTTAAAGCCAAAAGTCAAAAGAAAAGACTTAAAGCCAAGATTCCTGGACAAAGACATGACATAAAGTTCTTACAAGGACAACCAAACAGTTTAAAGCAGCTGTCATTTCAACTTTAAAGATTATGGACTTCAAATATTCTAGACTAGATTTAGTTTTTTTTTTGAAATCCAATGCCTTTATAAGGAGGCCTCTGGCCATTCAATTATG
Organism: Handroanthus guayacan; assembly: GCA_014898755.1. NCBI lineage: Eukaryota > Viridiplantae > Streptophyta > Magnoliopsida > Lamiales > Bignoniaceae > Handroanthus > Handroanthus guayacan. Next base: position 7,698 of record JACFYI010001852.1, read on the forward strand.
TATCGAAAAATTGTATCCCCTTTTCTTCTCTTGTATCCCTCTCTCTCTCTACCAAAATTCCCCTTGTAAATCTCCAAGAAGTCCTTATGTAAGTTCTTCTTTATCAATAAAGTTTATTATGTTTCAACATGTTTTCTGCATATTTTCACAATAATATTGTGAGATTGCAAAGTAGGATTAGAATCTAAGAAGCTTTAATAGCAGCTAAAAAATTGCAAATTAAAGCCATTCAACACTTATTAGTGTTCGAAGCTCCAGAAGAGCCTTTAATAAGGTTACGCCTCCAAAAAAGGAGAGACGAATTAAGAAGCTTAATAGCTGATCTCAAATATTATAAAGAATTTCTTACTGCTCTTATTTCCGCTTAAAGCGCCCTCTGAAAATCGGACTTAAAAGTCCATCGAAAATTATCCTGGTACCCAAGTGGTATCAGAGCCAAGTGTTGCCCTTATAAGGGAAAGAATTTAATTATTTCTTAAAGAAAGAGATAATAGAGCTGTTCTTGTGGGTGAAACCCAAGCCGCGTTGTAAGTCTCGGTTTGAGGCGTGGTTGCCGTGTTGTCCAAGCTGTAAAAGTCCGTTGGCAGTGATCCCAATTATGAACAGAGTTATTAGATCTCTCTCAAGAAATAATTCAAGTTCTTCATCCCTTATGGCGGATCACAACAAAAAAATTATCATTTCTGAAAACATTAACCAAAATTTGCAAAACTGGAAATTACCAGAAACCTCCGCTTCTCAGATTTATGAATCCAAAGTTTTTAACTTTTCATCCGATTATATCGTTAAGATGGTTGAAGAATCCATTCCTTTACAAGAAGGGTTCAAAGAGCTATCTATGCTTTCAAAAAGGCTTATTGAGCAGCATAAACAAAAATACAAGTATCTCCATTTAGGAATTATACAAATTGGCTAAAAGCCACTAACTAGACTTGGTTTAAATACTTCTACTTTGATTCTTGTCAGAGACAGAAGACATAACCAGTTTGAAGATTCCTTATTAGGAATAGTTGAATCAACACTCTGTGATGGACCTGTCTATTTCAAATGTTTTCCAAATTTTACAGTCTCCCTCACAAATCCCAATATACTTCAGTCCCTGGTATTAAATATCAAAACAAAGGGATTTGATATGCTTAAAGGCACCCCTAATGTAGCACTGGTTTATAGACTATGCTACAAAGTCATGAATACAGTGGTTCCTCGAACAAAAATAAGTTCCACTGATGTTTATAACAAAAGGGGAGAAACAAATCTCTTTATAACAAATCTTGAAAAAAATAATATTCTCGTTCAAAAACAATTGCTTGGAACTAGGTTAAATTACCTAACGTCTGGACATTGGAGCAAGTCGTTCCACCTGCCAAGGATCCTCCTAGGCAAGTTGTAAGTATACTCCAATATCTTGACGGAGATGTTGAGATAAAATTCTCACAAAATAGAAAAGTTCGCCTTAATATAGGTGACATAAAAAAGCTAAATTCGGCTAGATCTTCAACCTCTTCCGTTCCTGCTTCTGAACTAGAAAATGAAAGGCAAAAGGTTGAGATCCTTCGGGTTAACAAAACACCTGAACAAATAAACCAGCCTGAATACAAGGTTGAAGTTCCAGAATCGTCTTATAGACAAAGGGATAATTTTTCCACTCCTTCTGACATGGGATGTGGAATAAACACTATAACTGAAGAGTTATACCTTCCCAAGAAAATTCAAAAGATGTTTAATAAACATGAAAATGAACACAAAAAACAATGGTTTCTCTCTTACCATACGCTTAAAAAGCAAAAATGGTATCTGAAAAACTATATGTTTTATTGTGAAAAAATTGGAGAAATAGTAGACTTCTTCCAATGGATAGAAAAAGCCTATTATGAGTTAAAAAAGGATTTTCCAAATTTTAACAACTCCAGCCAATAGCTGTTATTGAAAGTACTTATCAGACTTATCTTGCAGCAAAAGGAAAACCTATTCAAACGGTTCATCCCCCTTGCACTTCATTAATTATGAAAACTGCTGAAGACAGGGTTATAGATGCCATTCCATTCAAACATGGAATTGCGAATGATGGCATCACTCATGTCCTTCAACAGAACAACTACACTAATATGTGTATGCAATCAATTTCTAAGCAAACTTCCAGAATCGAAGAAGCTGTTTCAAAACTTGGAACTCAGACTCTTGACAAAGGTGAACCCTCTAAAATTGAGGATTTTGTACCTTTCAAGCCTCCTCCAAGCTTTGACAATGAAAAAAAAAAAAAAGAAAAGAAAAGAAAAGAAAAGAGATCTAGGCTACTTCAAGAGACCTAAATCAAGTAGTTTTTATCCTCTATTCTGTTACATGTTTTATTTTTTATTTTACTGAACAGATACATATCAAGCATATTATATATTTAAAAAAAATACTTTTTTTTTTAAAAAAAAATACTTAATTGTGGATGAATTAATTCATTTGTCATGAATCCATTCAATAAAATTGAAAATAAAATATATTAAAATATAGGATTCGAAATGCAATCCAATTATGAGCCCTTACCTAATTGGTTAAGGGAAGTCTCATAATGTCGTGGTTATACGTTCGAATCTTATCGAGCACATGTGGGCTTTTCATCTACTGCATGGTCGCTTTAATTCTACTGTATAGTAATTTGCTTTATTTGTTATGTATTTAATCTTTGAATGCATTGAAGTATTTATATTGATATATTAATGATGTAATGATTGAATGTAACTGTTTCTCTAAAAAAATAAAAAAAATAAAATTCAATCCAATTATATGCGTGGACAATATATTTGTGAAGTGATTTAACCCCTTTGACATTTCAAACGGGGATTAGAGCATGTTTATGTTTCTACCACTTTTCAGTGTAACAAATTCACATATTTCAAGTGTACTTTAATTTTTAATTTACCCAAAACTGATTCTGAACAATCAATTATATTATATTTATCAATATATGCAACCATTTACATTACACCAAAAAACTTTCATAATTATTAAATAAGAAAAACTTAAATAATATACTATATCAAACATGTCCCATATGTCAATATATGTGTGTGTGTATTTATATATGGAAACATTCACTTTTGATGCTACAGGATACCCACATAACATATGTGATTCTATTATTTTGAGGCGTACATATTGATTACCACTATTTTGTGAACTTTGACAAAAGAGGTATTTTCATAAAATAATTAACAGAATGGCTCAAATAGCGCAGTATAGGGGTGTAAAGCTTAATTATAGCAAAGGAATTTTTTTTTCCTTATCAATTTTTTAGTTTTATTGAAAAAATGCGAAGAATAACTATGAAGCAACTACTAATGTCATAAAAAAATCTTTCACCAATGCAGTCAATCTAGCAAGTTCATGGCTATTCTTCGCATTTTTTCCCTAAATATTGAAAGACTAAAGAGGAAAAAATTTTGTTGTTGTAATTGATCTCTAACTCTTTAATTTTCCCCTATTTTAAGCTCTTTCGTTAATTTATTTGGTAGAAGTGCCTATTCAATCGAAGTTTACAAAACAATCTTAACATGGGATGCCTCAAAGCGTACATATGTTAAGAGAGGTATCATGAGGTATTAAAAGTGAATTTTTCGCTATATATATGTATATATGTATATATGTTGTGTTGGTAAATAGATAGTAAAACCGAAAAACGAAGCACATAATCTTCAAGGCGTAAAAATATAACTTTCCTTTAAGTTGCCTCTACTCCACCGAAACCCTTGTTGCAAATAGGAACACAATGAATTTCCTTAAAATACAATAAAGAATATGATATACCTACAAACCCCTTAAGGACATGCAAGTAATAATGCATTCAATAATATCTAAATATCATAAGATTAATTACAATTTAGTACCCTAGGACAAATTAAATGAAAGTGAGCCCAAAATAAAAATAGATGTGTCCAACTAGTTCATGAGCTCACCAAGCAAAAACCCAATTCAAAAGCTATAAATACCCTAGAAAAACAAAGAGAAAGGATTAGACACTAATCACCCAAGAAAACTGATCATCAAGCAACTATTTATCAAATCGCTTGGAATCATGGTCAGCTGGGTTCACTAGTCAAGGACACTGTCAATTTGTTTATTAATTTGATCTTTATTTCGATTCTTGATCTATATCATTTCGGAGCTGTCTAATGGAATCCTTTGACTCATAGGATGCAAACCAAATCGAGCACGTGCTTCAAGCACTCAGTCAATTGGAATAGGTGAAGGCACGCTTGCGCTAATGGTTTGCCTCCACTGCCACTGAACTAGGAAATGGCCTCAAATCCTCTACTAACTCTCATCCCTCACATAGAAGAAATGCTCTTTCCACAGCCCTCGCGATGACAATACCCCAACTAAAAAATGACAGCCAGAACAAGGAAAGAAATGGTAAAAAATCTCTTATGCCACTTTCGTCACAATAAATAACATGTAGAAGCTCTCGATGCTCATAGGAAGATTCAATTCCTCAAGCAGATAATGAAACCCAACAAAGTATATGAATGAGATAGGCCTAAGTTGACTCAAGCAGAACCCAGAACTCTTAACAATTTTGATCAACAAAGGATCGGGAGGAATTGAAAATCCATTACTAAAATATGAGGCATATACAATAAAGTACCCCGCAAGAGGGCTCATAACCTGGCGTCGAGAAGAAGGGAGAAGAAACTTGAACTCATCTGATAAGTTTATTTTCCAAATTAAAATTGCTAACTCTTCCCGCTTCAAATGAATCGGCCTAAGTTGTCAATGAAATCCGCATCCCTATCCACTCCTACTCCGACAACTCAAAATTTGACTTCTTATTCCTAACAAGACCTATTAACACTGCTTGAAGACTCAATATGGCCTTTGACTGAGACAAACCAGTACCATATTTTCCTATAGCAGATTGCAGCAGCCCAGTTGTTCACTCGCATCCCCTCTAACAACCGTGGGGGTGGCTGCAGTTGGTTGCCCCCCTCCCCAACCCCTATCAACCGCAGTTGCTCATCGTTAGTGGCCGCATTAAGCCATACATCAATAGGGCTGGCAGCCTCTATCCCTGCTGCCCAATGATTGACGTGCTCCCTTGCAGCCACTTCGAATTTATACTCCATAATAGAGGTTGCCAACTAGGGTAGCCCCCGACCACCAATGCCCGCCGATCACAACACCCATTGCCAGTGGTCGTGCCCTCATTCACACAACCTCGCCTTATCCTTACACGCCTACCAATACCTTTATCTCCCCAAGAGAACCTCCAAACCTCTTCCTTACGACTATTCCCGTCTTATCCCATGGAGGAACTCATCTTCCTCCCTCCAACTTCCTCATACAATATAGGAAAAACAAGTATAGGGAGAGAATTATTTTAAGTTGAGGAAAAAGACAACAAATAATTGAAAGGGTGAGAGTGAAAAGTAAAAGAAAACACCTAACTTGAGGAGCCATTTGTAAGCCTAGACAAGTGATGAGAAGACAAAAGGGCAAACACTTTATTTAGCCCTAGCCAAAATCACCACATGTAAAAGCGATGAGGTAAAATAAATCTTTGCTCTCGTCCCATCTCTTTGAGCTGAACTGAGGGTAGAGCCGATTATATAATATATCTAAAATATCCCTCAAGGACATGTAAGTAAAAATGAATGAAATAATATTTACATATCGTAAGATTAATTACAATTTAGTGCCACATGATAAATTAAATGAGAAGGAGCCCAAAATAAAATTAGATGAGCCTAACTAGCCATGAGTTCATCAAGCAAAAATCTAATTCAAAGGCTATAAATATCTCAGAGAAACAAAGAGAAATGATTAGACACTAATCATCCAAGGAAACAGATCATTAAGCAATTATTTATCAAATCGCTTGGAATCATGGTTAGCTATATTCATGAGTCAAGGATCCTATCAATTCGTTGTTCGATCCTTAATTTGACTCTTGATCCATATCAGAATACTTAATTCATTTTTGCACTAATGCAATTTAATCAAACAACTATATCAATAGAAACATCACAATAATTTCCTTATTGTTCTCTATAAGCATAAGATAAGAATTGTTATGAGGGTCTTAAATTACCTTGCCTTATTTACTATGTGTTGATACTCCATTGATTAGTGAATCTAATTTAACAAATTGATTATTAAACCTAAGAAGGGCATTGCTTTCCAAGATTTCAACACAAATATTCAAAGTAGCCGTAGTTTTATTAGGATGAACATAGAAAGAAGGATCAAGGGATACACACTCAATAGGAGATCCAGCATATGCACTCTAGAGAAAACTAGATTAATACTAAGAAAAGACTAGGAGTTATTGGACACAAAAATCTAGAGCTTGCGTAGAATGAGAGGAGCGCCGTATTGTGGTTGCATATTTAGTGAAACCAATGGTCCGTGTGCATAGGTTGGTGAAATCTCAAAGGAAAACCTCCGCAGAAACAATGTAACAAATACTTTGGTTTCCCACACTGCCAAGTTTGCCCCTATACAGTTACGGACACCCCAACCAAAGGGTATGAATGCTGCATGACCATTGGCTGCTTTCAACACTCCTTCAGCAAACCTCTCGGGTTTGAACTCTAAAACGTCTTTCCCCCAAATTTTGGGATTCCTGTGTAGTAGAATTACTGGCAACATTACCATTGCGCCCTTGGGTAAGTAGAATTCTCCCAAGGAAGTTTCCTCTTCAACCACTCTGCTGACTTCAACTGATGGTGGATATAAACGCAACACCTCATGTACAATCATATTTAGCTGCAGTAAAAGTAGAGGGATTCAGTAGTGAATGGGGAAATGTTGAGAAAAAAGACTAACTAAAATACCCTGGAGCGAAGAAACCACATTGTTATCGTCGTGTGTTCATTTTACATAGATGATGAATGTCAAAGCCCATTACTTACAATTTTTAGCTGGCCCAAGTCATCTGCATTCATCTTATTCTTGTTGCCCAAGACTTGCAAAACCTCTTCTCTAGCACGATCTTGCCAATCTTGGTGAACGGCAAGCATAATTATGGTCCAAGCGCCGAGATTGGAAGTGGTTTCGTAACCAGCCACGAAGAATAGCTTGCACTGTTGAATGATCTCATGAATAACCATGGCATGAACATTTTTGTCTTTAGTGTCTGCTTCGTTCAGTTCATCCAAGACCATGTCAAATAAATTAGGTTCACCATTGATTTCTCCTGTGTTTCTCTTCTTTAACCTTTCTTCAATCATATTGGTAAATGTGTGTGTCAATTCATTCTCAATTGCATTAGCCCTCCTATATTTCTTGGTTGGCAGGTACCTGTGCAAGGAAACGCCATAAAAATTTGAGATGCTAACAAGTTACTATTCAATAAACACGATCTGTTTGTTTCCTTCATCATGCCAATTTAATTTTCACAATTGTTATGTGATCCTCATAAATCACATACATACGCAAGTGTATTGCATTCACAAATCTATGTTTTTATAAAAAAAGAATATTTAATACACTTAATATTCATCAGTGCAATCAAATACGAAATAAAACATGCATTGGACAAGAAGTTCCTACTTCCAACATGCAATTATAGACATTAATGTCTTTTTACTATGCCCATGCACACACACATATATATAGGAATAATTTATTCAACACCTCTTTTGGATAGACTAATTATGAAAATACCTCACATGATTTGAAAAATTACAATAATGCCCATTTATTAAAAACTTAATGGAGATCCAGTAACATTACATATGGACCCCTTGAAAATCAACATATTAATCGAAACATTATAAGTAAACAAACCTGCAAAACTTAATTGGGCAATTGTATTACCAAAACCAAATGGGATGTTTTATAATTAGGTAAAAACCTCAGACAATGTAAAGATAATTATTCCATACATATGTAACTATAAACAGAAGTAATGTATTTTCTTAATGGAACTTACTGCTCCCCAGGAATGCTGAAAGGTTGAGCCTGGTTGGCAAGAAGCGTCAACTCAGAGATAATACTGAAAGTCCTTTTCGCTAGTCCATTGAAAGGCATGCTGAACAACGTGTGCGACACCACAGAGCCAGTGTAGTCTGGGAGATAAGGGAAAACATCAATGTCTCCCGGCGATCCGTTCGTCGGGACTTTCTTGCTCCATTCATCCAAAATTTCCTCACACTGTTTCTGCATTGTGCTTACCATGTCCTGCAATAGACAATCTTAGCATGATTAGAGTTTCTCATCTCTTCATTTTAGAATCTTTGTCTGTAATTAAAGCATGCGAGAATATTCATCAACTCTTGAAAGATTCACGAAAAATGAGAACACTTCGGATCTTGTATTTCATTCTATGTTCAGTAGAATCCCACACTAGAAAAGTATAAGAGTTGTGGCGTTTTTATATGATCTTGGGCAATTTTTATCTGGCAAGCTAGTTTCTAGTGTTGAATTAGGTTCAAAGTTCATTTTTAATATGGTATCAGAGCCAGATCCATCTCTAATATTGGGTATATGTTTTTTGTCTACCCATTTCATATTATTCCACATTCTAAATATTCATTCTTAGACGTGTTGGGGTGTGTTAGAATCCCACATCGAAAAAGTATAATGGTTGTGGCATCTTTATATGGTTCTAAACAATTCTTACCTAACAAGCTTTTGGAGTTGAATTAGATTTAAGGTTCATTTTCAATAATGTTTCATCTCTTATTTCGTATACGGATACATACCAAGTGTATCAAATTTATAATTTTGTATTTTTTTTTCAAAAAAATACTTTTATAGTTGATATATATTTATGATAGAGAATGTAAATGAAATAGCATTTTGGAGTAAAGGATGTTAAAAGAGATAGGGAGTAACAATATTCCAAAAAACATTAATTGTGTATTGACCAATGTACGTACGTCCAAGGTGTGGCTTGTCAATAAAAGTCATTGATGGCCTGACAGTAGGTGTACCCGTCGGAACTCAAAACAGTACCCGCCCGTAACCTCAAAAATCAAAATTTATGTTGGCCCTTTTGTTTGGATCCACTAAAAAAAAAATATTAAATATTTGAAATAAAAAAATTAGTAATTATAATGAATGTGGTAGTCAATAATTCTAATCATTGAGATGAAAATATCATTTATTATGATTATCCTGAGGTTAAAATATTTACCACAGCTATATGTTATGGTAGATTTTTTGCTATTTTTACAAAAAATATATATTATTGCCATAATAAACCATAGCAAATGATTTTTTATTACTACTAATTTTTATTAGAATTAATTTTTAATATTTTTTATTGCTCAAAATTTTTGCTGTGGTTCCATGATGTATGAATGATATAGTCAAGTGTGGGGACTAGAGAAATTTGCCCAGTCGAGCAAAGCCAAAGTTAGCTGATCAATCGGTTGTAGGACTTAATAGGCCTCAAAGTTGTTGAATTGAAAAAATAAAAATTATTATAATGCTTTTTGAAAATTGTGACCTTTAATAATAGAGGGATATCTTTTTTTCATTATTTGTTTCATTAGATTTTAAAGTGGATGTGATTCTTTTAATAATGGAGTAATATCTTTTTTTTATTTTTTAAATAAAATTTCAAAGTGGAGGATAATTCCACGGCTTATATAGTAATTAAGGGGATGTTTGCAAAAATAATAGACTGTAGAAAAAGTTGAAATAGTAAAAGCTAAGAATGCTTGTAAATAATATTGAAAAGTAGAACGAAAATAAATTGGAGTATTTGAAAAAAAAAAGAAAAAAAAGTCGAATTGCTTGTTTCTTTGACAAAAATGACTTTTTTCCACACAAAAATAGCTAATACATCCTTGAACTAAAAGAAAAAGTAAAACTACATCATTTTTTTCAAGGATAAAATTGCTTCATAAACTTTTAGTTATTTATCAGAATACCAATAAGTTGATAGAAATAGGTCTCAAAGTGTAGCAGTTTATAAAATAAAAATTTCCATTCCCAAACACTCTAAAAGTGCTTTTTTTCAATTTTATTTTTTCCTCAAATTGAAAAGTACTTTTTCAAACTATCCAAAACAACCCCTAAATGAGAGAGTGGGGATTTATGGAATACATAACGTGTAAAACTTTGCAAAAATGATCTTCTATTAAGATATCAATATTTCAGTTTTTACATAATAAATATGGTTATACAAAACTTCATCAAGAAATTTAAGCTAGTTAAAAGCATATCTTTTAACGTGGGCGAAGCAGGTAATTCCCTCTTTGCTATTTATATTTCTATTAAAGTGTGAGATCTTTTTTAATATAATCTCACGTATTTTTTCTAAAATATCATGTTTTGGTTTATTTTGCATTTATTTTAGTAAATAATATAACTATCAGTTTATCACTGCATGCTCCACTATTGTAGAACCACCCACAATCTACTCGTGTAATTCAATCTTTATTTATTAGTGGCATACGCATTGAGTATGCACGGTTGCAAATTACTATTATTATTTTCATTTCTATTACTTCCAGACTTTTTACTTTCTGTTACTATTATTGCATTCTCGAATGTCTTATCACCTGCTCAGGTGGTGAAGGAGGTGATTTACCAGGTCGATGATTTGGATTCGAATTCCACCTGAATCATCCTACTCCTTATTTTCCGATTACTATATTTTCAAAGAAAATAAATAAATAAATAAATAAATAAATAAATAATTGTCTTACCCTTAATTTGTCCAAATGAAAAAGTGGGTTGAGCTTCTTCCTGTTTTTGTTCCATTTTTCACCCTCGAAACGAATAAGCCCCCCAATCAGCCTTCTGAATATGGGATTAGATATCTTGAAAGACTTGTGAAAAGAAGTGTGTTTATTCATTACGACTTTCATCAACTCTTCATTCATTATGAACACCAGCGGCCTCGGCCCTACCCACATGAACGATTTGTCCCCTGCAAAGTTCGTACAAAGTTGTCAAAGATTCATTGGAAATATGGTTTGCTAGAACGAGAAAAACAAAAAGTGAAATGGTCGAACCGAATGTACGGACATGGCCTTCCTCTATCCAATGTTTTGGTATGGAAGGGTTTTGTATAAACTAAGGTTCTAAACTAATAAATCATATGAAGAAATTATCGTGACAGAACGGAATCACCAACTTTCATATGTTTTATTATTTCGTACTTTTTCTTCAAAAAATATTCAAAATTTTTAAGTAAAAATTGTACGCCGTGATCGTTCTATGACATTGCATTGGAATCAAAGCGATGCCTCAGTCCTGACACCCGCAACCGATGCAAATCATGACTACAATAGTCTTGGGAATGAATAATACACATATAAAAATAGCATCTTGAAAGAGTTTAGATAAGAAAGACATACCGTATGTCTTAAGGGTCTTGGAAATGAACGGCATGACACGAGGCCCAATATCGTCGTTTATGCCGATGGGTTTGGAGTAGGATTCCTTGTACATGAGCGCAGTTTCCTTAGCATCTCCGAACAAAAACCTGTAAGAATTGCCTTTGAGGCCTTGGCTTCTGAGGATTTTCTCCATTCTCTTTGGCTGGAACCATACCCAATTGAGGAATCTCCATGCTACCACAGCAACAGCTGTGAGCAGTAAACCGATGATCAACGTGGAACACAACATTTTGGTTGGTATTCTTCACTTGGGAGGAGGAAGTAATTAGTGGTGGAGATTATACAGTATCCCTCCAATTGTACTCCTCCTTCCAGAATTATCAATTAGTTTTGAGAGAGAAAAAGTCACAATTTTATCTTTCCACGTTTCCTGCAACACTTTGGATCCTTTTCAATTCACGTGTTGTAGCATGGCATGACACATGTAACGTTTATTACAATCGGAAGTCTATTTTTTTTTTAATAAAAAATATTTAATATAAATGATATGCATCAATATAAAAAAAATAGAAAATGAAACATATATTTAAATAAAGGAACCTAATCAAGTGAATAGTATGAAAATGTATTTCAATAGATGTTTCATTTTTAATTCTGTCTGGTGAGTAGATGTCAAGTATATTTCAACAACAATGAATTGATTTGATAAGAGAATATATTAGACAAAATTGCATTTTTGATCCCATAGGATCGAAGTGTATGCAACTTTAGTCCCAAACTTTTCAAAATTGAAAAAAAATCCCAAAGTTTGAAAATTTTCACAAAGTCCGTCCGATCCAGCTCTTTTCGTCAGAACATTAACAGCAAATGCACATTTTTTGCCCGTGATCATTAACCATCTAAAATTGGCTGCATTTGTAGTCCCATAGGGTTGGAGGCATGCAAACTTAGTCCCTAATTTTTTCTTCTTCAACATTCAACTACAAAATATTTTTGATAAATTGTATTTTAACCTCCTGTGAAAATCAAAATAAGTTAAAAATTTCTTTGAAAAATTGAAACTAAGTTTCCTATGTTTTTCAAAAAGATGTAGTTTTCCTCTATATGCTAAGTAATGAGTTTGACTAGCGAATTTTACAACTCTTTGAGTTGGTTTAATGTGTATAATGATAATTTTATCCTTTCTTACTTAATCTATACTACATGAAAGTGTGAGATCCAAATATAATTATTTTGTTGATACGTTTTTATGTGTAGTTCCTAAAGCACTCCTTATATTAATTCATGCTAATAACCATCCACAATCCAAAATATGTAGATATTTATATTAAATAATTTAATGATATTCTAATTATTAGATATACATGAATCAATTCTGCATTATATTTTTCTCAAAAAAGTCTGCATTAAACTTTAATGTATATATATCAAATACAAATGATTTTATGCATACGCATCAAGCATGCATGTACGCTAGCATATATAAATAGCAAAGTTAGATTCTTTCTTCCTCCTTCTCACTAGTTGAAATTGTTTTTTCAATTACACATGTTGAATACAAAATAATAAAATATGTTGAAAATAATTAAATTTGATTAATTAAATTTATTTATTAGTAAAAAATAAAATAAGTAGTTCCACTGCAAGAAAATATATTTTTTGCTATGATTAAAATTGTATAGCAAGTAATAATTAAGTGTAGTAAAAGGTTATTTACTACGCTTGGACTATACTTTTCTAGCCATAGGCATTGCAAGCGTGGTAAAAAGTATAGCTACACATTTTAACCGTATTAATTAACTTTTACTACAAAATTATCCTTAATTACTATAAATTAAA
>JACFYI010001859.1:24830-49280 GCA_014898755.1 Handroanthus guayacan
ATTTTCCAGCCCGATAAGTTAATGTCCTATTTTGCCAGTAGGGTTAAGTTACAGAACCAATTTTGCAATTTTCCCATATAACAAAGTGTCAAATTAAAATATCGATACTAAAAAATATTATGGCTTATATAATAACATAAAATGAGATCAAACATATGTTTGATAAATTAAAAGGATAGACATTAAATTTGTGAATAACATTATTGTAATTAAAATATTCATCACATCCACGTATTTTAAAAAAATCAAAGATAATTAAATAAACCAACACAAGTGAGTTCTATTAAATGCAAACATACATAATTGAAAATTTAGAGAAAGTAATAAATAAAATTATTAGAGCTTCTAAAAAATTAATGGAAAAAAATTAGTTGTATCTCACTCATTTAATTAATATGATTAGAAAGACCTTAATTATTTCTAGAGATATTAATACTTCAAAGTTTCAATTTAAAAGTTTAAGTTATTTGCAAATAGGAAAATAACACTTTTCGTCCTTTATGTTTGCCACTTTTCGGTTTGGTCCTGTAAGTTTTGAATTTTGAATTTTAGTCTTATAACTTTTAAAAAATTCACATATTTGGTCCTGCGCCATCAGAATTGCTATTTCCGGCACAAAAATCCCACGTGGCACGCCGAAAAAAACACGTGTCCGCCGAAAAAAACACGTGTCTTGTAATACCTCAAAAATTCCCCGAACTAAGATTTTTTAATTCTTTATTTTTCAAACAATAATTCGTTTTCACCGTCACGAAAATTATTTTATAGTCAAAATAATTTATCTACATTCAAAAAAAAATTCTTGCATTCAAAATTTTGTTTATGCAATTTTCGGCCCAAACGAGCCAATTAAGCCCAAGATTTTGGCCCAAATCAAAAATAATTTCAGCCCAAATACTTCAAGGCCCAATCCAAACATTTTCAAAGAGAGAGAGAGAGAGAGAATCTGCAGAAAATCGACAGTTTCATTTTGAGGATTGTCTCACCAACTCTCACCCACTTTTGTACTCTATCTTCTCCTACAAGCTATATAAATTGAAGACAAACCATTACTCAATTTTATTTTGTAAAAGAAGCCCCTTTCTAAGCTCTATAAATAGGATGGTAAAGAGACAACTTTTCACTCTTGCAATGACTCTCTAGCATACACATAAATCTCTCTCACACTCAAGTATTCCCTCTTTAGATATTTATATCTTTATATTATAATTTTCAACCTAAAGAAAGTTGTATAACTCTTATTAATATCAAATACTAGCGAAAAAAAAAGGAGAAGACTAAGGGGTTTGCTCTCCCACATAAGATCAATACATTGGTAAGCTTTGAAAGTTTAATATATAAGAAGTGAGGAAGACTTGAAGATGATGAAAATAGCCTAACATAAAACTATGATTTTGATAGGTGCTTAATCCATTATTTGGATCAACCAACTCCATACTTGAGAGCTTAGGACCAAGAGTAAGTTTTATGGTCTTCCTTGCTCCTTTGATTGATTATTGGTTTGGTTTCCTATGTTTCCTTTATTTGAACAAGAAATGAGCTTATATGTGATATATTTGTTTGATTCATTATGTTCTTAAGCTCAAAATCTCTTGATATGGAAATCAATAATTCCCTGAGCATCCTTGATATCTTTCCATTGACTTTAGAATGGATTTGGACCATGGGCTAAAGAAAAACCATACAAAATGTCAAAGAAATCGGATTTTGAACTCATGATATCAAATTCATAAAATTTGTATATCTAAAATTCGAGGGTAGGATTTTTAAGAAATATGTTTCAAAAATGTTATCAGAAAATCAAATTTCAACAACCAAAAAAAAAAATTCAGATTTTAAATATTAAAATTTTTAACAGAAAAAAAGGGTGAAAAATTCTAGAATTGTAAATCTGGAAAATTCATTAGTAAATTTCAACAAAATAAAAATAAATTTTTTTTTTACTATCCAAAAGGTTACTGTTCATGGGCCAAAGGATATCCCCTGATAAGGTGTGCCCAAGCCTTAAACGCTGACTTCTTCTGCCCTTTGTAATTTTTTTTTTTTTTTAAAGAAGAACTCCCCTAATAAGGCGTGCCCACACCTTAAACGCTGACCACTTCTACCCTTTGTATTTCTTTAGAAAGAAGAGCTCCCCTAATAAGGCGTGCCCACGCCTTAAACGCTGACCACTTCTGCCCTTTGTATTTCTTTAGAAAGAAGAGCTCCCCTAATAAGGTGTGCCCACGTCCTAAAACTAGACATTTTCTACCCCATTATTTCCTTTAGGCAGAAAAGCTCATTTGATAAGGCGTGCCCACGCCTTATCCCCAGACAACCATAAATAATGAAATTTCAATTTTTGACCTCTTTTGCTATTTTAAATCCATATTTTTCCTCTTTTCAATGATTTAAAATTTTCAAAATGATTATCTCATTATTCCAAGATTCAAGTCAAATGAATTTTAAATTTGGTGTTTGCTACCAATTTATTTTCGTCCATATTTTACTTCTTAAAAAAATGTTTGGAACTTCAAAATACATTTTCCTAAGTTCATGGTCGAATTCAAATCATTTGTTTGAATCTATTATCTATATGAACTCGTGCCCGATGTGGCTCACTATTTCAAATAAGTTCTGTTTGTTCTGAAATTCGTACATATGATGTAACGCCCCAAATTTCAATGCATTTCGTTCCGAGATCCGATGCGCTACTTGCGATCGAGAACATTGTAAAATTGAAAACAGAATTTTCAAAATATTATTTCATAACTTAATGATTCAAATGTTCTAAAATTACAGGCTGAAAAATTCTAAAATTTCATTTCAAAATCCAAATTACAAGCCAAACATATCCATAGTTCAAATGGGAACTAATTAAACCAAAATATTACATCCGGATATCCTAACCATTACAAGTCGACAATCTATATATTCTTAACAAATCATAAATCTAGACGTTCAACATGCTAAGATACATGTTTATATACTTAAATTCCAAAAGGAATGCCATATATGACATAGGGCTTTAGTCACTCAATCCACGGACTAAGAACCTATATGATGTTTATGAAATCATGAGTCCACTGACCCAGTAAAACTTATGGTATGATGACAAAAATGAAAGAGGTCCAACAAAAGGCATATCAATATCAAGACAAGAATGTGATTCAAGAAATAATTCAAAACAATCAGAACGAATGGATAACAGTAAATAATTATTACATTCAAGTCGTATGGCAGAAACAAACAGTTTGGTGGGTCTATCACCCTTATAGCTCCAACACATATCATATAAAATCATTATCCCTCCAAACTCTTAAAGGAGCAATATATAAACAGTAAAGCACAATCGATATACGTGCTTTAGAGTAGCCCTTCAGAACCCTACCTCCAGTGTCATCCGAACTACCCTACAGATGAGAATTTACAAGAGCTCAGATCGTCAACCCGACGTTGTCCAATCTGATACTCCTGAAAATCCCAGGGCCTAACAGTCATTCATTCAATAGGCTACGAATCAACAGGACGTTTCAAACATGTCATGAAGCCATTCGGCATAGATTTGATTGATCAATCATATCAAATAAGCAATTCAGAAATTCGTCAATCATATCAATCAAACAAATTAGAATTGGACTATGGACTAGGAGAGTTTTCATTTTAAAATCTCCATCTTGTTAAAAGAGATAAAATACAAAAGAAAATATTTGGTAACAAATGAATTGTAAATTTCAAAATTCATTCGATTCGAATATTGGATTAAGGAAATAATCATTTTGAAAATTTTAAATAATTGAAATAAGATAGAAAATGGGTTTAAAATATCAAAAGAAGTCAAAAACTAAAGTTTGGTCACTGCCGTGGGCACGTCCACACTCAAAATAGGTGCGCTCCTGCTGAACGACGCAAACTCTCTGTGTTGGGCACGTCCGCTCTACTATTCACGCGCGGTCGCGTCGTGAATAGTATCATGAACAGTATTTTTTTTTTTAATTTTTCTCTTCAAATCAAATTTTTAGAAATCTGAATTTCAAGCCTTAATTCTGAAATTTTCAATTTTTAATTTATTTTATAAGCTAAAGTAAAAAATTGCTTTTGTGTCTATTTTCATTCTTTTCTTTCATTTTCACCTCAAATCTTCCATTTTTGTTCCAAATACATTTTTGAGATGTTCTTAGATGTAATAACATTTTTTTCTTTTGAATCATAATTTTAAACTTTGATTTAGGATTTTTACAAAAATCGTGATTAAATCACAAAACCACCTTTTAGTTTGTTTCTTATGTTGTTAAGTGTTCAAGTCTTTTATTAAGTCCATATCTCCCTTCTCTTTTCGTTTTCAGTCTCAAAAACTCATAGTCCATGGTCCATAGACGGTCAAGTCATGATTTCATAAAGATAATCATCATATCAACAAATATAAAAAAGAAATGAGCCAATAAAAGCAAGAAAACAAATGTGATCAACAAGCATATAGGCTCACTCAAGAACATTTAATATCAATAATATGATGATAATCATATATCGTACTTAGGAGCAAGGAGAGAAGAGCCATAAGTCTTACTTGTTGAAGCCTAACTTGTCAAGGTATCAAATGATCCCAAGCTTTGATTAATCACCTAAAATGACAACTATTTCTTATTAAACTCCAACACCAATATATCATAAACATTTAGCCATCATTCTTACACTAAACTTACCAATGGTTGGAGAGATACCACCTAAATTCCCCTTTTGATCTTCCTTTAGTATTTAAGAAATTTGCAAGTGTATATATGTGGAAATGGAGACTGCCGTGAGGTAAAGAAAGAGAGGGGAAGAAATGAGGTCCTTTTGCTGCAGAATTTTTGAAGAAACAAGTGCTCATGCTTCAAGCCTTTCCTATCATTTATACTTAAAAATTTAACAAACACTTGGTCTTCAATTTTTTAGACATTAAGTATTGCAAACCAATCCCATAATTTATGGGATAATTCGGCTGACTATGGTTGCAGAAAATCTGCGTTGATTTTCTGTTTTCTCTCTCTTTTTTTTTTTTGAAATGTTATTTATTGGATCAAAATTTGTGGGCTGAAATAGGGCTATGTATTAGGCCATTTTTTGGGCTCAAAAGAAGTCTATTGGGCCGAAATATTGTAAGAAATCAAGACTTAAATGAGAGAGAATATTTCGGTTGTGTAAAACTTATTTTGGGATTAAAATATTTTTCGTTTTATTGAAATCGGATTGATTTTTGAATATAATGACGATTTAAAAAATTTTAATTTGGGGAATATTCGAGGCTCGTTTGGATCAAAACATGATAGGAAAATGAAACTTAAATGTACGAAAATTTTTCGAATGTACAAAACTTATTTCGATGTTAAAACAGTATTCGTGGTTTTGAAAACGAATTATTATTTGAAAAATTGATGATTCAAGATTTTATTTCAGGGGAATTTTCGGGATATCACATATGAGGCTCTGTGTTTGAATATGTTCTGTTTGCTCTGAACTTATATGAAAGTTCAATAAGTTGTATCCTGGGAATTTTCAAGGGGATTTGATTAGGCGATATCGGGTCGACGGTTGAAACCTCTGGAGATTCTTGTATGTTGGGTAGTTCGAAGGGGTCCTGAAGATAGGATTCCAAAGAACTACTCTTGAAACTCGTGGTCGACCGTACTGCGGCGACTATGTCTCAAAGTAAATATGGCTCTCCTCCAACGGCTGCTCGGGAAAGCAAACGGAGGGATAAGGTTATAAGTATATTATATGTTAGAGTTTTAAGGGTAACAGATTCACAAAATATTTGTTTCAGCCACATGCATTTATTGACGTGAATGCGATAAGAATTTATATGTTATTTATTCGTTCTATACATTCTAAATGCTTCGTTTGATATTTGGTATCGCATTCATAATTTGTTCTCGATATGTTTTTTGTTCAAATCTTGTACTCTTCCTCATATATTATAAAACTTGCTGGGTCAGTGGACTTATGATTTCATCATCTATCATATAAGAAATTGACTCCCGGAAATCACATGAAGCTTGGAGGACTTAATGTTAGAACTTTTAGAATTGATACATGTGATTGTTAATGTATTTTGATTGGTTAGAATGTGTTGGGACTTTGTACATAGAGTTTTCTACCTTTTGGAACCATGATGTATTTTGTTAGTTGAAGCATGAAGGGAATTATGTACAAGTTAGATGTTTATTTTTGGATCTTAAATTGTAATTTTGAAAATTTTAACTTGTATTTAAATTAAACCTCGAAATTTATGCAATGGAGATGTGAAATTTTTCGTTATGGTTTTTAGTTAGTCCGCCTTTCGTTAAGTAATGTTTCGAACCTAGGGGCAGATACTCTAAGATCCTAGGGCATTACATGTCTGGGAAAAACACTTGTCTGCCGAAAAAAATAAGTCTCAGGGAAAAACACACGTCGGGCATGCCACGTGGGATTTTTGTGCCGGAAATAGCAATTTCAGTGGCGCAGGACTAAAGATGCAATTTTTTAAAAGTTATAGGACTAAAATTCAAAATTCAAAATTCAAAGGACCAAAACCGAAAAGTGGCAAACATAAAGAACGAAAAGTATTATTTTCCCATTTGCAAATCATGATAAATTCACCTATTTTGCCTTTAATTTAAAGAAAATATAGGTCAATTTTCTTTAATTCAGTATTGAAACAAATAAATGTTGTAATTAATTTATGTTTCACTGTTAAAATATTAACTCGACACTTATTCTAATAATTAAACATGGCCAGTGCCAGTTATACTCTATTTTTTTTTTTCTTTATGTTTAATTTTGACACTAATAATTTAATTCTTCACATGCATATTTAAGTAATATGACTTAGAATATTAAACATATAACAATACATTGTTCATTAAAAACT
Source organism: Handroanthus guayacan (assembly GCA_014898755.1). Lineage (NCBI taxonomy): Eukaryota > Viridiplantae > Streptophyta > Magnoliopsida > Lamiales > Bignoniaceae > Handroanthus > Handroanthus guayacan. The sequence goes on from JACFYI010001859.1 coordinate 31,702, forward strand.
TATAAGTCTTATTGAATTGAATTTGTTTTATGCAAATGATCAATTGAATTTTTGTATTTTTTTTTCCAATTTAACAATATTCTGCAACTTTTTCTTTTTCTTTGTAACTCATAAGCTATATTTGAAATTCATGAGACATCGTTATTAACTTTTGAAAGTTGAAGATGAAAAATGATCAAAGTTTAAGATGTATTCAGCTTATGCTGTTTACAAACATGATATGTCCACCAATATCTCATAACGCATTAAATATTTTTATATATTTTTTAACTAAAATTAAAAGTTTTATATTGAACCAGCACTTCCGCTATTAATTACGCGTAATTAGTGTAAGTTATAATATTTTTACCCTTTCTTTAATTCTAATTTTAACGCCGTTAAGATACGTTTGGTCCTATGAACCGAGTACACATAGTATTTGAGTTGGTCAAATCAATTAGTGACATCTTTGGCAAATAACAAATATTCTTTTCATGAAGGACATAATATTAGGCACCCACTAAGGTGTGCCTAATTTTAGACTTACACCAAAAAAAATTTTTAGGAAAATATTTTATTACATCTATCACTATTGAACAAGAAATACATTTATGCAATTTTTGTTATCACAGTCTAATTAGCAGCAGAGAATTTAAGCAGTGACTTGTGGGATCCGTTGACCCTACCTTTTTTTTTTTTTTTTTCTTGGCCTTTTTGATATTACAAGGATGAAGGATGGGAAAATAGGAAAAGGGGTATTTCAAGTGAGATTCAAATCCAGGTCTTTGACTTAGAAAGCCACCTGCTGTATCACTTAAACAGGTGATTGATTTCATCAATTGACCCTACTTGAACCCACTCTTTTTCTCTTTCTGCACATATAATACACACACAGATATATATATATATATATTAATTTTAAATATTAATATATTTTTAATTTTTATTAATATTTTGACATCACTTAATGAGAACATGAAAAAAAAACTACTATCTACTCATCCACAACCAACGATAACATACCAGAAACAAATAAATAGACCGTTAATTATTTGCATCTCAGTCATACAATCTTCTTGATCCACAAGCAAAGAAAAATAATGAAACAGTTTAATTATTAAATAAAAATAACAGGACAAGATAAAAAGGAAAAGATCTTCAATGATGTGAACACTCTCATGCCCTTCGGAGACATATAGCAACATATATCACTATCTCATAGCCATGTCACGCTCCTTGATACCCCAAGCCTAATAATACCCTCATCATCAAACTTAGTGGCCCGCTCCTCTGCGGCTAGGTCCTGACGCCAATTGTTGAAACCAATACGACACAGTCTCTTTTGCATTCTGAGATATTATCGAAAACGTAACAAGATGATTAGATTCAGAAAAATCACTCGATAATGTTCTGGTTGCATCGACACACACTTTGCTCACAAATACTATGTAAATTATGAACGTGATGAAGAGAATGCTTCTTTGTTTATAATTCATATTTGCTAAGGTTGATAGGTTGGTAGTGAAATGTGAATGGAGAAATTTGCATGGGTTCCCTTTATTTATAGCTCAACTCTTTGAATTGAATTAAATTGGGAATTATGATTTTTGTATGTTTTTTCTGTTGGCTGAGATATTTGTTGAAAAAAGATTTACGAGTAAATTGAATGTGCCAACTTGGTGGGAAATCGGTTTTGCATAGTGGAATTTCAAATCTGACCTCTCGGATGACTTGGGTTTAGGCTTAGGTCATTTTTTATTTTTGGGTTTGAAAAGGGTAATTCTGGAAAGAGGGGAGAAAAAGTTGTCTGTGTGTATGGTTTGAAGTTTTGACTTCATGTAATGATCTAGTTTATCTCATCACCTTTGAATTGAATTGAATTATGCCACTGATCTCACATATGACTTTACCATTAATTCTCTTTTCAAGAATTCTGGTGAGGTAAAGAAAATAATTTTAATTGTTTAATTAGTATTAAGTTTATTTCATCACCTTTGAATTGAATTGAATTATGCCACTGATCTCACATATGACTTTACCATTAATTTTCTTTTCAAGAATTCTGGTGAGGTAAAGAAAATAATTTTAATTGTTTAATTAGTAAAGAAAAATTAATTTAGCTTAATTGCAGAAAACTAAAAAATTATTTTTCTCCCGGAACGATGAGGATAGTGAAGACTAAAGGAAAAGATTATTTAAACCTCTATCCTTCTTAAATATATTCATAATTTTCCTCTTTATTATTTTTTTCCTAATTATTTTCTTTGAATAACCAAATAAACTTGAAATTTTATGTTTCATTGATTTTATTTTTCCTTTTCTTAATATTTTCTTTTTCTTTTTAAAATACTTAAACCGGTCAAAGTGTACATGGTTTTTTTTTTTTTTTTTATTCATTTTGGCGTAGAAAAATTTTTTAGGCTATTTGAAAACCATATCAATTGGACTTTTTTCAGATGTGGAATTTTACTGGGTGGTTAGTTTTGAAATATTGCTTGGACTTTTGGGATTAATTTATAGAAGCTTGTTTTGAACAAAGTATCTAAAGTATTTATTCTTGGCTTTTAATTAATTTTCTTGTGCTTTGGAGATCGTCACAGCATTTATAACGAGGTCAGTTCATGAATGGACTTATTCTAATGAAATCCGAATGCCGCCCCTTTTGAGACGGCGTAAAGAACGTGCTGTTCTTCCTTCTTCTTTTTATTTCTTTCTTTTCTTTTTTTCTTTTTTTAAATGAATCTAGCAAGTTAGGTTATTAATCAGTAAGGCAAAAGAACATATTAGGTATTTAATAACTTGTTTTATGCTATATGAACCAATATGCATAAAGTTTTCCTATTCAATGAGCGTACAAAAAAACACCATATAAATATGCAAATCACCATACAAAAAAGAGCAACATAATCGAATTAGGATATTTACCTTATAAAATTTCTTGTTTAATGAGAGATTTGTTGTTTAGATGTTGGAAGAGAACCTTTTCTTTTTTTTATTTTTTTATGAATTTTTGAATGTTGAGGATTAGGTTAGGGAGAAAAGGGAGGAGGGAATTATGAGGGGATAGTTGGTTGCTTGATGATAGGGACAAAATTGTCAAAAATTACCGAAATTTAGTAAAAACTAACTACATTTAGCGAATTGAAATAATTAACGTTCAAATATCTGGCTCCTCCCCGTTTCACCATCTCTATGATAGTCCAGTTATGTCCAACAGTAAATGTTACATTTCCTTATTTACAAGCTTAACTTTCAACAAATTAAATGGGCAAATGCGAATGTAGGTCATAAGGGGGGGGAGGAAATTAAAGAAGAAATCTCATATTGAATCTATTTTCCCTTCAAATGCGGATGTAGGTCACAATACATAGCCTCAAAGTTGGGAAACATTACAGGTGTGTAGCTCGTACCTTCTAAGAATTAAGTGATGTTAATTTAATTTGAGAGTTTAGTTTATAACTAAAGAAAGACAATATTTATCGTTGAATTAAGTTTTTCATTAAATGATATGAACCTAAAGGTGCATTGGACCCAATTAGAAAGATGATGCACCAAATAAGAACGTGCTCCATGTTAGCTTATGCCTTTAAAGATGAAAAATACAATTTTCCAACAGTTCTTTGACAATACGAGCTAAACACTTTTAAACTTGAGATTCCTTTTTAATTTTTTTAATTATAGAATGCAATTTGAAAAAGTTGTAATAACTAAAGTCAAAATTGAATTTGATCCAAAGTTGAGTACAAAAAATGTGATTTTTCCTTTACCCATTCATCACATTTAAATTGTATAGTGGACATGGTGAACCTACAAAGGACGGGACGGGTTTGAGGTCAAATACATGGGATCGCCGCCGATCTCGCGTTGGCGCCACTGCTGAGAGGGTTCCCGGTTCTGTCGGGCCTGGGGATGGCCGCGGTATCATATATATGGGGTGCTTGGAGTGGTGGGCTAATACTAGTAGGCTTTTGAGTTGTGCACCTCCGTTCCATTCATTTTGGTTTGGCAGGTTAGCACTTAGAATACTCTATTATAAAATAGTATTTTATTTTTCTATTTCATATTTTAAATATATGTCTAGTGTATTAAATATTTCTTTATATTGTCATATGATTATAGATGTTATACGCTTGTGAATCATCCATACAATGAATTAGAAGATGAAAGATGAAAGGGAATTGAGGATCAAGAGTGATAGGCTTGAGTGCTTGGAATTGTCGAAAATTGCCTAATGAAGATTTTTCATTTGTCTTTATTATTATTTTTTTCATTTTTAATCTTCTTTAGTTTTTGCTTTAATTCTTTTTCTTTTATTTTTAACTTATTTAGATATCTTTTTCTACTTTCAGTTTATTTGTCCCTCAATTCCCCCTATTAATTGTAGATGGATGAGAAAAAGAATAAGTAGATTTTAAGTCGTAAATTCAAATCAATTACAAGATAAACGATGTTACACTAATTTATGTTTTAGAGGTTTTGATTAAATATAAAAAGAATATATAATAATACGATAGGAAAAGTTAATAAATTCTGTAAATTAATAAAATAACAAAGATAAATAAAATATAAAGGATTTGTTAAATAATTAATTAAAGAGTAAAAATATAGAGTTAGAAGAAAGAACTAAAAATAATTTTTCTTTTTACTTTTTCAAATGGAAATGTTTTGTTTTATATTTTCACATAATTTGTAATTAAGTTCCATTTAAAAAAAAATGTAAAAAATCTTACGACAGACCCCTAGGGTGCGTACATTCCTCAATAACAATCAGTTATATTAGAGGAAATTTCAAATGAAAAAAAAAAAAAAAAAAATCAACTGTCAAGGAAAAACAATGAGAAAAGGATTATCGGGTATAGCAAATGAAACCAATTGAAAGCGAGTTTCGGATCAGTTTAGGGTCGGAAAAGGGAGGCAAGACGGGTCTCAGATTCTGCCAAACCTAGCCCCATACAATTGTCATTGCCATTCCCATTGTATATTGTCAAAGCAAGTGCAAAGATAATAAAGTTATTTTATTTACGATAAAATATATTAAATTGAATTTCAATGTGTTCTAATTATCTGATAATTGAATTTGTTGAATTATTTTGAAAAAGTATCAGCAATTATATTTCCTTAAAATCAATGAAGTTATCTATATTTGTGCTCGACTTCATTGAACAGATTCACTATATCTATATTTCTACAATATTTTAAAGGGTTAACTAGCAGTGACAATTTTTGATAAAACACATACAAAACTACGGTACAAAATAACATGATGTTGTTGGGTTTGGATTGAAAGTCATTAAGTTGAATTGATACTTGTTTGATCGGATAAGCAACATAAAAATTATGAGTGGATTTGACTTGAAATTCGAGCTACCTAATAAATGTTGTTCTTGATATATTCCTTTTTGTTTCCTTTTCTTTTCTTTTCTTTTCTTTTTTTCCTTTTTTTTTTTTGAAAAACGAATATATTCCTATTTAACGTGTAGTTGTATTTTATTGCTGCTAAATGCTACTAATTACACACTTGAATGAGGTGAGTCTGGTGCAAAGGATATGCCAATTTTGTTGGAATGTTTAATTTGAAAAAGTTTATCTCTTAATGCATGAGGCTTTTAGATTTTAGTACGTATTGAAATATTGTGGTTTTGTGTATGTGTCTTTTAGTAAGTATTGAAATATTATGATTATGTGTATGTGTTTTTTGATTGCTAAGATAATTATTCATGTATCTCGAGTTATTCTTCAAATATTCTACTTTCACCTTCTCCAGTAAAAAAAAAAAAAAAAAATTGAGTGGTATAAGTTATGACAGACTGCGATAATAGTAACATACAATACATAAACAAAGAATGGGACATTATTTTTTCACATTACAATCGTATAAACTTCTTGACCACAATTAAAAAAAAAAAAAGAATGTTCGCAAATAATTAAATGAAAAAAAAAATAAAACGATGTAAAAGAAAAACTAACATCACTATCAGAAGTAGCCATCTTTTGCTCTTTAATTAGCTCATGGCTTAATAACCCTCCCCAATAGGTCTATATCAGACTTAATGGCCGGGCCCTTTAGGGCTAGGTCCAGACGCCAACCGTTGAAGCCAATAAGACATCGTATCTTTTGCTTTCTGACTTATGACTGGAAATGCAATAAGGTTGTTCGACTCAGAAAAATCCTCTGGTAATATTCTTGTTGCCTCGACACGCACTTCATTCATGCATGCAATGAAAATTACGAAGATAATTAAAAGAATGCTCGCTCTTAGGTAATTCATCTTAACAAATGAAATTGGAAACTAGGGTGCTGGGGTGCTAGGTTGCTAGGTTGCAATATAGAAGTGAAATGAGTATGAAGAAATATGTATAGATTCTGCTAGTATTTATAGTGATCAAACTCTTTAAGTTGAATTAAACTACGTGCCATCTTGGAATGGAAATTGGCATGATTTTCAATGTTTTCGTGTTGAATGAGGATATATTGGAAGAAGTCGTGACAAGTAAATTGAATTTGTCAAAAATCAGCTTTGCATACTGGACTTTAAAATATGATTCCTTGGTTGACCTGTGTTCAGGCATAGGTCATGCGTGGAATTGGAGTTTGAAAGGGGTAATTTTGGAAAGAGGGAGAAATTTGTGAGAGTGTACAAGAGTTGAACTTTGAAGTTTGACTTGGTCTACCGATTTCAGTCCATCTCAGTCATTACGTGGATGCTGCGGGAGCCCTTTGGAATTACCATTTTGGCCTTTAGCTATGAATTTACATGGTTTTCTCTTCTACTTTTTCTTACTTTCACATTTTTGGTCTAAAAGATTTTTAGCGTGTTAAGAAACGACTAATACAAAATCATTTGCAAAAGAGTTTTGGTAATTAATTTTGACTAAGTTGTTGGAATGAATAACGTCTTTGACACTTTATTTTAGATAAATGTTTGTTAATGGTTTTTAAATTGTTTTCTTTTAGGTGGTTATTTCTCAAGTTGTTCGGTATTTTGATTTTATCATATTAATTTTTCCACATCTCAAAATTATTAAATATCCAAATTATGATATTTGCAGCTATTTAATATTAATTAATTAATTTTGATAAACTATTAGTTACGTCAAAAAGAAAAAGAAATTATGGGAAAATTAATAAAATTGGAAGAAGGGAAATCAAATGAAAAGTTTTTTATTTATTTTTAGTTCGAGTAGAAAAATAGAGTAAAATAGAAGTGGATTCGAACCATACAAAGTATTTATGCCTTCCTTTATTTAGGACTAACCACAAAAGGATCTTGATACTATTTGACCCCTCCCATAATCAAGTGTCCTGCAAAATTTCATTGGAAATTCATTTAAAGGATGAATTTGAAACTGAATATCAATAAACTCTCCAAAATAGAGTGTGAATTTGAAGTTTGAAGAGATTTTCATTTTAATTAATTTTGTTTTCTTTTATCAATATTTGAATATGAAGCCAAATTATTCTGCTCACAACTTGTATTTATTAAATTTCCCAATTTGCCAAACTCAAGCCATTTTAGTGAGTTAAAATTTTATGTTATTATTAATTTAACAGTAGTTTAGTGAATTATTTTGTTAATCTTTTTGTAGTTTTTTGAATTATTGAATATGTGTATTTTTTCAATTATTTTAGCGGAATATATGTTTAGATATTCTAATTCACTATTTCCCTTTTCGTTTGTCTTTTTGTTTTTTGTTGTTCATTATTAATGAAATTACTCTTATAAAAGGAATAAAGAATCTAAAACTGAATATAATTTTTAGAGAATTTAAAGTCACAGTTTAAATATAGGGACTAAAACGATCCTATGCACTAGGCGCCATTTGTATCAGCCGCCCACACTTCGAATAAGTGTTTATAAATACTATGAAAAGGCAGAAAAATGAAAAATAGAGTTCTTTTCTCGATAAATGGAATCAAAAATAAAATTTCAATTTCTTGCTTAATCGTGACATTGTGAGGTAAGTGTAAAGACAACAAAGTTAAAAAATGATATTTAGTAAACTACGTCTAGTCTGAAATTGAAGTAAACTCTTGGTAGCCTCCAATGGAAAACTGTTGAATTCTATGCAAAAGTAAAAGTATTTGCTTATTTCTCTTTAAAATTGAAAAAGTAAACTATATTCAGTTGCTTCATTTGTATTATTCATTAAAAAAGTAAAGAAAAAAGAAAAAGTTGCTTCATTTGTATGCGGACGGATTGGGCTGGCAATGGAGCAGATTTTAATTCGAATTCAATTTGAATCCAATTTGATTATTTAGGATCTTTAACCTATAAAAGATTTAATTGATATTATCAGATTGAAAAAAGTCCATAATAAAAAATAAATAGAGTGAATATGGATTTCAGTTGATCCGATCCATTAATAATTCGAATCGAATATATAATATTATACATATTATATACATATAAATATTTTTTCAACAGATATATATGTAAAATATTGTATATATTATTTACATAAATATAATTTATGATATATCAATATATAGATATATCATCTTTTAGGTAACTATATATAAATATATTATCTTTTAGGTAAGTATATATAAATATACTGTGTTTTATACAATATGATATTTAAAATATATCATTGTTTGATGGACCTAAGAAGTACATAAACAAAGACAAAGTTTACCACGACTTCCAAGAAGTTCAAAAAATGCACCTATTTGTCGTTTTCAGCCAAAATAGAAAAGGGAAAATATTTTGGATTTTGATATTTTGTTTGAATTATTGACTTTATCTTGGGATATATTTGAATGTATTTGAATATGAATATGATAGCATCAACCATAAATCCTATAGGATCTTGGATTGAATTTGGATCTAATATACCATTACTGGATTTGGATGTGGATCTGCCATGATTCGGTTCGAATCCGACCAACAATCCTATGGATGGATATCTTGAATTGAGGTATCACTTTCAATATACATTATCAGACCTGTAAATGAGTGAGACCACCAAACCATATTCATAACAGAATGGATTTTAATCTGAACTGGATCTAAATCAAATTTAAAGTGAATAATTTTTAATTGAGTGAAATGATAGACGAAATTTGATTATAAGTATCAGTAATTCGAAATAAATGAATCAAATATGCGACCAAGCCATCCAATTTGCTAAAGATTCAAATCCAAAATTCAACATTTTTCATTAAATTAATAATATTATATATAAAATATTAATGAAGATTTGAATTACTGAAAAAATATTAATAAAGACTTTTAGATAAAACACATGTTGGTTGAATATTCATACTGTATCATTAACTAGGGTGTCAAATTGGGTGGCTTAAGTGGGTTCGAGTTAGGTTTATATGAGTATGACATAAGAACTCCATAACTGAATCTAACCCGACTTGATATATATCTCGAGATGCTCAATTCTAATCTAATACAAAGAAAACGGGTCGGGATCGAGTTGATCTGATATTCGATTAGGTCACTCAACATCTGATAAGCCCAACTTAACTCGAATTATTTTGTTTTCGTTTCTGTTCCAACTCGACCTAAATTAAAATTTATTAGGTTCGTCTGACAACTATATCATATTAAAGATTAAATTAATCAATTAAAAGTTTAAACTTGAATCAGTATGTTAAACACTTGAATGATCGAATTTTTAACAATTAATAGAAATCATTAGGTCTCATAATGAATATTTCGTCAAAACAGATTACAAGAAATTATCCATTGTTAAAGAGTCAATCCTCCACAAACATAAAAAACAACTTAACGTGACCAAAAATTGAACTAAAATATTATGCAATGTATTATATATATATATATATAGAGAGAGAGAGAGAGAGAGAGAGAGAGAATATCGAGTTGGGTTAGGTTAAATCGGGTCAAGATCACCTAATTTTTATTTTCGAGTTGTTGGTTTAACCTTTGGGTTAATCTGAAATGATTTTTGTTATTGTTTTCCAAATCGATCTGATTTGGCCCAAACTTGATTTTTTCAGATGGATCGTATTTGAGTAGGCAAATTGTGTTGATTTTTGAGACTCCTATATTTGAATTAGGTCTTATTTTCGAAGAAGATAACCAAAAACAGAAGAGTGATAAGAGAAACATATGAATGTCAAATATATAATGTGTAATGGTTACAAAGACAAATTATACAAGCATCATCAACTTTTAACTTCTGAGTCAAGATATTAAAAGGTTGTCGAAAATTCAACTCCTACCCAAATTCCCACCTGAAGGTTATATATGTTATGTATGCAACCTTGCATTTAAACAAAAAAAAAAAAAAGGAAAAAAGAAAAAATGTATATATTTAATTGAATCAGATATTTATTTATTTATTTATTTTTGGCGAAAATTCTGAATATGTGGCAGATTCAAACATGGTAACAAGAGACACATATCATATAGAACATTCGGGTATTTTTGGCTATATATTTTGCTTATCGAGCTTAAATTCAGATTATACTTGTTTAACCCAAATCCAATCAATTGAAATTACTAATATATCTTATCCCATGTCTTATCCTATGTTTCCCAAGTTCCTTTGGGTCCAGTAGATAAATCGGATTACCCAGTACCCAAACCCATTGGGTCCGGAAATCCAATAGTTGGTTGATATCGTTATCCCTTCAAATCCAAACGTCTGACAATAGGCTATTCATCACCATTGCTGAGAGAAGAAAATGGCATCAGCATCTTTGATACTTCCACTCGGTAAGAACCCACAAACCACACACCCTTTTTAAACTCTTCTTGTTTTCTTCTCAGGACGTTGTTAAATTATCTTGATTTTCTCTATCTGATTGATTCCTGTTAGTTCACTGCTTTACTTACCCAAATGAATAGACAATCATTAGTAATTTATTTTGATATTTGTTGGTAATGAATAATGAAAAGAATGGTAAAGGGTTTAATGGGTTGCTCGGTGATAGAAAGATAAAAGATAATCATTGAGTTCAATAGCTAAATGGGATCAATTTTACCCACATTTCTATTCTATAGGGAAGTGCTTGGACTTGGATGTCTTTTATTCTATTATGATTCGATTCTATTACTTATAGATTAAGTTTGATTGGGACTCTTAGTCTCAATTGTTTTGATTTTTCTAATTTTGTATTGCAAAATTAGGAATTGTTTTGTATTATAGTTGTGAGACTTGTGATACTTGTAAATACTTGTTTTGAGTTACTAGTTGCTACTGCAATGGGACATAGGGAGTGTTCTTGGGTAACTGCGATAATATTTATATCAGCGGCTTCTTTTGTCTTGCGTTAGGGTATCAAATTCGAGGCTTATTCTATGCGAGTTAATTTCTCTTATTGTAGAAAACGGAAACTCTCGCCCAACCGCTTCAAAAATCTTTCAATCTTGATGCAATTTAGCAATTGGTGAAAGTTGAGCTATTAGTGATCTCTTTTGGCAATTTGATGAAACTCATTCCAGTTATTAAGGTCCTCTGTATCTAAAAATTTTCAAGCGGGCAAATGCAGGCTTTGGCATCAGGGCTGATGACATGTGATATAACTAAATGGCTGACAGAAATCTGTTCAGTATTTCAAAGATATCTCATGATAAGTGAAAACATATGTTGACAGCAGAAATGTGGATATGAAAAGCAAGGGTTGGCTTGAACAAAATAACGTAGCAGGATGGTATAGTTATTACTGCTAATTTTCCATCTAGATGTCGAGATAAGAACACTAGAGCTGTTATTGGTCTGTTTCTGCATTTGGATACTTAAGTTGTGTTTGGTTCAAGGATCTTGATTAGGTTTGTTTGGTTATTGATTGCAAATACTGGGGAAACAATGGTTGAGGAAGAAGTAGTGATCGAATAATCATTTCCTAAGGCTTTCCTCTCATTCCTTCGCATTTTCTTGAGGAAAAAAATGAGGTTTTCCCAATTGCATAACATTTTCCCTTAATTTTTCTTTTACTTGTTAGCATTTTCTTTTCTTTTTCTCACCAAAATCTTCATGCAAAGGTGGTTATACATCTGAAGCAAGTTGCTAGTATAACAAGTTTATGCATTTTGAAGGAAATATTCCTGGTAATAACGTCACAGATATATGGATATTCATATTCTTTAGGCTAATTAAGGCCAGGGGACCACTAAGATTGTATATTTGTTTCCATGAGTGTATCTGTTTGGAGCATGATTAAAGTTATTTACGGAGCACTATAGGTATTTTAATTTGAACCATCTACAAGAAGAGCAGTACTTCTATGTTCTAATTAACTTCATGTGAGGATTAACATTTTAACAACTTAACAGTATGGTTTGTATTTAGGTTTTACATTTGGCAAAAGCAATTCTGCTAATCATCAAAGAGTGCACAGAATTAATGTTGCTATTGCAAAGCAATCTTCAGCCTCAGAACCAAGGATACCATCATTAAAAACTATTGAGCATGAGAACGCGTGTGCTCTCATCAATCGCAGAAACCTAATCAACTTAGGAGTTGGACTTCTAAGCCTTTTGAGCGGCTCTACTTTTGCAGAAGCAGCTGGATTGCCCCCGGAAGAAAAACCAAAGCTATGCGACAATGTGTGTGAAAAAGAGCTTGAAAATGTATGGTGAGATTACATATATCCCTATACTTTTAAGATTCTTTTATCATTGTCCCTATAAATATGCTTACTGATTCTAGATCTTCTTTAAGATGCCTCAGTAAGGATGACTTACGCGGCCATATCTTACGAGTAAACCTGAGACAAATGTAGGATGAATGTTCCATCCAAGTCATTATCCATTGTAAACGAGGCCTAAGAAGTATTCAATCATAGAAAAAATGTTGTGGTCTAATCTGGGAAAAGATTCAGAATGTCATAGAGGGTCTAAAGAAACACACTTCATCTTAAAGCCTTTAAGTTCAATGTATTATATATGTGATAGTTTAGAAGATAAATTTAAAGCTAAATTTCATGGATATGATATCAATATGTCGGGCTAACAGACAAAACATGTTTCATGAAGGTACCTATGATAACTACTGAGTCTGGCTTGCAATACAAGGATATCAAAGTTGGTACAGGACCTAGTCCTCCTGTTGGATTTCAGGTATGTTTTTGAGTGGTTAGAGTTTCGGTATATAATTGAGGTAAGAACTGAAAGATAATAAAACACTATAACTTATATGCCGCAAAGCTTAAAATCAAGTGACAGCCATAAAATCTTAACAGGTAGCAGCAAATTATGTTGCAATGGTTCCTTCAGGCCAAGTATTTGACAGGTAATGATTATGAAGACGAACCTCATTTTTGTTTTTGCCTTTTTAACATATTGTGCTATTGCAGTTCTTGAAATATATTGTAACTTTTTCTATTTCTTCAAATAGAAGTTCCATGAAATCTTTAAATGCGTAATATAGATGCATGTAAAGAATCTGCATAGATCTATTTACGTAAATTATAACTCTAAAGTCTCTTGTTATTTTGAATCTCATAGTTCACTAGAGAAAGGTCAGCTTTACATTTTCCGGGTCGGCTCTGGTCAGGTGATATCTGGAGAAGATTCCTATATATACTTTTCACTTCTGCTCTAGGTAGATGATTTTTATATTGAAACGTGATGGATAGGTAATCAAGGGACTAGATGAAGGGATCCTTAGCATGAAAGCTGGAGGGAAACGCCGACTCTACATCCCTGGACCTGTAAGAACATATGAAAACTCTCTTTCCTTTTTGCATTTAGACAAATTCACTGATTACATAATCATAATCCGTACCTCGATATATGAGCATGTTAGAATCCTATTTGATGAAGCTAATCAGATTCAAGAAAATTACTAAACAACTAAACACACATGATCAAATCCCAAAACTAAGCCATACAAAATAAGTATTCTGTTAAAAGATCTAACAGCAAAAGCACTAATAATTTATTCAACTAGAATTAGTCCATCGGGGACCAATTATTCTTAAAGTCTTCGGATCATCAAGTTTCATTTTTTTTCCCCTCCTCTCGTAAGTCGTAATGAACAATTTGTAGTTCCTCGCACTTTTAAGGAATCCTTTAGTAATTTATGGTAAATTGCTTTTTGTTTGATCAGTTAGCATTCCCAAAAGGTCTAACATCAGCTCCTGGAAGGCCAAGAGTGGCTCCCAACAGTCCAGTCATCTTCGACGTTAGTCTGGAGTACATTCCAGGCCTTGAGGATGAAGAGTAACTTACACTCATTAATTTTTACCAATTGATTCATTCTTTCCAGATTCACTTTCCGTTGTATGTGAAACTGGGAAATATTCAAACCTTGAGTTACTGAAAAAAATTTTGAACTGTTTAACTCATTTGCTTCTGTCTGTTGAACTAGACAATGGGGAAATACATATATCTCTGTTGATTATGAGAAACTAAGCTTCATGGGTTTGAACTTTCTTGGTCCTTTAAATTTGGAACTTTCTCAATTTCACTTCTTTTATTTCATTTTTTACGCACTCGATTTGGATATGGCATGAAGTTTTCAATTTTAGATGTTCAATTCAGGTTTGGCTTACGAGGTTTTAACATTCAACCGATTAGTCTATTCTATATTTAAATCCCTAGAATTTGAGATTTCTTTTGGATGAAGCTCAGCATGTATTGAAAATTTTGAAGAACGTTAAATAGCCCATATTCGCAAAATGAACTTATCCCCACCATACAAAAAGCATCACTACTCGAAAAGAACAATTTTCCAGCATTGTACCAAAATCAATAAATAAGCATTGTACTTGTATATACAACATCCAGAAACATTCTACAACCTAAATCACCTAATGCAATATAAAGGAATATATACTTCAATAATTAAAACAGATGTCATGTGAAAAGTTAACCATCCAAACTGAGATAAATCGAAGTCGCCACACCAAGCGCGTACGCCCCAATCGCCGCCACCACAATCTCTTTCCCCGGCTTCACCACCACCCCAAAACCTGCAATCCCCGCCACACCGAGCGGCATCCTCTTCAAAACCTCCCTCCCAGCGCCCGAAGCGACCGCGTCCGCAAACAGTTCCGCCGCAAACTCCTTAAACTCCACCTGATCCAGCGCTATTTCCTCGTCCCGAACCGACCGGCGAGAGAGAACAGTCTTCAGAGCTCGGTCCACTTGGGCCCGGTCAGGAGGGCGCGGGACCCATTTGGCGACAAGGGGGACGGACTGGGATAGGGTCTGGTGGAGGTGTTCCGCGGCGGAAAATAGCTGGTACGGTTTGACTCCGGCGAAGGCGTGTTGTGCGACGGAGATGCAGTGGGCGTAGGTGGAGTCGCAAGCGGAGTTGAACTCCGGCGAGGCGCGGAGGGATTTTTGGACTCGCTTGGAAGCTGAGATGCCCATCTTATTTGTGGACAGTGGGCGTGGCTGTCTTTCTTCTTTTTTGTTTTTTTTTTAATTTCTTCTTTTTTCTTTAATAAAAAAAAAAAGCATTGTAGTTATTGTTTTTTTGTAGGATTTTATTTTCCTGTTTTTGGCCTTTTGTGGACTGTGTGTGCTCCTTCATCACAAAAAATTGATGATTTTTCTACCGGCAAAATCTCTTTCTCTTTTCTTTTCTTTTCTTTTTTCTCTTTTTAAATTTGAGAATCTATTTTTTTTCTAATATATGCTTATAGTACAGATACATTATTTTGACGAATGTTTGTTTAATATTAAGTAATAGAAAAAATATCATGATATGGAATTGCCATAATAGTGAAGTTGTCCGATGAAAAAACATATAGGAATAATTTTGAAAGTCTTTTTGTACACTTTTAACTTTTAATTTCTAAAGCCTCATTCCTCGCTCGTAAAACTAAAATCTTTCAAAAAGTTTTGAAATTTTTGAAGGAGTTTAAGTTGGAACATATTTTCTTATAGATTTTTGTTTGTAACGCTCTTTATTAATATCTATACTACTACTGTTGTTGTTGATGCTGTTGTTCTTATTTTTTTTAGTTTTATTTTATTTTATTTTCATCGGATGATGAAGACCTAAGAAGTGAGGATATGGGTTATTGAACATAAATTGTTCAGGGGCATTCATGCAATAATGTCGACAATATGATGTTCCTTATCATAAAAAATTAGATGACAAAATGATAAAAGGTAAATTATGGGAGAGAATTGTAATTTACTTTGTTAAATAATAACATCTTCTTGCTAAACTAATTTACAATATATTTGTTTATAGTATGTGATATAAATTTGGAATATTACAATAGGTTAGAAATGCTATACATGAAGGGGAGTCAATGAAAACTAGATAAAGTTTAGAGGATTTTGTGTTAATTTGAAAAGGAAAAATGGGGGGATTTGTGAATTTAGACAAACCGAAAGGGTTTTAAAACTTGTTGCTTTTTGGAAAAGTATACATGATGCAAAGGTTAAAATTGAGTTTTCACTAAAATTGGGGATATCCTCCCACTACCACGACCTAATACTTGGAATTACAATTATGCCACTACCCTTACTTCTTAGGGGGCATTTGATAGGGTATGTGGGCAATATACCCTAGTGTGGTGAAGCGCTCCGGGGTCCTAGAGTACTTCCGCCCTAGTTTCCGAGACGTTACTCATAATCGATAATAAATATAATGAACACTTTATTTTAGATCGAGCTTTCAATTAATGTATTCATTGTTAGGAAACTCATTTTTAATATTTCCTTGAAATTCATATTTGAGGATTTTCATAAAACTTGATTTTTAGAAAATCCAATAGAACTCAATTTTTGACTTATTCAAATTTAACTTTAATTTTTTCACGAAAATCCTTGGTGATTTTAGTAAAACTTTAGTTGAACATTTATTTAAAAATTTTGTATCATTCGAGCGATTGTGCGATGATAATTTCTTGGGTTGGAATAATTGATAATATTAACATAAACTTCTTAAACTTCATAACCCATAATTTACATCAATTACAATATCTAGATACTAATCTTAACTTACAAGCACTCATAATTTACATTATTTACAAAATACTCAGTCTAATACCAACATTTACCCATAATTTACATGCCACTATTTTCTAATTTATAAAATTAGGTCTATACTATTACAAACCAAGGTAAAATAAAAAGGACAAACTAGTCTAGGGGCTCCCCGGTGACGTAAGTAACAATCTCGCCGTACGGGTAATTATTAATAAAGAGAAACCACCCTCCCGGGGCTCTAGAAACTGTAATATGAACATGCACAGTGTACTCGATACTCCGACGCCTCACGTGGTCATCCACCACGAAAATAATAGAAAAACATAGCCTCAAGTCTGTATCACTCATCTACATAATGTAAAGAATTTTACATTAAGTCTAGAGACTTAGTAAGAACCACAACGGGAAGTCAAAGGATGACGATCAAAGAATTAAAACAAGATAACAAGCCAAACGTTGACATTCATCTCAAGAGGATAAATGTAAGCTCAAAAAAAATTCAAACATATTATGAATGTCAAAAATCATATATGGCTGGAACTAATATTTGGTAGATCTATCACCCTTATAACTTCAAATATTATCAACCTTATCCCTCCATTTGCCTCTCGGGTGGCCGCCCGAGTTTGGCCATTAAACATTAGGCACGGTCGACCGCGTACCAAGCATAATTATTCGGAAACCTACCTCCAAGTTCCCTCCTAGCTACCTCAACGTTAGAGAAAT